>OX422209.1:653895741-654462856 GCA_949130495.1 Sambucus nigra
CATACAGAACAATCATTCAGAGGCTTCTCAACTAATTCCATCGGACCAAGATCAGAAGACATCCCAGAACAATGAACCGCCACCCAGACGCCTATGCCACTATCGCCCAAAAAATGGTCATGAGGAATGATAAGACTATCGTTGTGACCCAACGAAAGACAGCTCCTTCGGTGGTACAGTCAATACTACCGATGGAGGAGGACGCGGACTGGAGGGGAGAGATTAGGAAGAAACTGGAGTCTGGCCAAGGAGCTATGGGGCTAAGAGAGTTAGCCCAATACTTTACGAACCAGGGAAATCTTTACTACAGAAATGCTGGGGGATGATTGTCAAGATGTATCAGCCCAGAGGAAGCAGAGCGAAGGTTGAAGAAAATGCATGAGGAGCACTGCAAAATTACTGAGATACCTTTATATAGGAGAATTCAAAGAGAGGGGCATTTCTGGACTAGAATGAAGCAAGATGCGACAGAGCTGTAATGGAAGTGTGATAAGTGTCAGCTATTCTTCGAAGCGGCTGAGTGCCATTTCATTGAAACTCAAACGGACTGGAGGCAGCCCTATATCGACTTTATTCAGGGTGGAGTTGTCCCGACGGAGAAAATGGATGCGATGAGCTTGAGGCGAAGGGACCCAAGGTTCTATATCCAGGGGGGCAGCTCTTTCTAAGGGGATACTTCAACAGGCCGTTATGTTGCGTCACAAAGGAAGAAGCAGCTGAGGTCCTCAAACAAGCGCACGACCCAACCCACATAGGATGGGCCAAGTTGTATGATCAGCTGATGATGTTGGGGTATTATTGGCCAACGATGGAGAAAGACTCGGCTGAGTTCGTCCAAAAATGCAAAGCTTGCCAACTTCATGGGAATATGATCCATGCATGTAATACCCCGTATTTTTGGCTATATTTATTTTTGGGATTAATTAATTAAATGAGAATTAATTAGGAATTAATCCGGATAAAATACTAGCGAGATGTGAGTTGGTATTTGACTATATTGAGTATATATGATGATTTACGAATATTGAATTATGAAATTGTTGTGAGGTTGATATACGACAATTTGGACATTTTATTGGGACGCGGGTGATAGTTACGTCAGAATATAATTATTTTATTTATAAAAGTGAATTTAAATTCTATTAACCGTATGGTCGTTTTGAGTGCGCCAACGCGTCCGGAAGGGTCGAGATAGTCAGAAAACACTAGCCGGGGGTTTAGTTTGGGTCCCGGGGTATTTTTAGGCCATACCGGCAACTTATAAGGGTAGTTTGGTAATATTGTATTTTTGGGATTTAATAATGACGAAAATTAGGATTTATATCTGATTTAGGAAACCAACCACTAAACCCACTACCAACCATATTGACCCATAAGACTACGGGGAGTTTTAGAATTAGGTTTTCTAAGTTCCCAAAACAAACCCTAGCCACCTTTGGAGAAGAAGGCTTGTAGAGAGAGAGAGAGAAGGAATTCTGCAGAAAAGCTTCATCAAATCAACACCAAAATCGGAGATAAACTCAAGGCAAGTGATTTAATTTCGTTTAATTTCAGAGAATGCCTTTCCATGCGTAGGAATTTAATAAAGATTGAATTGTTCTTGGAGTGATATGAAAACCCATGTAATTTGGAACTTAGAACTTGAAATCTTGAAGAGAAATTGCATGTAGAATGGTAGGTAGAAGATTATTCTGATGACATTAGATATTGGATGAAAATAAAACGGATTTAATTGGGTAAATTAATGATTATAAATTCTAGGGTTTATATTCTTGGAAATTTGGGGAAAAGTGTAGAGACTTGAGGATTTAATGATATTTAGGATGAATTGATTCCCTAAAATATGTTAGTATGTGACCTAGGTACGTTTAGGGATGATTAGAGACCTTAAACAATCGTCGGTTTGATGTTTAGATGAGTTTTGAAGAGATAAAAATGGTGAAAAACGAAACTAGAGAAATCTGGGCTCGGAACTGGTCGTTCGTTAGAAGACCTCCCCAGGTCGTTCGAACGATCTCGTTCGAACGAGCTTCTAACGAGTTGACCAGTCGCTTCTAACGAGAGGAAATTTCGTTCGATACCTTCGTTCGAACGAGATGTCGTTAGAAGGTGCAGTTCGTTCGAACGAACTGAATCTTGTTCGAACAGCCTCGTTCGAACGAGACTTCGAACGAGTTGACAGTTTAGGCCTTTTTGGCCTGTTTTGATTTTGGGAGTCCCGTAAACTTGTTTGAGGATAGAGATAACATTCCTTTGATGATGTATTGGTATACTTGGGACATTTGGGATATAATGAGGAGTAAACTATATAATTGTGGAACGAATCAAATGAACATTATGGATTGAGACGTGAGTGCCTACTACGACGTGAGAAAATTATGGCGCGTATAAATATGGACCGGGATTATATAAGTTGTATATATTAAGTTGGTACGAGAATGCGATATGTACTACAATTAAACTAAGGTGATTACTAAGATGTGTGTTACTTAGTATTGGTATATGATTGTGTGTATGACATACCTACCATGCTTGCTATCACGGGAGGTTTGCGTTCGCTTAGGGCCCTCTAATCCTTGTGTTGCCCGGATTTAGACTGGTTACCTTGATGAACATAGGTCAGAGAAAGACTTAGTGGGATGTTAATAAGTCCGCTGATCGTGGGAGCGTAGGTATGTGCGTGACCCATGTGATGTGACTGTGTTCGCCTCCACTGTTTGTGATTTGTGTTATTTGAACGATTCCTGAGAGATTCGGAATGCGTGATCCTTATGTACGTGATGTACCGGGATGGATAGCAGAGTATGTGTGCACCGCAACTTAGTCTCGGGGTGCTTATATTGTATATTTATGTTGTGGAAAATATACACTTAATAAACTGGGAACTTTCATATGGTATTGTGTGTATAACTATGGAATAACAAAAGGGATGATCTATAATGAGTTGTATTACTTTTACGTGAGAACCTGAATTTACGTTAAGCCTCTATTTAATTACGAGCGTTATAATGTTAATGGGAACCGAGTAATAAGGGTAGAACCTATGTCAGTCTAGCTAGATATGATGTTACTTAGCTAGTGGGTTGTATCATTGTAGATGGGTACTTACGTTAGGAGTGCACAGTTAGACGAGAGGTGAGAATTTCATGTGAGTGCACGTCCTAACATGTACTTTGCATTTAATGTTTTAAATGTTTTTAAAGCACTTGCAGGTTTTTAAAATATCTCCACATTCGGGCTCTGACCCGTTTGCTTTCAAATCTATTTTTCTTGTAAAACCATTTTAGGTGCCTAGCCACAAGGACACCATGCATAGGCTACTCATTCAGGTGACGATCTGTAGCTGTTTGTGGAAGCTATAGGGATTTGATTTTAGACGCTTCTATCATATGGATTCCAGATTCAGTATCTATCAGTTGTAGGGCATGTTGCCCATTTCTATTAGAGACATCTTTCCATTACAGTTTTTTAGACTTTGGCATGTATTGATTCGGTATTCAGTTTAGTTATTTCAGTTTGTGGTATTGTAGTGAGGAGTTTTCCTCTAGACTTTATTTACATTATGTGATGGTTATTCTATTTACTTCGTTATGGTGAATGGTGCTATTATTCTTCATTACACTTGTTGCATGTTAATCAGATTTAAATTAAAATTTGACAACTTACTTTTTAAATACTAGGTGGTTAGTAATAATAAAATGTTTTCGACAGTGATGCTATTAACTGAGCCAACTTGGCATTTTGATTTAATTTAATAAAGGAGTAGCTACCCGGTATTTAATTAGTCGGGGTGTCACAGCCCCATCGGTAGACTTACACTCTCTGGAAACACCCTATCCGTTTCATACTTGGGCATTCGACCTGGTAGGGGAAATACATCCTTCTTCGAGGGGCAAGATATCGATACTGGTCGCAACAGAGTGTTTTACAAAATGGGCCGAAGTGATACCACTCAGAAGAGCAATGACTGGGATGGTGAGTAACTTCATCAGAGAATACATTATTTGCCGTTTTGGGATCCCAAAATTATCCTTTCAAACAACGGGACTCCCTTTGTCAATTCAGAAGTAACAATGCTCACAGACAAGTACTCCATTATTCATCACACTTCAACGGTGGCGTACCCAAAGGGAAACGGTCAAGCCGAAGCGACTAACAAAACCTTGGTTAAAATTTTGGCCAAGATGATGAGGCCCTACCAGGAGGAAATCTTCTTTCACACTTGTGGATTTTTTAAGCATGAAGCGAGGATGGTACAGGTCCCTACCGTGGATATTGAGGATCCCATGCTGGTTGTGGTCCTTCTGTTGTCCCCAGGATATCTGCCTTCTTACACCGAATGGGGTTATACTAGTGAGCATTATAATCCCAACCAATGCAACCGCCAGTTTGGGTTTAACCAGGGGGCTCCTCATCCAGTGTTTCAATCGTCAAGCCCCAAGGTTTCCTTTAGCGAGGCGTGTTCTCTATTTTCTTCAACCGCTGCATGGGGAATAAGTTCTACAATGGCTGGGCGAGTCACCATTCCCAGCATTACTAGGCAAGGGGATGTGACCCCTCTGTTTGCAACAAAATACTGGCTGAAATTACTGAGTTCGTTGAGGGAGATCCAGTGTATCCTCCCGTTTCTTCATTTTCTGCCTTAGAGTTGGGGTTAAAAGGCAACTCCGTACTTGGGATGGAATTCCCTTTAAGTACGACCCCCAAGACACCTCCTACTGAGCTTCCACCACTCTGTTCCATGATCCTTGTTGCCACGCCCAAACCCAAAATCGCTGCAGCCTCGAAGAAACCTGCCCCTTCAACTGAAGATGCTACCGGCAAGGGGCCTTCTCAACCACCTGCCAAGAAGGCGAAAACGGCCAAGAGTGGGGTGTCAAAGTCAAAACCTAAGTCCCAAAAGTCCCAGACTCCCGTGGCAGCCTTCCCCATAGCCTCCATTCCTCCTCCCATGTCTGCCGAAGTGGCCGAGCGATTAAGGAAGGAAGCCTAGGCGGAGATAGCTCGAATAAATGCTGAGTATCAATGGCACGCTATCGTTGTTCCTCCTTCGATTGATTTTCCCTCGATCATGGTTGATCCCACGGAGCCAACGGCAAGGAGGAGAAAGAGTTTAAGGGTTCCTCGAGATATTGGTACTGGTGCAGTGGGGACAAGGAAGAAGACTCTGGGTACCAAGTCTCAGAGGAAGCAAACTACTGGGGTGTATTGAACTCCTGCCCCCTCTGTTTCTTCCACTCCTCCTTCTTCGCCCGTGGTTATATCTTCTCGTTCCCCTTTCAAATCTGAGGTGTGTATACTTATTTTACTCATTTTCTTTTTTGCTTAAGGCAAGCTGTATTTGCTTATTTTTTCTTGACAACTATGGTGCAGGGGGTTGAAGAGGAAAGACCCAATCCCCCTAGTCCTCCCGTGAGCCCTTTTGTGGGGGGACATTTCAGTATTTCTCGTACCGATGTGACTCCTCCCCGTTCCCCCATGATGGGGCTTACTTATTCTCGTCGTTCAGCCTCCCAACGTACGAGGGAAGTTGTTATGGGGGGTGATGTCGTCGAGCTTGTGGGTGTCTCTTTGCCACCAGAGGCAACACAACCTAACACAACTCTCTCAGTCTCCTCCGATTTACCTACTCTACCCGAGGTTCCTCTGCCCATTGTTCTGGTTGAAGAAAGTGAGCCCGAGGTATGATTTCCTCTATAGTTTATTTGTTATAGTGTCTTTTTGGTCTCACCCCTTTATTTATTTATCCTGCTGAACCTTGAGATGTTTTGGGTGCCCCAGGTTGAAGTATCCTCATTGTTAGCTAACATTCTTCTTCCAACGATGCTGATGAGACCTCTAACCGCCATTCCCCTTTTCAATGCCATAACCGAGGTAAGTAATCACTTAGAGATACTTCTTCACTTTTTCTGTACTTATTCCTCTTTTCTAACGCTTGCCTTCATGTCACAGCTTTCTCCCGATCTTGTACCACCTACTTATCTTGGTGGTCTTCATGCATACGAGGCCAAGGTTGGTGCTTCTGCCCAGTATAGTGGCTCTTCTACGCCCCTCTATGTTGGGGCCTCGTTTGGGAGTCTGTTATCTTCTCCCGATGAATCCCCTGTGCTGGCCTTGGTGCCTTATGTTGGTGAGAGAGTTTTGCCAATCGTTGAGGCTTCTGCGACCAGGGACCCCGTTGTGGCTTCTGAGGTAATGATCCCGCCCCCAATGGCTCCTGTCCCTGCAGCTGCCACAATGACTCTCGTTCTTGCCCCTGCTGTGATTGAGGTATTTTTGTTATTTCTTATGACCTCCACCTTATAACGGTGACTTAACAACGAAAACGCTTATTAAGATTTTTCATAAACTCCACCTTATAACGGTGACTTAACAACGAAAACGCTTGTTGAGATTTTTCATAAACTCCACCTTATAACGGTGACTTAACAACAAAAATGCTTGTTAAGTTTTTTCGTAACTCCACTTTTAACGGTGACTTAACAATGAAAACACTTGTTAAGATTTTTCATAAACTCCACCTTATAACGGTGACTTAACAATGAAAACGCTTGTTAAGATTTTTCGTAACTCCACATTTAACGGTGACTTAATAATGAACACATTTGTTAAGATTTTTTCATAAACTTATTATGCCCTCTATCTCTTCTCAGGTTACTCAGGAAAATTCTCCCCCAGTTATTTCGCCTATGGGCTCACCCCATCAGGAACCTGTTGTTTCAGAAAACTCTGGTCATGATGATCAAGGTTCCACGACCGGTGTTGCAGCAGAGAGTGAATCTGGGTGCGAACTTCCCCTTCCTGACTTGGCTCTTCACGCTTTTTGCCTGATGGTGCTTCAGCATTCTCCTCAGATGCCTGTCAACCATCTCCTGGTGATTGAACAACTAGTGAATCATCATTTATGTTCCAACATTCACGTGATGAGTCATAGACTTCAAGGCATGGCTATCGTTGTTGCTGAAATTGCCAGTACTCCCACTGCAAGTGTTACCAGATCCCTCCTTAACCAATTTTTGGGTTTTCTGAGGGAGTTGGGTCACGATGGTTTCCATTTTGACTGGCTTATAACACATTTAAAGACTTTAAAGAACCAGCAACTGATCAGCCAGAGGGAAGTATTGGGAAAACATTAGGAGGACCAGCGAGCTGAGGAAGCTAAGTTGGCCGCATTAGCACCCCTTTTAGAAGCAGTGGATCAAGAGGTAAAGGATGCCTAAGAAGCTTTGTGTCTGCTCAAGCTAAAACGAGACAGACTCCTCATTGAACATACACAAGTGCAAACGAGGCTGGAGGTTTCTATTAACGCCCAACGGTCTTTCACAGCAGCTTCTTCGGTCCTTCCCGGAGATTTTTTCTCTTCCTCTGATTTATCGTTTCTTTTAGGCTAATGGATTTTTGTATATATCCTCCATCTGCTTCTATTTATGTAATTCTTGGGCGATAGCTCCCAATTTTGTAATGCTCCATTATTTATGAATGAAGAATGTATATTTTCCAATTCTTCCATGTGTTGTGACTGCTTTTGTATGTTATAAATTTCTAAATTTCTGCAATTTTTTCATTGTGCTCAAATTGTAACTAAAATTTGTATACTCATAACAACAGCTAGTTATAATAGTGGTTCAAACTTGGTTGTTTACACATAATAAACCTTCAACCATTTATTGTTAATCTTAAATGGCTTATCTTCCTCCAACTTCAAAATTAAACAATAACCTGAATCATGAGCTTCCCTTACAACGAAATGTCCCTCCCAGTTGGCTATAAACTTTGGTAGAGGAAGCCTCCTGATGTGCTTCACTGCTACTTTCAAAACGAGGTCTCCCTTCACAAACTTCCTTGGTCTCACCAAGTTATCGTATGCCCTGGAGAGTTGTTTCGTATACATTTGAAAGTGTTGCATCGCATTATCTCTGTGTTCATCCAACGCTTCCAACTGCACATGTCTATTCTGAGGGAGCATGCTACTTCACAAGGCATATTGAGCAGAGGGAACTTCCAACTCTACTAGAAGGATTGACTCAGCCCCATAAATAAGAGAGAACGGAGTGTATCATGTGGGTTTCCTCTTGGTTGTTCGATAAGCCCATAATACCGCTGGTATCTTGTTGCAAACAGAGGGGTCACATCCCCTTGCCTAGTAATGCTGGGAATGGTGACTCGCCCAGCCATTGTAGAACTTATTCCCCATGCAGCGGTTGAAGAAAATAGAGAACACGCCTCGCTAAAGGAAACCTTGGGGCTTGACGATTGAAACACTGGATGAGGAGCCCCCTGGTTAAACCCAAACTGGCGGTTGCATCGGTTGGGATTATAATGCTCACTAGTATAACCCCATTCTGTGTAAGAAGGCAGATATCCTGGGGACAACAGAAGGACCACAACCAGCATGGGATCCTCAATATCCACGGTAGGGACCTGTACCATCCTCGCTTCATGCTTAAAAAATCCACAAGTGTGAAAGAAGATTAACTCCTTTCGGCTTTGTCTCCTATGATAAATAAAGGACCTTGGAGGCAAAATTATCTCCCCTGAAGGAGGGAAGTTGGTTTTGGCCGCTACGATAGGGAAATAAAAGTGAAGGAAGCCGGTTAGAAGGATGCCATTAGCAAAATTGGCCAAGTTATAACGACCAAGAAATCGTTCCATATCGAGCAAAGTCCTATCCAACCAGGTGTAGAGGGATCCCAAGGTAATTACAGCCAGTGGAAGTTTTATGCCCCGGGCCAAACGAAGGGACATATTGATAAGGTCCCTTTGGGGCTGGTCATTGGGTTTTCCCGTCAAAAGGAAACGGGAGAGAATCATAAGAATATAGGCAGGAAGTTCCAACGGTGTACCTTGACCAGGAGCATCTGTTGAAGAACTTCCTTCACCAGAACCCTTGAAGAAATAATTAATCAGAGGAGAGAAGGTAGCCTTGTTGGACGAACCGATGCAGCTTCAGCATATACGATCTAACTCCAAATGGTCGGCAGCCTCTTGAGCATCTAAAGCCTCATCAGTATAGGGCTCATGACCTGTTGTATCGAGGCCCAGGAGCTTGCACACGTCTTCCAAAGTTATGGTGAACTCGCCCCACACAGTGATGAACGTATGAGTAGTAATGTTCCATCGAGAGATCAGGATGGGAAGGGTAGCATTATTCTTCGAGAGAGTGAACTCACCAAACCATTTAGCCAGTTGCAACCCAAGCTTGGTGAGAATACCGGCATAGGAACTTTGCATATGGGAGTTCCAGGCAACAAAGTGGACAGGAGATCCCCCGGGTGCTTCGAAGTCAATATGGGACCATGGGAAGTCCCCTCGCTCCAGGCGAAATCAAAGAGTTCCCTCTGGAGGAAGAAAGCCCCACTCAGAAGAATCTTCGTCTTCGTTGTCCAACAGTAAGGTATCAAACTTAGAAGAAAAATGCACAGTCTTGCAGGCAGTAGAAAAATCATCACCTTCCCCAAAAATAGGGGAACGACAATAAAACCTCAGTTATTCCTGACGAACAACATCCAAGGCGGAGGCAGCAGTAGTGGTGGCAGACGGAGCACCGGTAGCAGAGATAGCGGGGTTGCTTGAGGATTCCATGGAAAATGATGATAGGGTAACAGGAAAACTTCGAGCAAGAAGGGTTTGAAGAACGATAATGGAAGATCACGACCACAGGCGGTGGTTTAGAAGATGAGAGGGGAATAAGGTAAGCAAGAGCTTAACAACAATGGAGTTCTCACAGGCTTTCTCTCTCTAAAGCGAATGGAAGTTTGAAGAAGAAGGTGACAAAGTAAGAGAAAAAAAGGGGGTTTAAGTGGTTGGGTATAGCCGTTTGAAATTTTGGAGTTCGTCGTTTAAGTTTCCTACTATCGCATGTCCAAGGCCGCCTGCAATCATTTCTAATGAACACGAGGCACTTCGGGAAGTGCTTTGACAGTTGAAAAGACAGTGCCACGTCATTAATGAAGTGACACCTGGGGAACACAAACCGTTGCCTTCCTAAGCAAGATTGAGTTTTGGCGCTAAATTTTTTTTTGTCAAACATATCCAATAAACCCTTAACGAAGAAGATGTCCCAACGGTTCTGAAAAGCTACGATGTTCCCTCGTTATAAGTTAAAACGTTGTTTAGTTAAGACTCAGGTACATCGGGGAGAATTTTAGAGTCTCCTAGAGATTCTAATGCTCTAGTCCTGAATAAAGGAGAAGAGGCCTGAAGCTTTTCACATAGAGAAAGGTCCTTAGGTTTGAGATGTTTCATGCAGACATTTCTTATCCCAAGCAAATCTCTCCACGAGGGGGCAAATGTAGAGGGGGCTTGAAGGTAATCTTGAGATTAGGGACAAATCTCTAATTAGCAATAGTGTTTAAGATTAATCAACTGAGGTAGCTCAAGCGTGACAGCTCAGGCGTGGCAACTCAGCGAGGCAGCTTCGCGCGACAACTCATATTTTAGCTTGTTGTATTAATCATATTGTATTTTTATTTATGTTGACTGTAAGCTATAACGGTTGTAATGACGTAACGATAATAATAAATGAGTTTGTGTGAGGTCAAACGGTACTTGCGAGAGACCAGGCTTGGTAGGGCCTGGGAGAGCTTTCATGCTCTATCGAATGACATCACCGTGGGAACTTTAGAGGGACTTGGTTTGGAGGATTGAGAAGTGAGGCACCGTTGGGGTTTGTCCTGACCATCTTAGATACACCTGGTAAAACACCGAAGGACCTTGACCGTGGAACCTCGGGCGGAGCAACTTGGAGTTCCATCGGGCGTTAGGCTGTGAACCAAACAATCCTCTACTTAAATGTCACATCTACTGTAGGAGATGTCACTAGCCAGCTAAACAATGTCAGACATGCACTTGAGTAAACCACCGTGGTATTTGGGACTATCAGGCAGGTGGTGAGCCACCTCTGTGACAACAGCCCCTCCCCTGACACACAGTGGTCAGGCAAAAGGCATGTCTTGGCATTTAATGTTTATGACGTGGAGCCAACTAGTGCATCAGACATTTAATGTTGTGACATAAAGTATGAGGGATGTCTTTCATAGTTTTAATGACTGAGTTGCCTCGGGGATGGTGTGGGGGGCTATTTAAGGACCCCAACCACCCCTGAGGAGGGACATGATCTTTTTAGTGATCTTTTTAAGAACTCTGGAGTTATTACTAAGAGATACACATCAGAGATAGAGAGAGTTATTTGCAAACCAGAGGGTTTATCTACTCACCATTGTTATTTATTGCGAAGCTTTTAATACTTGACAGAGACTCTTGAGGGTGTAGGGTGTGTTTTCTACCTGCCTACCAAGGCGTATCTAGGGTGCTTACTTCTCTCTTCCTCTACCTAAGTTACTTGTAGAGTTCATTACTATCCCTTGAGTTATACACGAGAGATTTGTGAGTTTAAACTGAGTTCATCTTCATTGTGTTTGTGTTTGTATGTCCTATCATTAATCCAAGGTCTTGGGATAATTAACTTATCATTGCCATACTCAAAAGGGGTTACGCCTCCATCTATAATCTAAAGTACCTTATTACAGAATGATATTTAACATACTCTTAAATTTCAGAAATGATCTGGAAAGAAGTTAAAGTCAAACACGTGTATTTGGTGTTGGATGGAAGATGGAAATATGATGTGTAATAAGCTAGTCTATTAATATGATAATTATGATTTGAAATATTACACGATGATAAGGATAGATTATAGGAATGAAAGGAGAAAGGTAAAGAATGATATTAGGTTTGTTAAGAATGTTCATTCATTGTGAATATATGCTGATACAACTGATAATCTATTATATGTGAATGTTCGACATATATATATAAAGGCATGAAGTAATATATGTGTTGGGAATTAGTTCTCATTGATAAGAAATCATTTAATTATTATCCTTACGTGTAAATGATAAAGAAACTGAAGATAGTATGTGTTAACGCAAAAATTCTCCATCTACGAGGACCAATCAGAAAAGGACACATGTCATCCTACGTGGCAATATTCGACACCCGAGGAGAGTTAGTTAGCAGCCGAGGAGAGTTGGTCGGCACCCGAGGAGTGTTAGTCGACACCCGAGGAGAGTTGGTCAGTACCCGAGGAGAATTAGTCGGCACCCGAGGAGAGTTGGTCGGCACCCGAGGACTGTTAGTCGGCACCAGAGGAGAGTTGGTCGGCATATCAACCAGGAAGATCAAAGGATAACTATGCATTTAATGTGCATTAATGAAGATGGCAGCGCATTTAATGAGCCTTAATGTACATTTATACTGTATTAATAGATGACAACACATAGCATACCAAGCAGTTCAACAATTAGATTCGTTGAATGTAGACATAAATGTCTACATACAATGAATCTCTTTATCTCCCATCACTATAAATACATGTATTCCCTTAGCCAAAGGAAGAGGAGATCCAGGAGAACCTAGAAACCCCATACACAAGATACACATCCTTTCTCTCTCTACACCCTATGGTGCTATTGTAAACCCCTGGGAATAAAATAACAGTGGACGTAGCCTTTATTCATAGCCGAACCACTTTAAAAATCTTTGTCTCTCATGTGCTTGATTGGATTGCATTTATCTATTTATCTGTGATCATAAAAATGGGATTCGGTCCAGTTTTTTGCATCAACAGATTGGCGCCGTCTGTGGGAACGTGTTACAAGCGTTGTTCTCCATCAAAAGCTAAGTTTTTATTTTCTCTACGTATAATCAATTATACATACATCTTTTGATTCAATCATGATTTTTATGTTTATATACATATATTAATTGTCAAATTTTTGTCTGCAAAATATTGCATATCATGATTTTAAAATCATAACTGTTAGATTAATTCTAATTTAGAAATCTGAAAAATAGTGGATTTCATAAATCATAACTTTTTGCTTAATTCTCAAGTTTCAATTTTATATCATGGAATAAATATTTTAAATGATTACATATACCAATATATACGATGATGATAAGATTTGATAATTTTCATTGATAATTTTCATTATAAATTTTGTAAGATCTTTGATGTCTATTCAAATTCCCATCATATTTTTAATCAAAGAATGGGAAAAGGTTAAAGACAATAAAAAGTTTTCTCATGGAAATCATGACCCAGATCTATTTTCTCTCACTTCAAGTTTGAGTCTCTTTGCATTCATTTTTATGAACTATATACTTAATTTGGTTCATCTTTCATCTATGTCAATAAAGTCTCATTGACTGATTTTTGATATAAATTTGGTAATAATTTCGATCATTCACCATATTTTTATCTATGCAAATGGGGAATAGGAAAGGATCAATATAAAAAATAATTTTCTCTCACCTGAAAAATCATTACCCACCTCTTGTAAAAGAGGATCAGTAAAACAAATCATGACCATATCAAGACTCTGGGCACAAATTTGATATGTTGGCCCCTCGTTCATCACATCACGGGGTTTCTTTATTGGAATCACACGATATAGTGGATTAGATAATTATTCATTTAATTAACATTCTTAATGCTTAAATTTTACATCGAATGTTATTTTTCTGATCTAAGGATTCGAGATATTCTGGTCATCCATCCATATTGTTGATCGGCATCATCTTAGGCCATCTTTTATTAAAGGGAAGCTTAACCAGACCATTTTTATTTGTCGAAGAAAAGATGTGAAGATCCATCAGCAACGTTGAAATAATTTTATCCAACTACGAGGTATCTTATTGTTGGTCAGAGACTCTTATTGTAGCTCGATGGAACCAATTACAGGTCGACGATCATCTACTTCTTGATCGGCGACATCTCAGTCTTGTTCGGAGGGTTCAATTTACTGGTCGGCAACTATCCAAACATCCACTTTTTGGTCGGTGACATTTAATGTTGTTCGGTGTTGTCAATGCACCATTTTTGTTGATCGGCGAAATTGCTCAGCTGGTCGGGGACCATTTGCTTCTTGGTCGGCACCATATATTCTATAACTTGAGATATCCTTAAATGTTGGTCGGCAACATCCATGCTGCTTGTCGACAGCAGTAGAATCTTGGGGTATTAAAAAATACGAAGCACCCCAGATATTTCTTTAAACACGAGTTCAACTCGGGGACAAACGGGGGGCTTAAGTCTTTTTTAACTTGTGATCACCCCAAAAATATTTTTAAAACCAAGTGATAAATAATTTTCTAACAACAACTTATACCTGATTAGTTGTTGGAGATTAAATAACTTTACAAAAAAACTCTACGTCTTATTTATGGCGCATATCTAATAAAAATTTGTCCATCTCACACACATTTGGCACAAAACATATTATTTCATATTTTGAAATTTTTATTGCCTTATGCTGATACACATCACATATTGTTTGGCTGAATAATTATTCTCATGACAATAATTATTTGATCTAGTCTCGACAGGTGCTCGGGCAGCTTATTAAGATTTCATAGGGATGATATTAAATCCCGACGAAAGCTCAGCCACAATCTTAAACCTCGGGAAACTATTATTGCTCAACATCAGGCAATTTTTCCTCGACATATCAGCCAACATATATTATTTCATTTTTTGAAATTAATATTTTTATTTATCAAGCATATACATATCATATATTGATTGGATGAGTAAATTATTCTCATCACTAATCAATTCAGCCTACACATATGGTAGAGCAAATTATTAATTTTTACAGGTACAAGATTCAACGCCGACGAATGCTCGAAAATAATCTGGAAACTATTATCATTTCACTCGGAGATATCGGCTCAATCACAAATTATTCTATATCCGTTCGGATTCATATTTTATATTTATCTCAGCATGGAGCTCAAAAAATTTCTTCTCTCTATATATATTCAGCTCCGAGGAAAAGCTACAACAGTTATTGTATTTCACCCCCAACGGATAGTTGGTCGAGGCAATTCTTATTTATATTCAAGCCCAGATATCGGCTCAAGCACAAATTATTCTATATATCCCTTGGGATTCATATTCTATATTCATCTCAACATGGAACTCGGCGAGATACTTATTATCATATTCAGCTCCGAGGAGAACTATAACATTTATTATATGTCACCCCCAACGGATAGTTGGTCGGGGTAATTCTTATTTATATGCAGGCCCAGCAAAGTTCTCAGCCATATTCTTATGTTCTGGAAAATATTATTCTTATTCGGCATTATGCAATTGTGCCTCGACAAGATACTTATTCAGCTTTAAGGAGAATTACAACATTCGTTGTATTTCACCCCCAACGGATAGTTGGTCGGATAATTTTTATTTATATTCAGGCCTGACAAAGTTCTCGGCCATATTCTTATGTTCTGGAAGATCTTATTCTTGTTCGGCATTATATAATTCTACCTCGACAGATTAACGAGGCACTTTATTATTATTCTTTATTTCTATTTGGATGCATATTCTATTCTTATTTCAGCATGGAGCTCGACAAATATTTATAATCATATATTCAGCTCCAAGGAGGTCTCCAGCATATATTATCTTATTCCCAACAATCTGTTGGTCAGCTCCAAGGATGTCTTCAGCATTTATTATATTTTATTCCCAACAATCTGTTGGTCAGCGCCGAGGAGGTCTCCAGCATTTATTATATTTTATTCCCAACAATCTGTTGGTCAGCGCCGAGGAGGTCTCCAGCATTTATTATATTTCATTCCCAACAATCTGTTGGTCAGCGCCGAGGAGGTCTCCAGCATTTATTATATCTTATTCTATTCCCAACAATCTGTTGGTCAGCTCCGAGGAAGTCTCTATCATTTATTATCAAAAATGTATTCCTAAAAATGCCAACTTATGTTGGTTAGGAAGTAAATGTATTCCTACGGGAAGTAAAACTATGTATTCCTAAAAATGCCAACTTATGTTGGTTAGGAAGTAAATGTATTCCTACGGGAAGTAAAACTATGTATTTCTAAAAATGCCAACTTATGTTGGTTAGGAAGTAAATGTATTCCTACGGGAAGTAAAACTATGTATTCCTAAAAATGCCAACTTATGTTGGTTAGGAAGTAAATGTATTCCTACGGGAAGTAAAACTATGTATTCCTAAAAATGCCAACTTATGTTGGTTAGGAAGTAAATGTATTCTCGAAAACGCCAACTAAGGTTGGTCGGGAGGTAAAATTATTCCAGAAAGTGTCAAAGTTGCTCGTTAAGAAAAAATCCACCAACTCAGGTTGGTCGGAAATAAGAAGCTGTCAACTACAGTTGGTCGGAAACATTTTATGAGTATGTGAAAGCGATCAAGCAAAAAGCATTCAAAGTTCACATTCCACACTTGGGGGCTTCTATTACAAATTTAGTTGTTCATTCGGTGGCACATTCTCATAACATCATGCTATTATCATTCAGAAGTTGTTTTTCTTGCTCGAGAATTAGTTTTGATATTGAAGTTCAGGAGGTATTCAGAAGTTCAGGAGGCATATTCAGGAGTTATTATGCACATGCTATTGAAGTTCAGAAGTCAAATTTAGCATCTACAGCATTGAGATCTTTACTACTACTGTCCCGACCAACATTGAAGAAGAAGTTATATGAAAATGTTTCGAAGTGCATCACTAGCTTGGTACTAATTAGATTGAAGAGTTGGGTTCCAAAGCTGGTATGTTACTCGACAAAGTATTCAGAGGATCATAAATCAGAAGAATCAAGCACGTGAAGTTAGCACTCAGTTGCTCGGCACAGGAGGCAGTTGGTCGGCTAGCAAACCAATCAACATACTTGAAGATTATGACAAGCTACAAGCTGCATACTATGGCATGGCTGCATCCAAATTCCCAGGGGTGATACATAGCATATGGAGTTCCTCAAAAGAAAGATTAGCAACCATCGATCAGCTTGCATCATATGTCGTCCAGGAGATAATGCACTTTATGTTGAACAAATCAAGAAGGTAAATCAAGAATTTCACGAGCACCGAGCAACACTGCAGAATAAATACTCCATCCTTTCAAGTAAACCATCAAGCATGGATCATTGGGGGCTTCTGTTAACGCAAAAATTCTCCATCTATGAGGACCAATCAGAAAAGGACACATGTCATCCTACGTGGCAATATTCGACACCCGAGGAGAGTTAGTTGGCAGCCGAGGAGAGTTGGTCGGCACCCGAGGAGTGTTAGTCGACACCCGAGGAGAGTTGGTCAGTACCCGAGGAGAATTAGTCGGCACCCGAGGAGAGTTGGTCGGCACCCGAGGACTGTTAGTCGGCACCAGAGGAGAGTTGGTCGGCATATCAACCAGGAAGATCAAAGGATAACTATGCATTTAATGTTCATTAATGAAGATGGCAGTGCATTTAATGAGCCTTAATGTACATTTATACTGTATTAATAGATGACAACACGTAGCATACCAAGCAGTTCAATAATTAGATTCATTGAATGTAGACATAAATGTCTACATACAATGAATCTCTTTATCTCCCATCACTATAAATACATGTATTCCCTTAGCCAAAGGAAGAGGAGATCCAGGAGAACCTAGAAACCCCATACACAAGATACACATCCTTTCTCTCTCTACACCCTATGGTGTTATTGTAAACCCCTGGAAATAAAATAACAGTGGACGTAGGCTTTATTCATAGCCGAACCACTTTAAAAATCTTTGTCTCTCATGTGCTTGATTGGATTGCTTTTATCTATTTATCCGTGATCATAAAAATGGGATTCGGTCCAGTTTTTTACATCAACAGTATGAAAGAAGATTTGTCGTATATCGAGGAACCTATGGAAATTATTGATTGAAAGGAGCAAGTATTAAGGAATAAAGGTAGTCTCGTAGTTAAAGTGTTGTGGAGGCCCATGAAATTAATGAAGCAACTTGGGAAAGGGAATATGTCATGAGGAAATAGTATCCTCAATTGTTTGGTAAGTGAAATTCATACTAAATTTTGAGGACGAAATTTTCTAAGGAGAGAAAGTTGTGACAACCCGGATATAATTATGATATATCATGTTTAAATCATGATTATCTTATGGGATGGGGATAATGTGTTATTGGTGTATATAAAATAAAGTTGTTATGTTTAGTCTAATCTTACTGATTCATACCGAATATTGCATATTTTTGCCCTTTATCTTTATGCATTCTAGCATTTTTACGGTCCTTAATGCCTATATTTATGCTCATTAACCATACAACCTTGGATTTGGATATATACATGCTTTGCAGGGGTTAATTATGCTTTTGTAGGTATTGGAACGCTAAAAGTGAGGTTCAGTTGCATTTCAGAGAAGTTCCGTCGCTAGATGCTACTTCAAGGACATTTTAGTCAATTTATATTTCATCTCCAGCTCATGGGAATTACACGAATGCATAGTTCGTCGAGTTATCATCGTGTGCCCGCAAACAAAGCTTCATTTGGAGTTCGGATGGTGAAGTTATGGCCATTTCCGTTTGCGCACCTATCCCCCTCTTTATAAACCAAATAGCTGCCAAAAACAGAGTACCGGTCAATCGCAGTTTGAGGTTTGGCCTTGGAAAGGAGACGATTGTCTTTTACTTGAAGGCATGATCGACGGGCCCCCGACCGCGGTCACCAGATATTTTCCACTTTCTCCTTTTCTTTTCTTTTTCCTTTATTTTCTTTTCCACTTACTATATAAACCAATTTTGGTTTCTATTTTCAGATATTGTAAGATAATTAAAATTTAGATAGTTTAGGTTAGGGTTTGGGGGTTTGAGAGCTCATTCTTCATTTACTCTTGGTTTGACACCCATTTGGGCTTGTAAGTTGACTATTCATCTTCCCTCTCCATTAATATAGTTTGTCTTTCCTTATTTTCTTCCTTTATTTACTTGCTTTGTAGTGTAGTTTTATTGCGTTTATTTACCGCAATTATTTACCGCATTTTTACCATGCTTTCTAGCTAAATTAGTCTTGGTTGTGTCGGATTGAACTCATTTAGGGTTAACATGTTGCTTTGCCTTGGTGATGGAATTTACGGGTCTATGTCGAGTGCGTTGTCCTAGTTATTATGCCTAGGAGATTTGACGGGGTATATCACGTATGCTCTGTGCTTACGACCTTGCGTGCATAATTTTTAGGGTATTTATTGACACCAAAATCATATTAGACTTTTATACGAATTTAGGGGTGTGACAACTCTTGATTTATTTAACTGTCGAAACGAGGCGCAGTCGTAATAACTCGTCGACCCATGTAACCATTTTATACTAATTAACTCGGGTGGGGGATATTCGACGCAACCTATAGTTTTTACTCGCTTTATTAGTCTATATTAAATACACACCTAGATTAATCTTTCCCTTTTTGCAACTTTTCCTTTTTGTTGTAATCAGCTTTTACGCTTTTATTTAGTAATATTAAACCTTATAAATTCTAGCAACTCGTCTCTATGGATTTTCGATACCCGGACTTGGCCACTATACTCACACGTTAAGTGTAGTCATAAGTTTAGGTTTTTGTATAGAGCAGGTGAGCCGAATTCAAAACGGCCAGCGTGCTGGTGACTCTCGCGCCGCGATAAAACCCTGCCGATCAAAGTGGTACCGTTGCTGGGGATGAGTTTATTTTAGAATTTATTTGATTTAGTATTTCGTAGTATTTTCTTTCTATTTGTATTATTTGCCTAACATTTTTGTAGGACTTCTACATTTGAGCGCCAAGAAACGCTTGAATCTCTTGCGCGCATCTACTTTGTGGAATTCACCACTTCGAGCCATTTTTTGGGTAAGCATGTCTTATTCCTATTCTTTCGGTAATCATTATTATAATTCTCAAAATGCCCGTAATTCTCTGACTTTCGGTCAATACTTAGAGTCCCCAAAACATACAAATTCACAAATGACTTTGGGCGAGTATAACGAAAGTCAAAACTTGGGTTATTGGAATTTTGATGATGATGAAAATGATTTTGGGCCTCTAACTCCTTATAATAGGAATTTTGAAACGAATTGCAATAGTTTTCAAATTTTTTATAATAATGAGTTTAAGTTTAAGTTCGATGGTAATTTTCAAAGTTCGCATTTCAAGAATCCGCGCCTCGACCTATGACATTCAGTGAGGGTCTGCGTATGCTTGAAAATGAGAAACTTGAAAATCGTTGTCGGGAAGAAAATTGTTTGTGGGAACATTAATTGGATTTATTATTTGAATCCGACGACGATTTTTCTTCCGAGACTTTTGAAGTCGAGGAATTTTTTGAACCAAATAAGGACTTTGTGCCTACTTTGGAACAAACCATTGTCGACTTTTCCCATTGCGTAATAGATATTGAAAGTGAGGATGAAATGGACGTAATATCCATTTGTAATGAAATGATTTCTTCTTCGGCCCCCAAAGAAGAACATTTTATTGAAAATGATCTTATTTCCTTCGAAACTCAATCGTTAAGCGATGATGACTCATCTCTTGAGTTGGAATTTCTTTCTTCCCCATTTTCATTCTCTACTATCACACTGTCACAAGTACCCGATGAATCGATTTGAAATTTTAATGTGTTAAACCTTTTCGTCGATGAGGAGTACTTGCTTGAGTGGCCTTCCATTAACGCATCTTTACCTTGGTGTGCGCCACCTCCCATTCCAATTTCAAAATCCTTGGGAGTATATTCAGCTTTTCTCGGTCCCCACATATTTTTGTCACTCGTTCAATCCAAATCCCCCATCGTCCCTCCAAAACTTTTAATTGACTATGGTTTATTTCTTCCGCCTTACACATGCTTTCTGTTGTTTAAACGGAATTCATATTTTTCGGAAGGCATGCTTGAGAGTGAGGGAATATCGATTATCCTCCAAAGTCAAATCGTTTTCATGGTGGACCCTCAGCTATTTAGACTTCTAGTGTACAGTTAGTGTGTAGCCTAAATAGTAGGTTGTATATAGTTAGCTTTTTATTCTTTCTTTCTTTTTATCTTTTCTTTTCTTTTTAATTTAGTCTAGTGTAATTAATTAACTTTTTGTTATTTGTTTTTTCTATGCTCGATACTAAATTGTTTTGTAGATTCCTTGGACTTGTTCTTATGGGGATCGCTCCAATTTTGGGCAATATCTCTCTTTTCCTCTCTTTAACTTGGTTCTTAATGGACGCATTGAGGACAATGTCAAGTTTTAAGTTAGGGGGTGTGGGATATTCTTTCCATTTATTTATTTAGTCCATGTTTTTGCTCACATGTTAGTTACTTAGTATGCTTTTCTTAGAAAAATTTAAAATTTCAAAAAGATTTTCTTTCTTTTTTCTCCTTTGTTGGGCATTTTTCCTTTGTTTTCGATGATAAATTTCAATAATTGCCCGATCCAATAGACAACCCAATGGTGCATGTTCTCGATTTTAGAAGTTATTAGACTTTAGTCCTAATTATTGATATTATGAAGAACATCATGAATTAAACTTTAATCCCATGAGCACATGCACTTTTCATACTTTATTGATTTGATTTAAGATTTTTATAACTCAGTAATCTTTTATTGCATTGTATATACTTACACCGAGTAAGCTTTGTACCTTTCGTCATTTGTGAGTGTATACACTATTCTTTCCTCTTTGAAAACATTGAATTCTTCGTTAATCTCTCTATTCTTTCATTTGATCGTTCATTAATTGAGTTCATATATGAAATGTGTTACTTGAGCATGATTTTCAAAGTTTGTTTTGACTCGAGAATTGTGTAAACTTTATGAAATGATCATAGTCCATCCTTGTTATATCACCCATATTAGCCTTGACCTCACCTTATATGTTTCCCCTCGTTAACCCCTTTGAGCCTAAATATTAGCCTGTCGTTTCATGCCCCAAAATCCCATAAGCAACTCTAAATTGGAGTTATACCCCATACATATCACCTTCCACGCCTTTGTTTGGAATGTTACTTGGGATTGAATGTTGTTGTTGTTGTGTTGCGGTTGCAATTTAGGCATATGAGAGTGAGAAAAGTAAACAAAAGAAACAAGTGAAAAAGAGAAGAAAAAGAGAAGTTAAAAACAAAAGAAAACAAAAGAGAAAAGGAGAAAAGAAGAAAAAAAAGAAAGAGAAAGTGGTATATGTTGTATATAGTTCAATAAGCTTTGATTACTCTCCAATTTTTATATTTAATGCTTGTTTGGAAGTTATTTTCCAATTTTTTATATTTCCCGCATTCTTCCCATTATCCCGAGTTTTCATTTTCAAACACTTTGAACCTGTACATACATATCCTTTGTTTCGTACCCTAGCCTAGCCTAGCCTAAATTATAACCCCATGCAAGTCCTATGTGATCTTAGGGTGCATTTAATTTAAAAGTCATAATAGTTTTGATAATCTGTGAAAATGCATTTCGCCTCTTTTAATGTGCGATATCTTTCATTGATATTACAGTTTTTCATTTTATATATAGAGTTCTTCGTTTCTGACATGTGTGCGGCCTAGGATACATTTATATTTACTCATTATGCCCGCATGTTTCGTGTGTTAGCTCCCTGTTTCGAGTGAATTCGCTTGATGAGTGTAATGCTCGTGAGGAGTGAATATATGCTTGCTTTATTTAGTATCCAATTTACTTAAGTTTTTGCCAAATCACACTTTGCATGTGCTCGCTCCCCTCCCACATTTTAAGGTTTCAATTATATGAGGTGCATTCTATAATGTTAATGATTTTGACTTTTGTTTGAATTTGTTCATTATGCTAATAATGCGTATGAAATATTTTTCATTGTTGTTGGGCTTGTCGCATGTTGGGTTGGGCATATTTTGAGAAAACTGTATGATGTTTGTGGGTTTCATCCCTGAAAACCCTCACGAGACGACACCCGTCCACTAGGGTAACCTAGGGGTTTAACGGCTTATTGCATATGCTACATGCAATCGTGCTCCCTATGAAAGTGGCATTTATATTTCGAAGCATATGTACGTCTTGACCTGCCTTCTGTGGACTGGTTTTGTTTGTTTCATTACTAGGGACTAGCAATGTTTAAGCTAGGGGGTGTGATTCGTACTGAATATTGCATATTTTCGCCCTTTATCTTTATGCATTCTAGCACTTTTACGGTCCTTAATGCCTATATTTATGCTCATTAACTAGACAACCCTGGATTTGGATATATACATGTTTTACAGGGGTTAACTGTGCTTTTATAGGTATTGGAACGCTAAAAGTGAGGTTCGGTTGCATTTCGGAGAAGTTTCATCCCTGGACGCTACTTCAAGAGCATTTTAGTCAATTCACATTTCATCTCCAGCTCATGGGAATTCCACGGATGCGTAGTTCGTCGAGTTACCATCGTGTGGCCGCAAACGATGCGTCGTTTGGAGTCCGGATGGTGAAGTTATGGTTGTTTCCGTTTGTGCACCTTTCCCCCTCTTTATGAACCAAATAGCTGCCAAAAACAGAGTACCGATCGACCGCAGTTTGAGGTTTTTGCAGTGGAAAGGAGACAGTGGGCTTTTACTTTAAGGCACGATCGACTGGTCCCCTGGCCGTGGTCGACCGCGATCATCAGATATTTTGTACTTTCTCCTTTTCTTTTCTTTTTTTCCTTTATTTTCTTTTCCACTTACTATATAAACCAATTTTGGATTCTATTTTCAGATATTGTAAGATAATTAGAATTTAGATAGTTTAGGTTAGGGCTTGGGGGTTTGACAGATCATTCTTCATTTCCTCTTAGTTTGACACCCATTTGGGTTTATAAGTTGACTATTTATCTTCCCTCTCCATTAATATAGTTTGTCTTTCCTTATTTTCTTGCTTTGTAGTTAATTTACTTATTTTATTTACTTGATTTGTAGTGTAGTTTTATTGCGTTTATTTATCGCATTTTTACCATGCTTTCTAGCTAAATTAGTCTAGGTTGTGTCGAATTGAACTCATTTCGAGTTAACATGTCGCTTTGCTTTGGTGATGGAAATTACGGGTCTATTTCGAGTGCGTTGTCCTAGTTATTATGCCTAGGAGATTTGACGGGGTATATCATGTATGCTTTGTGCTTACTACCTTGCGTGCGTAATTTCTGGGGTATTTGTTGACGCCAAAATCATATTAGACTTTTATGTGAATTTAGGGGTGTGACAACTCTTGATTTAATTAACTGTCGAAACGAGATGCAGTCGTAATAACTCGTCAACTCATGTAACCATTTTATACTAATTAACTCGGGTGAGGGATATTCGACGCAACCTATAGTTTTTACTTGCTTTATTAGTCTAGTTTAAATATATGCCTAGATTAATCTTTCCCTTTTTTCATCTTTTCCTTTTTGTTATAATCATCTTTTAAGCTTTTATTTAGGAATATTAAACCTTATAAATTCTAGCAACTCGTCTCTGTGGATTTTCGATACCCGGACCTGGCCTCTATACTCACCCGTTGAGTGTAGTCATAAGTTTAGGTTTTTGTATAGAGCAGGTGAGCTGAATTCAAAATGGTCGACGTGCAGGTGAGTCTCACGCCGCGACAAAACCGTTCCTATCACTTACCTTCATAACTCATGAGGTATCGAATTAGTTACAAACACAAATTTTTGAAGTTTTCGATAGGAATGTTCAAGTTGGAGACTAGTTTTAACCCTTACAAAATAATAATTGACTTGAGGTGAAAACTACATAGTTGTAGATATATGAGTTAAGTTTGTAACACAATAAACGATGTGTAAAACAGAGGCCCGAGTAAGGAGTTATTATGAAATTACGAAAAAGGAGCAAATTTGTCCATCTGTTTAAATGGTATTTTATCTTTTATGTACAACAAATGTCTTAAATTGATTGGTGGGAAGGTGGGTGAAAGCTTGGCTGACTTAAACACTTTTAAATAACCTCCTCCTTCAGCCCAATGCATCCATTAAAGAGTTTGGCCTGAAGGGAGACCGAAGGCTTAGGAAGAGAAGGACGAGGAGAAGTTGGAGAAAAATCCTTAAAAAATTACGTAAACGTCCCTTAGGTAATTCAATCCATAAATCTTGTTTATTTTTTTTATATTTCTAATTGAAAGGATATAAATCATCAATTGTTTATTAAACTTTCATGCCTTCGTGTGTATGCATGGATGGATACACGTTTAAAGAAAGTCGGAGGTGTAAATCATTTCTATGGCCTTGTTTAGCACCCTTATGTGTTCAAACTTCTATATCTTTTTGTATATTTTTTGGAATTGAATAATTCTAGTTGGAAATGAAAATAGACTCATATATGTATAACATATATCCAAAAATTATATGAAAATACCAAGAAATGAATCTTTGGTGATAGTTTGAAGTTCAAGTATAAAATATGCCCCAAAAGTATAAGTATGCACACCTTGTGTTCGATGTTTTGCTTAACATAGCAAATAAATCTTAAAAATTATGAAACTCTAACTTTGTATTTTTCAATACATTTATTGATGTTGGGTGAAATATCATAGAAATTTATGATACAAAAAAATTATGAAAATTCCTGAAAGTTGACTGAACAATAGAGGAGCATATAGGGATAATTTGCTATGTAGCAAAGAAATGGGCATATCTTGTTGTAGGAAACTTGAAATTATATGTTGTTTTTTGAATTTGGAACCCAATATGTTCAGTATGAAACTACTAAGAAGAAATTAAAATATATTTGGCCTATTATTTATGTATGGTAAATATCTTACCATAAAGTTCGATTGGACTTACGATATACGATTTGAATGGGATTATATGATGCTTGTGAATTGGGTAAGTTTAAGTTATTCTTTGGATTGTTAATATCCTTATGATGACACTAATATTGTAAGAATTTATATGAGAAAGGGAAAAAGAACCGGTTGAACAAGTGCCAGACAAAGGCAAGGGAAAAACACATGAAGTGGCCAAGGTGAATGTACTCATTGGAAATAGATGTATTATACATGATTATGGAGATGATTTGAATATCACTCATGGGTAAGATGTATTACAAATGGTTTTGGATATGATCTAAATATCACTCACGGGTAAGATGTATTACACATGGTTATGGATACGATCTGAATATCACTCACTAATAAGATGTATTATACATGGTTATGGATATGATATGAATATCACTTATTGGTAAGATGTATTATACATAATTACGGATATGATTAGAATAATATTGAATATCAATTTGTTCATTTCGATTTACCGAAATGGGAGGTTACTCCCTGACCCAAAATGGGGGAGATTTGTCTATTAAAGACATGGGGTTAATCCCCGACCAGGAATGGGGGAGAATTGTCAATTGCAGATAGGATATGTGAATCATGATTTAGATAAGTTGGCCATTCATTATGAATGAGCTGGATAAGTATATAATTGGTCATTGTTTATGAATGAGTCGAATAAGTATATAATTGGTAATTGTTTATGAATGGGCCGGATAAGTATGCATATCTCAGCACGGGGATATGGTTTATTGCATTTAGTTTTATGCAATAGTGTAGTAGTGATGCATTTGCTGAGCTATTTTGCTCATTGTTCATATGTTTATGTTTTCAAGATATTGTGATATCACTGCCAAATCTAGGAGGTCAGTGGGGTTAGAAAGGGATGCATAAAACCATGATTTGGTCAAACCTAAATGGGGTAATTTAAGCCTACTTATCTTTTCAGTAAGTTTGAATAAGCATAATTGCCTTAAAATTGTGAAAGGCTTTTAGTGTTATTGATTCATGTTAATAACTGAAAAAAGGATACTCGTGTTTATGGTTTGGTTAAAGTAATTATGATTTGACTCACCTGAACTTTTAAACTTAATTATAAGTAATTGGGTTGGGGTGTGTCAACTTTGGTATCAGAGCCTAGGTTTTAGAGTTTCTGGGGGGAGGATTGCCTAGATTTGGCAGTGGAAGTAGAAATTGTTGTGAGTCATAAGCAAATTGGATTTATTGACTAACATCTGTTAGTTATACATATATATTGTTGTATGGGATATGAAATTTAAGGATCTCGAAGGAAAGGAAATGAAGTGTTAAGGTTTATTCGGGGATGATAGCAAATACAAGTATTTTTATATGAATCATTGCATTGTTTTATTTGTGGTATGGACAAACATGTCATTGAAGTAAATTTTTTAAAGACAAAATGTGGTATACGAAAATTGTGAAGTATTGGAAGTAATCTTTTCTTATACTGGAATATGTAGACTTGAGTTGTGTCACTTATTAAACCATGGTTTAGTGTGGGAGAGTGAGGTACGAGAACTCATATTCCGTTAAAAGATGAGATGGTAAATTGTTAGAGTGTGAATAAAATGAAGATTCACATGGTAAAGGTGAAGTGAGAAGATTAATATTTGTATATGTTTAAATTCCCCCAAATTCTCTATTTCTCCAATTTCGTCACTACTTTGATGTAGTACCAACTAGAATAGCCCTAAACACTTGGATGGTTGTAAATGGAGTTTATAGGCTGAATGAGATTTATGGGACGCATATTGGGATCCCTGATTGATGTTTTATTACAAGTGGGGAACCATTGGAGATAGCATATTCAATTTAAAGACTAGGCAGTCCAATAGGGCTTTAGTGGTTAATCTACGAGATTCTAATAAAGATTGTTGGGATTATGGTGTTATTATTAAGAATTGGCAATATGCCCCCTTTCTACGGGGGTATCCTACACTGGACCCAGGTGCCCTCAAGAAGGGTGTGGCATAGTATGACCCCCGCCCAATTAAATACCGGGTGATCAGCCCTTTATAAAATTTAAAACTGAATGTTCGGTTGGTTCATTCTTAGCATCACTATCGAGAAACATTTAACATTATTAATCACCTAGTAAAAAATTAAGTTAGTGTCAAAACATTTTCCGATTTAGGTTATACCCAAATAATCCATTAATAAATTCCAATTATTAAGAAACAAACCATTTACCATACACATGAATAAAATAAATACTGGATATGAATCAACTGCTGAGATAAAAAGACTGGGTAAAAACATTCCAGTTCAAAGTCTCAAACCATAAACTAATATATTGAATCCAACTAAATACTAAATATGGAAATGAAGGAAGTACAATCTCTTCAATAAAATAACTGAGGATGGGCGACACATGCCTTAAATAAAATGTCTAAAGAGAACTGAATCAAATGAGAGTGGAGGCGTCTAAGCGTGAGGACCTGCAACTACCATAACTGCTACAGCATGTCAAACAGTCTGAATCTCTATGCCTGGCGTCCATATGGCTGGATACCTGATATAAATAGTACAAGAGAAGAAAATATGTAAGAGATCGGTCAGGGCCCGAGTTGTAGAAATATTTTAGCAAGTATTTAAAATTTGCAATAAAGAAAGTATTATGTGCATGTTAGCTTTTCGTACTCTCACATGAGATTCCCACCTCTAAACTCTTGTGCACGCCTAACGTACATCCAGTCCAATCTAGCTATCCTAATCTCATTTAACTAGATTCTAGACTTACAGCACTAAATATATCTCGAAATAGTATCCCACATTCCCAAATACTTGTATTAACTATTTCAACATTTATTATTTCGATTAAGAGTTATCACCCTAAAGTTAAGCATTCACAACTTAAGGTACTTAGGATTTCATTATCTTAATCACCTACAAATATCACACGGTAGATAACCTTACTAGTATATATATATATATATAACAAGGACAATCGGTTCAAAAATCTCCCACGATCCATAAAATCAAACACACATATTGGAGGCGAACATAGTCCCAGGCCTTTGGGCTATACATATACCTGTGCACCCAAATGACTGTTCAATACCACCTTTCTCACAAATGGTAATCCAATTGACGTACTATGTTCTGAGGTGTCAAATCTAAAATCCCCTCGAAGGCTCATCAGGATAAGACTTTCCTCTACCATTTACAAAACCTCCCGTGATAGCAAGTAGCTAGGTATGTCATACACATAATCAAACATACTATAGTTATTCACACAACCCATTAATATAATTAGGTATTCACACAACTCGAACATAGGTTCGTATAAAATATTCGTTTCTCTAAAACTTTCGGTATACTTAGCTTACGATTTATTCTCTCTCTCGCACCTTACGCAACAGGATTCAACCATATGGGTCTTTCTTAGTAGTGTACCCAGGTCCCTCATTACTAATCTATGACAATAATTATCGTATCTAATACCTCTCTCTTGAATTATCTAAGACGCATCGTTTGAAGACAATTCGGTCAAAATTCCCATTTGTTTGAAATCTCGTTAGAAGTGCCCAGATTGTCATTTGAACGAGGTCGTTCGAACGGACTAGGCTCTGAATTATCGTTGGTAATGTCATTCAGATGAGTTCGTTTGAACTAACTTCGAACGAACTTAACTCTGAATTTTAGTTCTCAATCTCGCTCGAACGAGGTCATTCGAACGACTTCCCCAGGTCGTTCGAACGAGTTCTACCAGTTTCGTCCCTAACCTCCAAAAAGTCTGTGTTTCGCCATTTTTAAGACTCTAATCCTCTACATAGTTTACCCAAACACCAATATAACTATACTAATTGATAACCTATAATTTATACTCAATTTCTAACATCCTAATATCCTCAAATCATCATCAATCAGTAAAATTTTTGAAATCTCCAATTAAATCTATAAGAAATCCTAGTTCTTTAATTTTATGCAAAATCTTCAAATTAAGCTCAGATTCGTTCATAAAAAATAAGTCCACTGATGTAGGGATTCACTCTTTAATCAAAATAAGTCCTAACATGTGATTTAAATTCTCTAAATTCCCCCAATTCAATTCTAAATCATGAGTTTAATCCCTATTCTAACATGAACACAATTATTGCTAAAAGGCAGCAAGTATTAAACACTTTCCTTGATTATTATGGTATGATCCACTGATGTAGGTTATATGGGTGTGGTCCTCGCTCTCCGATCTACACGGTGGTGGTCCTGGTGTTGCAAGGTGGTGGTTCTAGGCCTTAGCTCCTTAGGTTTGTTTCCCCCTCACCCTCTGTGGCTCTCCCTTGAAACTTGTGAATGAATACCCTAATTAGAGTCCCGTAGCAGATATATTCTATCTCTAATTTTCGTGAATATTAATTGCCCAAAAATGGGAATTACCAAAACACCCTCTCGGGATGCCGGTTTGGCCTAAAACTGTCTTGGGATTCAAAGTAAACCCCCGACTAGAATTTTCTGACTATCTCGACCCATCCGGACACGTTGGCACACTCGAAATGACTATACGGAATACTTATAATTAATTTACTTCCTAATTCCTTTAAGTTAGTCCTGACACTATTCGCACACGTGTCCCGACTTAATTTCTCTAATTGTCGTATTTTTCACTTGCGATAATTATACTAATTTCATAATCATATATTACTTTATTTGCTCAGTAATATTCAACATAATACACATCAATAAATACTAACCCTCAGCTCGCTAGTTAATGTTTATTTTAATCTGGATTAATGCTTAATTAATTCTCAAATTAAATTCAATTAATCATATATTTAAAAATCATAAATATGGGGTCTTACAAACTTCCCCCCTTACAATGGAATTTCGTCCCGAAATTCAGAAAGTAAAACTATACCTGGCAAGAATAGATATGGATACTTCTCGCGCATCTCATCCTTGCACTCCCAAGTAGACTCCTCGACATTGTGGTGCTCCCACTAAACAAGAACAAGTGGCACTACCTTCGACCTCAGTCTCCTCTTACTGTGATCTAGGATATCCACCGATCTCTCCTCATATGAACTATCTGGATGTCACTCCACCTCCTCCAGCGCAATGTGAGTGTGGGCTAACTCATCCCGAAGATATCATCGAAGCGAAGAAATATGGAACACGTCATGTGTCTTATGCAAGTGCTCTGGTAATCCCAATTTATATGCCACTGGTTCGATCCTCTGGATGATAGGAAATATCCCTACGTACCTCGGCGCTAATTTCCCTTTCTTCCCAAATCGTATTATACCCTTCAGAGGTACTCGTGACAGCACATGGTCCCCTACAGCAAACTCTCTAAAGAACCGCTTGGCATCGGCGTAGATTTTCTGCTTGTCCTGAGCTACTCACATACGACTCTGAATCATCTCTATTCTGGTCGTAGTCTCCAGAATCACCTCTGGCCCTAGTAGTTTTTTGTCCCCCACCTCTAGCCAACAAAAAGGAAAACAACAAGGTCTACCATATAATGCCTTAAATGGGGCCATGCCAATCTTAAACTGGTAGGAGTTATTGTACGCGAACTCCACTAGTGGAAGATACTGTTCATACATGAGCAATATATCCTCTACCATCTGATTAGTCCGTTATGTCTGCCCATCAGTCTGCAGGGGTAAGCCATACTCAACCGTAACTCCGTGCCCATAGCCTCCTAAAATCTCTCCCAAAAGAGAGACATAAAAAAATATCCCAGTTGGACACAATATCAAGAGGTACTCTGTGTAGCCTCACTACCTCGGTATTGAATAACTGGGCATACTATCCCGCTGTATAATCTGTCCGAACTGGCAGAAAGTGGGTCACCTTGGTCAATCGATCTACAATCACCCAAATAGAAACAGGACCCCTCCGAGAAGTAGGCAACCCTGTTATAAAATCCATGGAAATGCTCTCCCATTTCCACATAGGAACCTCTAGCGTCTGCAGTAACCCTGCCTGTTACTGTTTGTCCACTTTTACCAACTGACAAGTGGTACACTTTGAGACAAACTCGACAATGTCTCTCTTCATTCCCCTCCACCAGTACTGCCACCTCATATCTTGGTACATCTTATCCCCACCAGAATGTACCGTAAATCGGGATCCATGCGACTCTGACATCACCGCGTGTCGTAGGTCCTCCCCCTCTAGAACAACCAGTCGTCCATTGAAGTGCAAGCCTCCCTCAAAACTCACTAAAAAAGACTCTGCTCCCTCTGCTAGAAGGTTTCGAATCCTCTCATGAAAAAATGGGTCCACTTCCTGGGACTGTACTACCCTCATCACAATCTATGGGGTAACTGACATAACCGACATGAAAGAATGGGAAACTGCATCCCAATGTCCCAACTCCTTCCATTTCTCCTTCCACACCTCGGACACCTCATCTACCGGCCTACGGCTCAATGCATCAACAACTACGTTTGCTTTCCCCGGGCGATTATGGATCTCAAACTGACAGTCCTTCACAAATTCAAGCCACTCGCGATGACGCATATTCAACTATCTCTTAGTGAACAAGTACTGCAGTGACTTATGATCTGTGAATAGGCAAAATCTCTCTCCCAAGAGATAATGTCTCCAAATTCATAGTGCAGACACGACTGCTTCTAACTCCAAGTCGTGGTGGGGTAATTATCCTCGTGAGGCTTAAGCTTATGAAAAGCATATGACATAGCTTGATCCTCCTGCTGTAATACTCCACCAAGCCCCTACAATGATGCAGCCGTGTAAACCAGGTACTCCACTCCTGCTCTCGGGAGTGATAGTACGGGTGCTGAAGTCATCTTGTCCTTTAGCTCATCAAACGCCAACTGACATACATCATCCCAAGTGAACGGTACTCCCTTATGAGTTAGATTAGTCATCGGACCCACAATCTTCGAGAATCCTCGAATGAACCGTCGATAGTGTCCTGCTAACCCTAAGAAACTCCGCACCTCCATCAGTGTCATGGGTTGTCCCCACTCCCTCACTGCTGACACCTTACTAGGGTCCACCGATATCCCCTATCTGAAATGATATGCCCCAAAAACTGTACCTCGCATAACTAGAATCTTCATTTCTCAAATTTTGAGTACAACTCATTTTCTCGTAAAGTCTACAGAACTCTACATAGGTGCTCGGCATGCTCCTCCTCCTCTTTTCGTGAATAAATAAATATGTCATCTATGAAGACAATGAAAAACATATCTAATAACTCTCTAAATACCTTGTTCATCAAGTCCATGAATACCGTCGGTGAGTTAGTTGGCCCAAATAGCATAACTCGAAACTCGTGGGACCCATATCTCATCAGAAAGGAAGTTTTAGACACATCATGCTCCCTGATACGTAACTGATGGTATCCCTACCTGAAGTCTATCTTCGAGAAGTAGGATGATCCTCTCAACTGGTCAAACAAGTCATCAATTCGGGGAAATGGATACTTATTCCTTATCGTGACTTTGTTCAACTCTTGGTAATCCACACATAATCGCAAAGATCCATCTCTCTTATTCACGAAAAGGACTCGGGGGTGAGGTACTCCTTCGGATAAAACCCTATCCCAAAATCTCCTCGATTTGATTCCGTAAGTCCCTCATCTCCATAGGAGCCATCCGATATGGCACAAGAGCTATCGTTCGAGTATCATGTGCTAAATCTATCACAAACTCTATCTCCCTACTAGGCGGCAATCCCGATATCTCCTGAAATACATCAGCAAACTCGAAAACTACCGAAATCGAATCCAGGGAGACGATAACTCTAGTAGAGGTCTCCTCCTCTATATAAAATAGGTGAGTGGACGATCCTCCCTCTGGGTGAGGAATCGCCACTATAAACATCTCCTGACTAGGGATAGCAAAAATAATGCTCCTACTAAAGCAGTCAATCATGGCCCTATACACGACTAGCCAATACATGCCAATAATGACATCGTACTCAGAGATATCTAAAACAAGCATATCGGTAGGCAAAATAAGACTCCCAATATCTATACCCACACCCAGACATATAAAAAATCATCGATACACTACCCAACGGTGAGTCAACAAAAGTCACAGTACTGTCAGCTGTGTCTAATAACCCTACGGCCCGTGAGACTCTAGTGGCTATGAAGGAGTGTGAGGCCCCCGTGTAAAAAAAATACTCCTCATAGACCCATGGATAGAAAATATACCCTTAACTGCAGGTGAAGCTTATGGAGTTGATGCCTGGTGGGTGTTGTATACACGTCCATACTGAAGTTGTCCCTACTGAATCGGGGCTGGTGTAATTGCGGGAAAAGCTGGGACTGGTGCTAGCGCTAGGAGAGCGGCTGGGAAGATCGGCCTCTGCGATCCTGGTGAGCACCCTGCTGTTGAGGATACTTCCCCTTATCGAGGCACTCAAATCATTTATGGCCAGTCTTTCCACACGTGAAACATATACCTGCATAGTTACCCCATCTTTGCTCCTGCTAGTCATTGCCACCTCTCTCCTGGTCCTGATGGAACTTCTGCTAGCCCTGGTGGGCCTGGTGGCCATGCCTGAAACCTCCTTGTCCCTGATAAAAGCCCCCTGATATGAATCTATTAGGAGAACCCCCTGATGGGAAGTCTACTCACCCTCCCTCTGCCTACTTTGACCAGCTTGTGCCCCACTGGAACTACCTCCACCTGTCCTGCCCTGCTGGCTGGACTCACCTACCTGCTTGCCACCTTTAACATGGAAGCGATGATCCTGACAGTGTAGTAATGCAACATTCAGTACATCTGTATAGGACTGCAATGAAAGATTACCCAGAAGATGATGTTGAATCCTCTAGGTCAAGCCATCCATGAATATCTGAATCGTTTTCTCCTCAGTAGGCACCTCAGCTGGTACTAAGTTTACTAGTCTAGTAAACTCCTCTTCATACTCGACTACAGTCTTCCCCTCCTGGGTGAGGTCCAATAGTTTCCGCCTCATCTCAGTCCGAATGACGGAGGGGAAATATTTGCAAATCGCATCCAGAAGTCTTGTATAAACATCACATCGCGCTCCTCTGCATTAGTAGTGGACCCTCATCACTGAAGCGCCGCCCCAACTAGCTTGGCAGTAGCTAGTATCTACCTCTGCACCTCCGTGCACTCGTACTTGGGTTGGGCATTTCTGGCCCTCGATGCACGTCTGGGAGGCCTCTGAAACGAGAAGGAATTTATAAGTCCAGAGTTATTAAATCTCAAATAGCTGAAGACGAATCAAGAATTCAACAATCCTAAAGATAGGGTGCTATATCAAGGGACGCTAAGCTGAAAGCATAATAAGCCGTACAGATCCTAAAAAACTCTAGAACCTGGTGCTCTGATACCACCCGTGACACCCCGCCCAATTATATACCGGGTGATCAGTCATTTATAAAATTTAAAACATAATGTTCGGTTGGTTCATTCTTAGTATCACTGTCGAGAAACATTTAACATTATTAATCACCTAATAAATAATTAAGCTAGTGTCAAAATATTTTTTTATTTAAGTTATACCTAAATAATCCCTTAATAAATTCACAGTTATTAAGACAGAAACCATTTACCATACACATGAATAAAATAAATACTAGATATGAATCAACTGATGAGATAAAAAGACATGATAAAAACATTCCAAATCAAAGTCTCAAACCATAAACGAATATCCAACTAAAATACTAAATACGGAAATGAAGGAAGTACAATCTCTCCAATAAAATAATTGGGATGGATGACACATTCCCTAAATAAAATGTCTAAAGAGACCAGAATGAAATGAGAGTGGAGGCATCTAAGCGTGAGGACCTGCAACTACCACAACTTCTACAACACGTCAAACAGTCTGAACGTCTATGCCTGGCGTCCTAGTGGCTGGACTCCTGATATAAATAGTACAAGAGAAGAAAATATGCAAGAGACGGGTCAGGACCGAAGTTGTAGAAATAATTTAGCAAGTATTTAAAATTCGCATTAAAGAAAGTATTATGTGCATGTTAGCTTTTCGAACTCTCATATGAGATTCTCACCTCTCAACTATTGTGCACGCCTAACATACATCTAGTCCAATCTAGCTATCCGAATCTCATTTAACTAGATTCTAGACTTACACCACTAACTATATCTCGAAGTAGTATCCCACATTCCCAAATACTTGTATTAACTGTTTCAACATTTATTATTTCGATTAAGAGTTATCACCCTAAAGTTAAGTATTCACAACTTAAGGTACTTAGGATTTCATTATCTTAAACGTCTACAAATATCATGCGGTAGATAATATCACTAGTATATATATATAATCATCAATATATAATATATACACTAATACGACACCCCTAGACTCAGCTGCGGTGCATGCATACTCTATTATCGAGTCCTAATACATCTCGTACTCAAACAAGGACAATTGGTTCAAAAATCTCCCACGAACCATAAAATCAAACACATATATTGGAGGCGAACATAGTCCTAGGCCTTTGGGCATCGCACATACCTACGCACCCAAATGACCGTTCAATACCATCGTTCTCACAAATGGCAATCCAACCGACGTACTATGTTCTGAGGTGCCAAATCTAAAATCCCCTCCAAGGCTCATCATGATAAGACTATTCTCAATCATTTTCAAAACCTCCCGTAATAGCAAGTAGCTAGGTATGTCATACACATAATCAAACATACTATAGGTATTCACACCGCCCATTAATATAATTAGGTATACACACAACCCGAACGTAGGTTCATATATAATATTTGTTTCTCTAAAACTTTTGGTATACTATAGCTTACGATTTATTCTCTCTATCACACCTTAAGCAATATAATTCAACCATGTGAGTCTTTTCTAGTAGTGACATAACTATAAACTAATATACTGAATCCAACTAAATACTAAATACGAAAATGAAGGAAGTACAAACTCTCCAATAAAATAAGTGAGGATGGGTGACACTTCCCTTAAATAAAATTTCTAAAGAGAACTTAATGAAATGAGAGTGGAGGCGTCTAAGCGTGAGGACCTGCAACTACCACAACTGCTACAGCACGTCAAACAGTCAGAGCGTCTATGCCTGGCGTTCCTATGGCTGGACACCTGATATAAATAGTACAAGAGAAGAAAATATGCAAGATAGGGATCAGGGCCCAAGTTGTAGAAATATTTTAGCAAGTATTTAAAATTTGCGTTAAAGCAAGTATTATGTGCATGTTAGCTTTTCGTACTCTCACATGAGATTCTCACCTCTCAACTATTGTGCACGCCTAACGTACATCTAGTCCAATGTAGATATCCTAATCTCGTTTAACTAGATTCTAGACTTACACCACTAACTATATCTCGAAGTAGTATCCCACATTCCCAAATACTTGTAGTAACTGTTTCAACATTTATTATTTCGATTAAGAGTTATCACCCTAAAGTTAAGTATTCACAACTTAAGGTACTTAGGATTTCATTATCTTAAACGTCTACAAATATCATGCGGTAGATAATATCACTAGTATATATATATATAATCATCAATATATAATATATACACTAATACGACACCCCTAGACTCAGCTGCGGTGCATGCATACTCTGTTATCGAGTCCTGATACATCTCGTACTCAAACAAGGACAATTGGTTCAAAAATCTCCCACGAACCATAAAATCAAACACATATATTGGAGGCGAACATAGTCCTAGGCCTTTGGGCATCGCACATACCTACGCACCCAAATGACCGTTCAATACCATCGTTCTCACAAATGGCAATCCAACCGACGTACTATGTTCTGAGGTGCCAAATCTAAAATCCCCTCGAAGGCTCATCATGATAAGACTGTCCTCTATCATTTTCAAAACCTCCCGTGATAGCAAGTAGCTAGGTATGTCATACACATAATCAAACATACTATAGGTATTCACACCACCCATTAATATAATTAGGTATACACACAACCCGAACGTAGGTTCATATATAATATTCATTTCTCAAATACTTTCAGTATACTATAGCTTACGATTTATTCTCTCTATCGCACCTTACGCAACAGCATTCAACCATGTGAGTCTTTCCTAGTAGTGTACCCAAGTCCCTCACTACTAATCTATGGCAATAATTATCGTAGGTAATCACTCTCCCTTGAATTAGCTAACACGCATCATTTGAAGCCAAGTCGGGCAAAATTCCCATTTGTCTGAAATCTCGTTGTGCCCAGATTATCGTTTGAACGAGGTCATTCGAACGGGGTCGTTCAAACGGACTAGACTCTGAATTATCGTTGGTAATGTTATTCGAACGAGTTCGTTCGAATGAGTTCGTTCGAATGAACTTAACTCTAAATTTTTGTCTCGTTCGAATGACTTCTACCAGTTTCGTCCCTAACCTCCAAACAGTCCGTTTTTCACCATTTTTAAGACTCCAATCCTCTAAAGAGTTTACCCAAACACCAATATAACTATAATAATTGATAACCCAAAATATATACTCCATTTATAACATCCTAATATCCTGAAATTATCATCAATCAGTAAAAAATTTGAAATCCTCAATTAAATTTATAAGAAACCCCAGTTCTTTAATTTTATGCACAATCTTGAAATCAAGCTCGGATTCGTTCATCATATTACATCAAAATTTTGGAATTCGTATTCTACATGCATAGGGATTCAATCTTTGATCAAAAGTAAGTCCTGACATGTGATTTAAAATCTCTAAATCCACCCATTTCAATTCTAAATCATGAGTTTAATCCCTATTCTAACATGAACACAATTATTGCTAAAGGGATGCAAGTATTAAACACTTGACTTGATTATGATGGTCTGATCCACTGATTTAGGTGGCATGGGTGTGTTCCTCATTCTCCGATCTACACGTTGGTGGTCCTTGTGTTGCAAGGTGGTGGTTTTAGGACTTAGCTCCTTGTTTTTTTTTTTTTTTTGGGGGGGGGGGGGGGGGGGGGGGGGGAAGTTATGTATATTAAAACCACAAAATAGTTACAAGTGATGGGAGCAGAGCTCCAAAGAACCCTTAGGGGCATACCCCATGGGGGAAAACAAAAAAATAAACCAAAGGACCAAACGCCCCTAGTTCAAAACTAAACACCTACTGAATGGCGGTCTCCGGGATACCCCAATTCATACAAGCCATCCAGTTGTTGTAACTCATTCTCCCTTTCTTCCACGATAGGACTCTATCTTTGATCATAACCTCAATCTCCTTAACCAAGACATTGGCACTCTTGAATGTGCCCCTAAAATGTCTATCGTTTCTTTCCAACCAGAGGCAATAAACAATAGTGGAAAACGAGATTTTCCGAATCTGATTTTAAAAATTAGAACCCCTAAAATTAGCAGTTGCAAAAAGCACCTCATCATACCAAGGTAAGGCTTCCCGGTACTCCAAATTTCTGAATCTCACCTCCTTCCACACCTCCTTAGCAACGTGGCATTCATTGAACACGTGGGCTATGGACTCAACCTCATTGTTGCAACTGCAGCATAAGTTATCTTCCACAATGCCCTAGTTAAAAAGCTTGTCCTTAGTGTGAATGGCATCCCTACAAATCAGCCAAAGGATAAAAGCACACTTCAGTATGTTGACCTTGTCCCACACCAAGTTATGACATGCCACAGGGGGGTGAGTAGGGGTAAGCTCATTGTACGCCGAACTAATAGTGAACCCACCCTGATTGGGATCCACGTAACTTCATCATTCATATCGTGCCGAATGTTTGGCAAAAGAGCATTTCTAATTTCCAAAATCTCCCACGTGATAGTAGCTGGCCATATCCATCTATTCTCATGGATGAAATCAGCAATCAGTGCCTTGTGGTTGCTTACCGCATCATAAATGACTATGTCACCATAGCGGGGATGCAAAGGACCTAGAGGGTGCCAGTTGTCATGCCAAAAGAAAGAATCCATACCATTACTAACTCTGCACTTGATGAGAGGTTTGATGCGGTCTCTAAGCTGCAACATCTTCCTCCAGCTCCAAGAACAGTCAACTGGTATTACTAGGGCCTACATACTTCTCCTTTTCAGCTTATAGATATCACACCATTTCACCCACAAGCAGTCCTTCTTACTGCGGAGATTCCAGAGAGTTTTCATAATGGCAACAATATTCCACCTCTCCATCCTTTTGAAACCAATCCCCCCCTCAGTATAGCTACAACACAAATCCTTCCATGCTACCTTCGCCCTGGTATGATTTTGATCAGAACCCGTCCATAAAAAATCCTTCATTAATTGCTCAATTTTCTTGATGACCCCCTTAGGTAGAATGAAGAGACTGGACCAATACAGCTGGATCCTAAAGAGGACAGAATTAATGAGTTGCAGTCACCCCGCATAACTCAGAAACTTATTAGTCCAACACTTGATCTTGCCCGTAATCTTGTCAATCAATCTTTGGCAGTCTTGGCCCTTCAGCCTAGTATAAATGAGCGAAACGTCCAGGTATAAAAATGGGGTTGCTCGGAGGAAAACCAAGGATACCACTGATTTGATTAATCCCCTCCTCTTCGATGCCAGAAACGTAGAAGTTGCACTTGTTGAGATTCGGCCAGAGCCCCAAAAATCTATAAAAATTGTCCGAAGTCTTCTTGGCAGAGGTGTAAGAAGAAATGTCCCCCCCCCCCCCACACACACACAGAATGATAACGTCATCCGCAAAACATAAGTGATTTATACCGGCATACTTACACCTGGGGTGAAAGGTGAAAGCAGGGTCCATGCAGGCTCTATCCATGAGGCATGAGAAAGTATCCATTACCAAAAGGAAGAGGTATGGAGAAAGGGGGTCTCCTTGCCTCAGACCTCTCTTACCCTCAAAGAAACCATGCAGCTAACCATTCAGGCTAACAGAATACCTGGCATTAGTGAAACACTCAAACAACCAGCCAACGAAGATAGTGGGAAACCCCAAATGCAATAAGAGTTTATGGAGGAACTCCCAACTCACAGTATCATAAGCTTTGAGCAGGTCAATCTTTAAAATGCATCTCGGAGGCCACAACTCCTTATGATAGTTTCTCATAATTTCCTGAATGTAAGAGGATGTTGTCAGAGATGGCCCTCCCCTTAACAAACACAGCCTGACTCTGGTTAATGAGGTGGGGGAGAACGTGCTTCATCCTATTAGTAATAACCTTCATGATACATTCGTAGATTGTGTTGTAACAGGCAATGGGGCAAAAATCATTCATGCTCGTAGGCGTAGGGACCTTTGGAATGAGGGACAAGGCGGTTCAGTTCCATTGTCTGGGTAAGAAACTGCACCTAAAGAAATGTTGGACAACTTCCACCACATCACTTCCCACCACCTCCCAATTTTCTTTAAAAAAGTACGTGTTAAACCCGTCATGCCCCGGGGCTTTATCCGAACCAATATCAAACATGGCGTTTTTGATTTCATCATCGAAAATTGGGGACCTCAACGCCCTGCTATCATTATGACTAATCCTTTTGCTCACATTTTCCCTGAGAAAAGAACCCGGATCCTCGCAAGAGGGAATCAATCCTAGAAGTTGGGTGGAATTCCCCACTGCAATGTTAGCCACCTCAAGCGTGCCTTCGACTCTGCACCCATTGGCATCCTTGGGTTTGTTTCTCCCTCACCCTTTGTGGCTCTCCCTTGAAACTTGTGAATGAAAAACCTAATTGGAGTCACGTAGCAGATATATTCTATCTCTAATTTTCGTGAATATTAATTGCTCAAAAATGAAAATTACCAAAACGCCCTCTCGGGATGCCGGTTTGGCCTAAAACTATCCCGGGATCCAAACTAAACCCCCGGGTAGACTTTTCTGACTATCTCGACCCTTAAAAACACGTTGTCACACTCTAAATGACTATTCAAAATACTTATAATTAATTTACTTTCTAATTTCTTTAAATTAGTCCTGACACGACTCACACGCGCGTCCCGACTTAATTTCTGTAGCTGTTGTATTTTTCACTCGAGATAATTATACTAATTTCATAATCATATATTACTTTATTCGCTCAGTAATATTCAACATAATACACATCAATAAATACTAACATTTAACTCGCTAGTTAATATTTATTTTAATTCGGATTAATTCTTAATTAATTTCAATTAATCATATATTTAAAAAGCATAAAAATGCGGGGTGTTACATAATTCTCCCCTTACAAAGGAATTTCGTTCCGAAATTCGGAAAGTAAAAGTATACCTGGCAAGAAGAGATACGAATACTTCTCACACATCTCATCCTTGCGCTCCCAAGTAGACTCCTCGACATTGTGGTGCTCCCACTGAACACGCACAAGTGGCACTACCTTAGACCTCAGTCTCATCTCGCTCTGATCTAGGATAGCCACCGATCTCTCCTCATATGCACAATCTGGATGTAAGTCCACATCATCCAGCGCAATGTGAGTGTGGGCTAACTCATTCCGAAGATATCGTCAAAGCGAAGAAATATGGAACATGTCATGTATCCGATGCAAGTGCTCCGGTAATCCCATTTTATATGCCACCGGTTCGATCCTCTAGATGATAGGAAATGTCCTTACCTACCTCGGATCTAATTTCCCTTTCTTCCCAAATCGCATTATCCCCTTTATAGGAGGTACTCGTAACAGCACCTGGTCCCCCACAATAAACTCTCTAAAGAACCGCTTGGCATCGGCGTAGCTTTTCTGCCTGCCTGAGCTTCTCGTTTACGACTCTGAATCATCTATATTATGTTCGTAGTCTCCTGAATCACCTATGGCCCTAGTAGTTTGTTATCCCCCACCTCTAGCCAAGAAGGAGGCAAACGACAAGGTCTACCATATAATGCCTCAAATGGGGCCATGCCAATCGTAAATAGGTAGGAGTTTTTGTACGCGAACTCCACCAATGGAAGATACTTCTCCCAACCTCCTCTAAAGTTTAGGACAAACATGCGCAATATATCTTCTAACATCTGATTAGTCCTTTCTGTCTGCCCATCAGTTTGCGGATGGTAGGCCGTACTCAACCGCAACTTCGTGCCCATAGCCTCCTAAAATCTCTCCCAAAAGCGAGACACAAAAAACTTCTCCCGATTGGACACAATATCACGAGGTACATCGCGTAGCCTCACTAACTCGGTAATGAATAGTTGGGCATACTGTCCCGCTGTATAATCTGTTCGAACTGGCAAAAAGTGGGTCCCCTTGGTTAACCGATCTGTAATTACCCAAATAGAATCGTGACCCCTCCGAGAAGTAGGCAACCCTGTAATAAAATCCATGGAAATTCTCTCTTATTTCCACATAGGAACCTCTAGCGGCTGCAGTAACTTTGACGGCTTCTGATGGTCCACTTTTACTAGTTGACAAGTGGTACACTTTAAGACAAACTCAACATTGTCTCTCTTCATCCCACTCCACTAGTACTACCGCCTCATTTCCTGGTACATCTTATCCCCACTGGGATGTACTGCAAATAGGGATCCATACGACTCTGACATCACCGCGTGTCACAGGTCCTCCCCCTCTGGAATAACCAGCTGTCCATTGAAGCGCAAGCCTTCCTCAGAACTCACCGAATAAGACTCTTATCCCACTTCTAGAAGGTGTCCAATCTTCTCCTAACAAAATGGATCCACTGCCTGGCCCTGTACTACCCTCGTCATAATCTGGGGGGTAACTGACATAACTGACATGAAAGATCGGGAAACTGCATCCTGATGTCCCAACTCCTTCCATTTTTCCTTCCACACCTCGGCCACCTCATCTACCGGCCTATGGCTCAATGCATCAACAACTATGTTAGCCTTCCTCGAGCGGCAGCTTGTCCTTCAGCTCATTAAACGCCAACTGACATCCATCATCCCAATTGAACGGTAGTCCCTTATGAGTCATATTATTCATCTAACCCACAATTTTCGAGAATCCTCGAATGAACCGTTTGTAGTATCCAGCTAACCCCAAGAAACTACGCTCCTCCATCGGTGTCATGGGTTGTCCCCAGTCCCTCACCACTGACACCTTACTGGGGTCCATCGATATCCCCCTATCTGAAATGATATGCCCCAAAAATTGTACCTCGCACAACCAGAACCCGCATTTCTCAAATTTTACATACAACTCATTCTCTCGTAAAGTCTGCAGAACTCTACGTAGGTGCTCGGCATGATCCTCCTCTAGCCGTGAATAAATTAAGATGGCATCTATGAAGACAATGACAAACTGATCTAAGAACTCTCTGAACACCCTATTTATCAAGTCCATGAATACCGTTCAAGCGTTGGTTAGCCCAAATAGCATAACTCGAAACTCATAGGACCCATATCTCATCAAAAAGACAGTCTTAGACATATCTTACTCCCCGATACGTAACTGATGGTATCCCGACCTCAAGTCTATCTTCAAAAAGTAGGCTACTCCTCTTAACTGGTCAAACGAGTCATCGATTCAGGGAAAATGATACTTATTCCTTATCGTGACTTTACTCGATTCGGGGTAATCGAATCTAGGGAGACGATAACTCTCTTAGAGGTCTCCTCCTCTATATAAAACAGGTGAGCGGACGATCCTCCCTTTGGGTGAGGCATTTCCACTATAAACATCTCCTGACCAGGGATAGCGAAAATAATGCTCCTACTAAAGCAGTCAATCATGGCCTTATACACGACTAGCCAATCCATGCTAATAATGGCATCGTACTCAGACATATCTAAAATAAGCATATCGATAGGAAAAATAAGACTCCCAATCTCTATACCCACACCCCAACATATGAAAAAAATCATCGATCCACTACCGAACAGCGAGTCTACATAAGTCACAGCACTGTCGGTCGTGTATAATAACCCTACAGCCCATGCAAATCTAGTGACTATGTAGGAGTGTCAGGCCCCCGTGTCAAATAAAATATGCCCAAAGACCCATGGATAGAAAATATACCCTCAACTGTGGGTGGTGCATGTGCAGCTGCTGCCTGGTGGACGTTGTATACACGTCCATACTAAAGTTATCCCTGTTGAATTGGGGCTGCTGGAATGGCAGGCAAAGCTGGGACTGGTGCTGGCGCTGGCGCTGGGAGAGCGATAGGGTAGATTGGCCTCTGGGCTCCTGGTGAGCACCCTGCTGCTGAGGATACTTCCCCTTATCGGGGCACTCAAATCGTTTATGGCTAGTCTTTCCATAATTAAGACATCTACCTGCGTAGTTACCCCCTCTCTGCCCCAGCTGGCCTCGACCTTGTTGGTCGTTGCCACCTTTCCTTTGGACCTGATGGCCCTGATGGAACTACTGCTAGCCCTGATGGCTCGGCCGGCAATGCTGACCCTGGTGGCTAAGCCTGAAACCTCCCTTTCCCTGACGAATGCCCCTGATTTAGTAGAATCCCCCTAATGGGAAACCTTCTCACCCTACCTCTGCTGACTCTAACCAGCTTAAGCCCCACTATAACTACCTCCATTTGTCCGGCCCTGCTAGCTGGACTCACCTATTCGCTTGCCCCCTTTAACATGGAAGCGATGATCCTGGCAGTGTAGTGGTGAAGCATTAAGTACATCTGTATAGGACTACAGTGAATGATTACCCAGAAGATGTTGTCGAATCCTCCAGGTCAAGTTATCCATGAATATCTAAATCTTTTTATCCTCAGTAGGCACCTCAGCTGGTACTAAGTTTACTAGTTTAGTAAACTCTTATTCATACTCGACTATAGTCTTCCCCTCTTGGGTGAGGTCCAATAGTTTCCACCTCATCTCAGTCTAAACGGCGGAGAGGAAATATTTGCTATTAAACCGCATCAAGAAGTTCAGTATAGACATCACATCGCGCTCCTCTGCATTAATAGTGGACTCTCATCACTAAAACTCCTCCCCAACTAGATTGAAGGTAGCTAGTATCTTCCTCTACACCTCCGTGCACTCGTACTCGGGTTGGGCGTTTCTGGCCCTCGATGCACGTCTAGGAGGCATCTAAAACGAGAAGGAATTTATAAGTTCACAGTTATTAATTCTTAAATAGTAGAAAATGAATCAAATAATCAAGAATGCAACAATCCTAAAGATAGGGCGCTATATCAAAGAACGCTAAGCTGAAAGCATAATAAGCCGTACATATCCTTACAGACTCTGGAACCTAATGCTCTGATACCACCTGTGACACCTAGACCAATTAAATACCGGGTAATCAGTCCTTTATAAAATTTAAATCAGAATGTTTTGTTGGTTCATTCTTAGCATCACTGTCGAGAAACATTTAACATTATTAATCACTTAATAAATAATTAAGCTAATGTCAAAACATTTTCTGATTTAAGTTAAACCCAAATAATTCATTAATAAATTCCAATTATTAAGACAGAAACCATTTACCATATACATGAATAAAATAAATACTGGATATGAATCAACTGCTGATATAAAAAGACTGGATAAAAACATTTCAGTTCAAAGTCTCAAACTATAAACTAATATACTGAATCCAACTAAATACTAAATACGAAAATGAAGGAAGTACAAACTCTCCAATAAAATAAGTGAGGATGGGCGACACTTCCCCTAAATAAAATTTCTAAAGAGAACTTAATGAAATGAGAGTGGAGGCGTCTAAGCGCGAGGACCTGCAACTACCACAACTGCTACAGCACGTCAAACAGTCAGAGCGTCTATGCCTGGCGTTCCTATGGCTGGACACCTGATATAAATAGTACAAGAGAAGAAAATATGCAAGATAGGGATCAGGGCCCAAGTTGTAGAAATATTTTAGCAAGTATTTAAAATTTGCGTTAAAGCAAGTATTATGTGCATGTTAGCTTTTCGTACTCTCACATGAGATTCTCACCTCTCAACTATTGTGCACGCCTAACGTACATCTAGTCCAATGTAGATATCCTAATCTCTTTTAACTAGATTCTAGACTTACACCACTAACTATATCTCGAAGTAGTATCCCACATTCCCAAATACTTGTAGTAACTGTTTCAACATTTATTATTTCGATTAAGAGTTATCACCCTAAAGTTAAGTATTCACAACTTAAGGTACTTAGGATTTCATTATCTTAAACGTCTACAAATATCATGCGGTAGATAATATCACTAGTATATATATATAATCATAAATATATAATATATACACTAATACGACACCCCTAGACTCAGCTGCGGTGCATGCATACTCTGTTATCGAGTCCTGATACATCTCGTACTCAAACAAGGATAATTGGTTCAAAAATCTCCCACGAACCATAAAATCAAACACATATATTGGAGGCGAACATAGTCCTAGGCCTTTGGGCATCGCACATACCTACGCACCCAAATGACCGTTCAATACCATCGTTCTCACAAATGGCAATCCAACCGACGTACTATGTTCTGAGGTGCCAAATCTAAAATCCCCTCGAAGGCTCATCATGATAAGACTGTCCTCTATCATTTTCAAAACCTCATGTGATAGCAAGTAGCTAGGTATGTCATACACATAATCAAACATACTATAGGTATTCACACCACCCATTAATATAATTAGGTATACACACAACCCGAACGTAGGTTCATATATAATATTCATTTCTCAAATACTTTCAGTATACTATAGCTTATGATTTATTCTCTCTATCGCACCTTACGCAACAGGATTCAACCATGTGAGTCTTTCCTAGTAGTGTACCCAAGTCCTTCACTACTAATATCTGGAAATAATTATCGTAGGTAATTACTCTCTCTTTAATTAGCTAAGATGCATTGTTTGAATCCAAGTCGGTCAAAATTCCCATTTGTCTAAAATCTCGTTAGAAGTGCCCAGATTGTCGTTCGAACGAGGTCATTCGAACGGGGTCGTTTGAACAGACTAGACTCTGAATTATCATTGGTAATATCGTTCAAACGAGTTCGTTTGGATGAACTTCGGATGAACTTAACTCTGAATTTTCGTTCGTAATCTTGTTCGAATGAGGTCGTTCGAACAACTTCCCTAGGTCGTTCGAATGAGTTCTGCCAGTTTCATCCCTAACATCTAAAAAGTTCATTTTTCACCATTTTTAAGACTCAAATCCTTTACAGAGTTTTCCCAAACACCAATATAACTATACTAATTGATAACCCAGCATGTATACTCAATTTCTAACATCCTAATTTCCTCAAATCATCATCAATCAGTAAAAATTTTGAAATCCCTAATTAAATATCTAAGAAACCCCAGTTCTTTAATTTTATGCACAATCTTCAAATCAAACTCAGATTCGTTCATCATATTACATCAAAAATTCAGGATTCCTATTCTACATGCATACGAATTCAATCTTTGATCAAAATAAGTCCTAACATGTGATTTAAATTCCCTAAATCCACCCAATTCAATTCTAAATCATGAGTTTAATCCATATTCTAACATGAACACAATTATTGCTAAAAGGAAGCAAGTATTAAACACTTGACTTGATTATGATGGTTTGATCCTCTGATGTAGGTGGCATGGGTGTGTTCCTCGTTCTTCGATCTACACGCCGGTGGTCTTTGTGTTTCAAGGTGGTGGTTTTAGGCGTTAGCTCCTTGGGTCTGTTTCCCCCTCACCCTTTGTGGCTCTCCCTTGAAACTTGTGAATGAAAACCCTAATTGGAGTCACGTAGAAGATATATTCTATCTCTAATTTTTGTGAATATTAATTGCCCAAAAATGGAAATTACCAAAACTCCCTCTCGGGATGCCGGTTTGGCCTAAAACTGTCTCGGGATCCAAACTAAACTCCCGAGTAGGATTTTTTGACTATCTCGACCCTTCCAGACATGTTGGCGCACTCGAAATGACTATCCGGAATACTTATAATTAATTTACTTCCTAATTCCTTTAAATTAGTCCTGACATGACTCACACGCGCATCCCGACTTAATTTTTGTAACTGTCGTATTTTTCACTCGCGATAATTATACAAATTTCATAATCATATATTACTTTATTCGCTCAGTAATATTCAACATAATACATATCAATAAATACTAACCCTTAACTCTCTAGTTAATATTTATTTTAATCTGGATTAATTCTTAATTAACTCTTAAATTAAATTAATCCTATATTTAAAAATCATAAAAATACGGGGTGTTACACATAGGTTATAACTTCCCCTTGTAACTTTTTTTGTGTTTGTCATCTATTTGCAAGCTTACCGACTAACTTTCTTGCTTTGTATTCTTTTGCATAGGAGAGTAAGAAAAGGTGTCCCAAGGAGGGAGAAATCAACCTTAGAGACCTCAAATTTCTTAGGGGTCTCAATCAAAGAGTTGGAGAAGAAAACCCAAGAGTTGCTTCTATAGTGTTAGAGTACAAGAGCTCAATTACTTCTTTTGTTGCTCTACCATCACTTGCATTGAACCAAGTTGCCATCAATTTGGAAGAAGATATTGTATCCACTTCCTTGGCTACAGAATCAGCTGGGGTTGAATTCATCCATGGGGAAACTTATTCCTCATTTGAGTCTGTTGACATATATTATCCTTACTTCTCCTTTAGCCGACGTGGGTAAAAGAAATTTCCCTAATTTGCTGAGTGGGCCATTATCTCCCCCTTCCAAGAAGAATGCTGACACTAGTAAGAGGTCTCAAGCTGCTGAAAAGAAGAGGCCTCAACTTCTTGGAGCTGAAAAAATTGTAGCCACTGAAACTCAATACAAGAGGTTAAAGGAAGGATTACTTGACCCTCAGAAGCAAGCGAAGAAAGTTCAAACCGATTAATAAGAGTTGGTTAAAAAGATTCAAGCCAACTTGGGTGATATTGGTACAACTTTTGTGGCCATCAACCCTAGGTTGGCCAGAGGTTTAGTCAGGGTTGGAACTCTTCCAGCTGACAGATCAGCATCAGTTACCTTTCTTAGGACAAGACTGGCGAAAACAACTTGCCATATTTATCTTTTGTTTATCTTCATTTTGCTGAACTTCTTCTGTTGTCACGTGTTTATTTTCCTGCAGTTTTTGGATGATTTTAATCAGATGCAGGAGAAAGACGATCAATTGAGATCTTCCTCAGTTGAGGTAGAAGAGGCCTTTAATGTTCTGAGGCAATCATTAAAGGATTCCTAGAACGCTCTTGAATCGAAACAAAAACTCTAGGATGAGAAGATGCAGGAATCTTTGGATAGGGCAGTTGTAGTAGAAAATCAGGCAAAAACTGCTAAGGACAAAGCCCAAGCTGGTAAGAACAAATTGAACGAGGAATAAGATAGGGCTAAAGCTACAGAAGACAAGCTAACAAAGACCAAGAACTTGGCCAAAGTTGTTGATGATAAAATGGTTAGTTTAACTGCTAAAGTTTATTCTTTAAAGGTTAAAGGCAAGAAAAATATGGAGGCTTATTTTGACAAGGGTTGGGATAAGGCATTTTTTTGCAGTTTCTGCCCAAATTGAATACGCCAAGAATTAATCCTTCAAGGAAGGTTGGTCAAAGGCATTGAAGGTGGTTGGCACAGAGGCAAACTCTGAGTTTTTCTAAAGACATGACCTAGAAACTCCTCCTAATTTGGATGAAGAGTTTGATGATGAGGAAGGGTATAAATAATACTCAATGGAGCCTATTGATACTTCATTGGGCCAGCTACTATTGTCGACCTACCTGTAGCCAACCAGGTTCAAGCCAAACACAATGAGAAGGTCTAGCTCCTTTTAGCCAGTTTCTTTTTGTTCTTCATTTTATGTATTTTTTATTTCTTCTTCTTTGTTCATTCCGATGTACCCACTATTGTAATTATGACTTCGATTAATGAATGAACATTTTTTTGCTCAATTATTTACAATCTTCAAATGATGTTGATTTCTTGTTGATTAGTATCTTCTATGTTGTTTATCTTTCTGAATTTGCCCCATACACTCATACTTGTAGATTTCCAGTTTGATGTCATGAAGAAAATAATTATTTTTGTTGAATTCGACCTACTTAGACGGTGTAAAAATCTATTTGAAGTTGACCATGTTCCTTTGTCCGAGAATTATTTAACAGGGTTGCTCATCCCTCTGACCAAGTGAATGAGTCTTACATCCATCTTTATTGCCTCTTGGACAGAGTTGTAGCCAATAATGTTGGTTATAATGAGATAATTGAGCAGATGCAGGAAGATCACAAACTTTCCAATGCCCCATTCCATTCTGACTATGAGGCCAAGTATAAGGCATTGAGTGAAACCTGGGACTTTGATAAGAATTTTCAAGACATCACTTCTGCCCTGAATAAGAAGGAATTGGTCTTGAACCAAGCGCTGGAGAATTCTCGATTAATTATTGTTATGTTGGAGAAAGAAAATAATGTACTAAGAACAAATTTGACAGTTTAAAGAAATCAACCACCACTGGTTTGGATGAAGGGGTTTCATTTTTGGAGACTGAGAATGACAGGCTGTTAGAGGAGCTAAAAGCTTTGTAGAAGAAGAAAACTAAGCCTGGCCAAATCCCAAGGCAAGGTATAGTTGTTCGACCAACTATTAATGAGGAGAGAACCAAGAAAACCCTAGTCATCCAAGTTACTAAACTCAAGGAGAAAGATAAGGCCAAAAAGCTTCAAGATAATGTGGACCGACTTACCTTCCATTTCCATAAGTAACCCAGAGTTGTTTGGATGGATGGGTATAATGAGTCCATAACTTACTTCGACAAGCACATGGAGCAGGCCAGGAATGAGGGCTACAAATGGGGTTGGATGAACTTACTCACTTTGATGAAAATTCTTAAGAACAATGAACTACGGTATTGGTATGACCCAGGACTCTTGGATTGCCCGGAACCTCCCTTCTCTATTGATGTTAGTTGGACTCCTCCTGATGCCATCCCTGAGAGCCTAATTAGAAAATACCTAGGGGATTATGGCCTGGAAAGAGAAGTGGAATATGTGTATCCTCTGCATTTTCTTGACCGACCGAGCAGAAGTAGGCATACTAAGAGGAGAGACTTCAGGTCTATCAATCATTCGAGCACCCTCAATGAACCTCATGTTGGGATGAGCAAGGCCGATGAAAGGCGTCCAATAAAATAACTCGTATCTTATACCTGATTGATGCTTTGTAATTAAATTTTATTGGAATGAAATAAAGTTCTTTGAGACACTTTAGTCCTTTATATTTAAGCTTGTGGTTGCTATTAATCTTATTGCCGACTATGGAGTATGTACCATAACTGATTAATCAGCCCATTGATTAAATGTCCTGCTTAAATGTTAGGTGTTTGATTCGAGATTGAATCTGATTGCAATACCTTAGATTCTACTAATGTCGTTCTTAAATATAATTGTGAATAGTTGTGTTGTACTAAGTTATAGCATTGGTGATAATGGCGACCAAGTGTATTAGGAATGTGTAATTATCCCTGTATTTTAACTTAGTTGGATAAAACCTCTTGTGTTTGACTTTGAGTCTTACATGAGATTTTACTAAAAACTAGTTCGTGATTTTTCGAAGACGAAATCATATATGAAGTTGTTAATGATAAACTTTTCTGAAGTTAGAAAAGTTTGATAAATAATTTTTTTTGTAGTTAAAAAAGTTTGATAAAGATAAAGAATTTTTTTGAGGTTGGAAAAGCTTGACAAAGAACTTTTCTGAAGTTGGAAAAGTATGATAAAGAACTTTTTTGAAGTTGAAAAAGTTTGCCGAAGAACTTTTCTGAAGTAGGAAAAGTTTAATAAGGAACTTTTCTAAAGTTGGAAAAGTTTGACGAAGTACTTTTCTGAAGTTGAAAAAGGTTGAAATTAAAATTTAGCTTTTAATTTAAGGTGGTGGTATCACATCATATTTGATCGAGTGGAAAAACCGAGCGTCCGTGTAATACGCTAATCGTTGTTATCGCCTTCCGACCACAATACAAAAAAACCTAAACTTTAACTACACTCTTATGGAGTATAGCGTTGAGTCTGGGTATCGAATCCACGGGGAATGTTTGATAGATTTTAATTGATTTATTACTTCAAAAATAAAGTGTAAAAGATGATGATGGGGTGAGAAAGAAAAAAAGGGGGAAAATAAAGAAGTTAACTAAAACTAAATGGAAAATTAAGGTAGGGACACAATCCCCCAACTCCTAGTATATTTATCGGGTATAAGACTAGTTATGAAGTAGATAATTGATTAAATCCAGTCTTTATTAATCTTAAGCATTATATATATGAGGGTACTAGCCCGCACTATACATAATCAAAAGTAAGAATAAAGTGGTGTCATTATAGCTACACTCGCATCGCACTCTTAAGAATCCCGATTACCTATGGCAAAAGAGATCAAAAGTCCTACGACGGTTGTGATCACTACACAACACGATTCGATCATTTATTTAATTCAGGGAACTAATTTTACACACATGCAAACCACATCGGGTTGGGTTCATGCACACCAACTCCTAAAAAATCTAGTCTAGCATGGTGTAACTATGATTAACTACACAAGAATCCATTAACAAGTATGTAAAAATAAGGAAAGAATGATAAAAGTGCTGGAATTTAAGGTTACCAAGATTGAAGAACACAACCATGCAAGAAGAAATCAAAGATTGAAAAAAATCGAAAAAGCTTTTGAATTAAAGGTGCAAAATATGTAAATTCTTCTCCTAGATGTTCCTCCTAGTTTAGGAGATTTTACATGAATGAAATCTGAATAGAAAGAGTCCTAATGACTAAATATATAGGTTACAAGTCGTTTAGAAGAGTCCCCAAAGCATAAAACTCTTTTGGCTAAAAGATAAGGACAAAATAAAAATCCCGTATCTGGAAATTTGTCACACTTATAAAACGTGACTAATTTTGTAACGGATTTGGAGCATGACAAATGACCAGACCAGATCTTTTATTTTTAATAGGTTCGGATCGCCCTTGAAATTCCTCCATAACTTTTTTCTTGACTTCTCTCATCTTCAAATGATCATAACTTCCTCACCGTAGCTCGAATTTAGGTGCCGTTTTTTCTAGTGTTCTTATAATTGAAAGATCTTCAACATTCCAGTTGGCCCCACCTCCGGACTAAGGCTAAAAAATTACAAAAATTCCCTTTAACTCTCCGTTTCTTGGTTTCTTTCACTATTTTGAGTTCTCTTTTCCATCTTTCTTGCATGAAATATCTGTAAAATACATAAGAGATATACAAAACACGAAATACTTGCCAAAAGGAGTTACTAGCATAAATATGAGACAAATTCAAGCTATTTACAATGCACGGGATCATAAAAAGACCGAAATTAAGGGGATAAATATACAATATTTATGCATAATCAAACCCCCCTAACTTAGAACGTTGCGCGTCCTGAGCAATGTAAAATAATGAGAGTATGAGTTAATGACCCTTAAAAAACTTTATTGGGATAGAATACTTTTTTCACGGGCAAGAGATTGCATTTAGCATATGCAACAAGCCTTTAAACCCCTACGCTACCCTAGTAGGACGAGTTGTGTCTCGTGAGGATTTACAGAGAATATACCCACAAAAATTCATTTTCCTAGACTCAAAGAAAGTTCAAAACACTTAAAAATTGTACAATTTAAACTCCCCAAAAATGGTAACCTTAAAATTATATTTACAAGTTTCATGTCATAGTTTGTGTGTGCAAAGCAGAAAATTGGACCGTTAATTTCCACTGATTGATCACTACGTTACTTTCCAAAAATTTTCTTTGATTTCAAAATCTCACGGGATGCTCTTACAAACGAAGCACTCGGAATGTGGCTAATTCTCTCGGTATGCGTGATATAAAGAGTAAATTTAATGGACATGAATTCACGCACACAACTTTGAAAAACGAAATATTTGAGGTGAAAAGATCTCTTCATCAGAATACGGTCCTTGGGAAACGGGAAACATCGCCTCTTTTTCACGCCATATAATATATTTTATTAATTTTTGTGCCTTATCTCTCCACGCGGTAGATAATTTAACAATATGGACTCGGTGAGGACTTTTTCGGGTTATAAGGTGTATTGGAGTAAAATGGAAATGATAGGAAAATTCGGAATTGGAAAAATATTCTTATGATGACCGTTAGTTCTTTTTCGGGTTTTGCTCATTTTTTCTTCTTTTTCTATTTTTTTTCTATTTTTCTATTTATCACACTTTTCTTTTCTTGCTATTTTTGTTGAGCATTTTTCTTGCCCCTTTTTATGCACTTTTCGGACTTTATTTGATGAATATTCATTTTCATAATTCCGGGCTAATTGGGCTTTTTAGGTTATCAAACGAAAAGGAAAAAATTTATTAGGCTCAAATTGGGTTGCAAAGGGATGAATTTTTCACGACTTTTTACGGCTAATCTTTTTGGGTAACAAATGATGACCTACTTCATTGTCCAAATGCGAGTTTTTTTACCAGATGCGTCTCGAGATTAATTTAGTTTAGAGATATTTTAGTGTGCGTTATTCAAGAAAACATCTCACACATTTCCCATAACCGATCAAAATAAAAAAATAGAGATCATCAACGACTTATTAAAACACTAAAAAGAACTTTGAGTTAATCATAAACTCGGATTGATTTAAAAACTCAAAAAAATCGATGGGCTCAAAATCTCACCGGGTTGATTAATCGCCACGCTAATTCGTTAAGTTGTCATTTTTGCTTAATTTCTATCTTTGGTCAATTTCGGCTTTGTGCATTTTGAATTTTACAGTTTGAGACAAAAAAATGCGACATTTTTGAAGATTTTAAATTCCAATTTTTATTTATTTTGAAGAAAAATATTTTTGGCTTTTTCAATTTTTTTGGAAATTTTTGAAATTTTCTAAAAAAAAAACATACTTGGAAAGAACATGTGATCGAATCAATGAAACTAAGCAATAAATGGGAAGAATATCCCACACACCCTAACTTGAATATTGCATTGTCCTCAATGCAAATCAAGAACACAACACAAAGAGAGGAAAAGAAAGATATTACCCAAATAAAGCGATCCCCGATGAGTACGAGTCTATTGAATCTACAAAACATGTTAGAACCAAACATAACAACAAGAATAATAAAAACTTTAACTAATTACTCTAAACTATAAAAAGGAAAAAAAAGTTAATTATGTACAACCTACGATTTGAACTTCTAATAAGTTATACACTAGAAGTCAAAAAATTTGAGGGTCCACCCAAAATAAAATTTGACTTTGAGGGCTAATCAGTGTACCCTCATTTTCATGCATGCCTTCCGAAAAATAAGAATTCCGTTTGAACAGCGGAAGGCATGTGTGAGACGGAAAAAATAAACCATCACCAATTAAAAAATTTAACGGGATGATGGGGGGGTTGGATGCTAGGGGGACAAGTACAATTGAGATCCAAGAAAAATAGAATCACCTCCCAAATATTTTTCAAGTAAGATGGGAAGTAGGGCACACAAAAAGGGAGAGTCAATATTGGAAAACAATTCTAGCGAAGTGTCCTTGTCGGTAAAAGGTTTAAATGTTTCAGAAGTTTCAACCGACTCATAGAAATCTAGCGGTACTTATAATGGTTCAATAACGGTGAACGAGAATGGTGATGAGATAAATTCAACCTCAAGTGATTCGTCATCATTTGGAGATTGAATTTCAAGGGAGCAAGACTCACTTTCAATGAGATGTTCTTCAAAAATTTGAGGTGACACACAAGTCTCAACCTCCTCTTTATTTTTCAAATTAGAACGCATATCATCGCAAAGTGAGAACACTTCCGTAACAAGACAAATATTGATCACGCTTTGGGTGGAAAGAAAATTGAGTAATTTTTTTATTAGAAAAAGCACTCTTTCTTCCCAAGTAGGATTCCTTGACTCTAAAAACTCGGATTCCTTATTTGGTTGAAAACATTCTTTAGTTTCAAAAATAACGGAAGAAAAGTCGTCATTGGATTCGAATAATGCATCCAACTCTCGCTCCCAAAAATAATTTTTTTCCCGATATTTGTTTTCAAGCCTTTCATATTCATGAATTAAAAACCACTCATCAATTTTAATAGGTCGAAGCGAAGATTCTTGAAAATAAAAAGTTTGAAAACTATTCCCATATGAACCATTATAACTACCGAACTCATTATAAAAAGACATGATTACCGAATATTTTGTAGACGGAAAATCCACGTAAAGAGGTGTACGGTTGAGGATTCAACGTTTCTTGGCCCTCAATTGTGCAATCCTGCAAAAAGATTAAAACAAAAAAATACAAAAGAAAAAAATATCTTACGAAATATTAAGTCAATTATAATCTATAACAAAAACACTCCCCGACAACGGCGCCATTTTGATCGAGTGAAAAAACCGAGCATCCGTGTAATACGCTAATCGTTATTATCGATTTCCGAACACAATACAAAAAATCCTAAACTTTAACTACACTCTTATGGAGTATAGCGGCAAGTCTGGGTATTGAATCCACAGGGAATGTTAGATAGATTTTAATTGATTTATTACTTCAAAAATAAAGTGTAAAAGATGATGATGGGGTGAGAAAGGAAAAAGGGGGAAATAATGAAGTTAACTAAAACTAATTGAAAAATTAAGGTAGGGACACAATCCCCCAACTCCTAGTATGTTTACCGGGAATAAGACTAGTTATGAATTAGATAATTGATTAAATCCAGTATTTATTAATCTCAAGCATTATATATATGAGGGTACTAGCCCACACCATACATAATCAAAAGTAAGAATAAAGCGGTGTCATTATAGCTACACTCGCGTCGCACTCTTAAGCATCCCGGTTACCTAGGCAAACGAGATCAAAAGTTCTACGACGGTTGTGATCACTACACAACAAGATTCGATCATTTATTTAATTCAGGAAACTAATTTTACACAGATGTAAACCACATCGGGTTAGGTTCATGCACCCCAACGCCTAAAAAATCTAGTCTAACATGGTGTAACTATGATTAACTACACAAGAATCCATTAACAAGTATGTAAACATAAGAAAAGAATGATAAAAGTGCTGAAATTTAAGGTTACCAAGATTGAAGAACACAACCATGCAAGAAGAAATCAAAGATTGTCGAAAAATCGAAAAAGCTCTTGAATTAAAGGTGCGAAATATGTAAATTCTTCTTCTAGATGTTCCTCTTTGTTTAGGAGATTTTGCATGAATGAAATCTGAATAAAAAGAGTCCTAATGACTAAAAATGTAGGTTACAAGTCGTTTAGAAGATTCCCCAAAGCGTAAAACTCTTTTGGCTAAAAGATAAGGACAAAATAAAATTTCGTATCTGAAAATTTGTCACACTTATAAAGCGTGACTAATTTTGTAACAGATCTAGAGCGTGACAAATGACCAGACGGGATCTTTTATTTTTAATAGGTCCAGATCGCCCTTGAAATTCCTCTGTAACTTTTTTCTTGACTTCTCTCATCTTCAACGTAGCTCGAATTTAGGTGCCGTTTTTTCCAATGTTCTTGTAGTTGAAAGCTCTTCAACTTTCCAGTTTTCCCCACCTCCGGACTAAGGCTGAAAAATTATGAAAAAGCCCTTCAACTCCCCATTTCTTGGTTTCTTTCACTATTTTGAGTTCTCTTTTCCATCTTTCTTGCATGAAATACCAGTAAAACACATAAGAGATACACAAAACACGAAATACTTGCCAAAGGCGGTCACTAGCATAAATATGAGACAAATCCAAGCTATTTACAATGCACGGGATCATAAAAAGACCAAAATTCAAGGAATAAATATATAATATTTATGCCTAATCAATATTCCAAAAAATAAAACATAAAAAGGAAGTATAATGAGGGGAAACATGCAATTTTATTAACTTGAATAACTGATTACATTGAAAATAAAATTACTGATAATGTTTGCTAAGATGATCGGCATTCTAGGGATTCTTAAACTCTTCTCCCTCCAAGGTCTTCAAGCGATATGTTCCTGGTTACATTTTGCCATGATACGATATAGACCATGCCATGTGGGTTCCAACTTGTTATTTTTCTGAATCATTTTCTTTAGCACGAGGTCTCCCTGTCTCTAGTTGGTCGGCTTGACGCGTTGATTATAGAATCTATCAGTCCTTTATTGGTAGGCAGCCATCTGAATTGCAACATCTTATATGAGCTCTTCAACCATGTCCAGATCCAATCGCCTCATTAGATCACTCTCGGGGGAATCAAAATTCCGACCCGTGCACTATTCCCCCACGATGTGCACTTCGGGACCTTTTATACTATATTAACATCATCACTCCTTGTATGCATAAGTCGCTCTCATATTTGAATAGTTACAACTCTGCTCCGAGTGTTCTACATAATAATCAAATTCTATCCTTATCAAGGAGTACCCCTTTTTAAAAGGCTTCCCACAGCTTCCTAACCAAGTTTGGGTGTGCTACTCTAATCGCACATGTATATATGGATTATCGTCCCTCACGCGATGCTTAATTCACTCTACCACTTCCACCTCGTTATGCTAGTCCCACAAACATATATCCCACACGTCCATTCCCACGTCCCTTCAACTCGGACAATTCTAATATCAGCTAACCAGGATGTCCACATCTTGTAACACCCCGACCGTCCGGGAGAGCGAGCGGAGCGCTACTCATCGATAAAACTAACCAAATTCCCATTGCAACAAGGTGTAGAGTATCTAAATCCCTCAACGACAAAAGAGAAACTACAAATCTCCAATCACTTCAGATAAGTACAATAATTCTCTCGAATAATTTCAATAACTAAAATAAATCACTAATGCTCTATATATCAAAATAAATACAAGTCTTCTTTATTGTATTTAAAAAATTTCCCCGGATAATCCACCCTAAAAATCATCCTAACTCTTTATTTCCCTTATGTCCCGAATGAGGTTACAACACTTGGGTAATCTCAATCACCCTAGGAGTCGAAATTTTAAATCCTCCTTATAATCGTTCCACTCCTCAACTCGTGGTGATAAAACTTTTAATGCTTTCTTACCACACAACCAGCTCCACTGGCCTTAAATCATAACTCAAATTTCAACGTATAGATATAATTACCTGATTCTATTACGACCAAGGTACTAAACTCATGGACTAATGACCGAACATCTCCCTATTTCCAACCTTGAGCTAAGTTTCATGCGTGGGATGTCTCGCAAAGAGAAATCCAAATAAGGAACCCCCCGATACACTACTTCCTAGCATTCTCGGTTATCAAAATCTGTTGGGCCCTCCGTCCATAACATGTACCCCTTTACTCCGTCTCTTGATAGAAAAGTTTCGTCACCTCCCGTAATTACACCTACACAAATAACATTTCGTCAATCCACTATCATCCAGTATTGGTGGTAATTCATTATTCTCAAACCTCGTACACATACAATCAGGACTCTCAAAATCCTGATCCCAAACGTATGAGTCTAACTCTTAACTATCACATCTCTAAAGGGTAGATATATCAGTGTTCTCTACCTATCATCAGGTCCTGAGTGCTCCACTTAATAATATGTCAAATCTTTTCGCTCACCAGTAACCCAATATATACTGAATCATAACAACAAAGTTTCTACACACACCAGAATCGAATATCTCGAGCCCACTATCCCCTCCGAAGTCCCTAAAATATCTAATATAAGTCCGAATCCGACCCTCTCGCAGGTGAGACCTCGCCAGAACAAAAACATGCTGCACTAAGGCAACCACTCCGATAGCGTTGCAGTTACTGCCCACTATCGTACTAACCATTACTATAAAGTTATAACCAAGATAATATCATACTCGTATATCACACTACTAAAATGAGTAACCTCAATAAAGTATATACCATTATTAATACGCACATTCATCCTCCTCGGATAGCACTAAAGATAATCCCGCTACACTAGGGAAAATATTCACATCAAATAATGTTTATAGTTATACGCATTAAACTTGTCTCACATGCTAATCTAGCAATGATCAAAATATATTGACGCTTGTGTCACATAAAACACGCCTCATCCTTTGAGGATAAAACTCATACTTCTACCTTGCCAAACGCCTTGACTGTACAAATGGTCTCCGGACGTAACACGCTTGTCCAAACCAGAACGACACTACTTTAATCGTTCTCCTTTACTAGGCACCATACTCTTGTACCCTATAATCGCTTCAGGGAAAAAAAATTAGCGCGTGTGACTTCACTCTCCACAAAATACCTCAACACATAATCCACTTATCACATGTCATACTAACCATGTTAGGATTGTCATTTTCTCGGACTTTGGTAAACTCGATTTCTGATGGTTACCCCCGTTATTCCCTTAGCCTTGTAGGCCCCAAAGAACATGCTACTGACTACAATAGTCCTTACTAAATCTACCATCGCTTAGTAAGAATTCAGCTATCCGAATCATTTAAATGGGTCCCCTGATGTGTATCCTCACCCCCCTTGTGGTTTTACACTACCACCGTTGTATCCCATTTATTCTTGACTAAATTCTTTGATTCTTTTAGCTTTCCACACCAAGAATCATTATCATCTTCATTGAAAAAGTACGACATTGTCAATCTCTTAATCGACCGTCCAGCAAAATTCCTTTTAGTATTATCAACCATTATTACGAGTCGATCTCCCACTTGGATTTCTTTCCTCCATTTGTATCTACATCTTTTGATACAAGATTCGCTAACGGTTTAGACTCATATTCACAAATGGACCTCTGTCAGGTCCTCCTGTGATGAGTTCAGAACAACATTCACTTCTTATCCTGAATATCTGATGAAGGAACGTGCGGTCAAACTGTACCTAAGATTATCCTATAGGCATAGCTTTCCACTTCTAAAAGTAGTGGATGACTCCCACCATGATAACCTTGTTCCGACAAGCCAAGAAAATTTATCTCCAAATTTTCACTTTCAGTTAGCCACACTCCGTCCTATGTCCAAGCCTTTGGATACTTTACCTCCTTGGGCTAACACACATAATTTTCGCATTTCTAGAATTTCCACTGAGAGTTCTCTACAATACTTTGTCTGACTTTTCCCAGTCGTACCATGTTGGGTTAGTCTACTCTCGCACCTCTTTCGACTATAAAAGCACTTGGAAATCCTAGGCTACGTTCAAGCTGTCTTTACAGTCTTGGATTCCCGTGCCCAAATAGGGGTGACCTTAACTACGGTCATCATCCTCGAATATGCTCTATAACCTCAACTAAGCCTTGCCTCCTGTTAACCGCCCAACGGCCCTTGCCTTCCATATTTAATTATTCGAACATGCCCAAACGCAATTAAGATTCACTAAGGCACATACTAAACATAGGGCTCTATATTAAACAAAGTAACGCTAGAAGCATAATAAGACGCACAGATCCTAAGGACACTAGAACCTGATGCTCTGATACCACCTGTGACACCCCGCCTAATTAAATATCGAGTGATCAGTCCTTTATTAAATTATAACCAAGATGAACGGTTGGTTCATTCTTAGCATCACTATCGCAAAATAACTTCTCATATTAAACACCCTAAATAATTAAGCTAACTGACAAAACCATTTTTAAAACATTAGTTCCATATTTAATTTAAACCCAATAATAAAACCTTCCATAAATCATAGTTTAAGAGTTACACAATACTAGACTGGAAAAGATAATCCAAGCACTGTAAGCATTCAACTAATTAATTCCAACTTTAAATCTTCAAAGGAAAAAATATCCTGACAGTAACAATCCCAAAGTATAAATACTGAAAGTAAACGAATCACAATCTCTGATAAAACCAACTGAATAAGGAAAATGGGCGACACATGCCCAACTGGATAAAATAGAACTAGAACTGGAATCAATAATGAGGTCGTCTAACCAAGAAGCCAGCAACTCCCACCTAAGCTGCAGTACGTTCCTTCCAAAGGATCCTATGCATGACGCCCTTGTGATTGGGCACCTGTAATATATATACATATATGTATATATAAAAGAGACAAGAGATAAAAGGAAACGGGTCAGAGCCCGATTGTAAAACAGTTTAAAAATTAGTTTAGCAAGTATTTAAAATGTTTACCGGCTAATGCAACAATCATATTAGTATGCGGCACTCTCTTGAGAAATTCTCACCTCTCTCCTAATGTGCACACCTACCGCACTATTAATCCCAACGGTTTAGCTTATCGTAAAATCCTCAAAAGGTTTCATGTCGACAATTTCTAGTGCTAAGATAATTAATTTCTGAAAGCAAAGTTTCCGCATAAATCTCATTTTTTTATAAAGTTTCTCAGTATTGCCTCAAACTTTTCAAACACTTATAAATTTGGAATATTTATTCACTACACAACTACTTTTAATCACAGTAGAAAGTTTCCCCATTTAAATTCTCTCTCTCTCTCTCTCTCTCTCTCTCTCTCTCTATATATATATATATATATATATATATATATATATATATATATATATATATATATATATATATACACATACTATCGGCATCCCACATAAATTTATGGTGTTGGCATACTCTGCTATCAAGTCCCCGTATCACTCGTACTAAGGGAAATACTAGTTCGGAATCACTCTCGAATTGTATTAACACAAAACACATAAAAATTGAGGCGAAGCATAGTTCCAAGTCACTAAGAGGTCAGCACATACCCTCACGTCTCTTAGGACCGTCTGACTATCTATCCGATAGCCAGTACCAAGGATTCCTATGTTCTAGGGTATAAGTCAATATCCCCCATAAAGGTCCCATCGAGATAAGACTGTCCCGGCGTGGTAACCTCAGTGATAGCAAGTAGCGCGGGCATGATTTTTACAAGTATATAGTATATGCACAATCACAGTCATATATGTATACTACCATTCCCAATTCTGATTTAGGTACACCCATGACCCATACTTATGATATTCATTCTTAGTACACATTATTAGGTTATCTCGTATAACAGTTCGTTTCTTTTATTCTAATTTATGGGATTATTCCAAACTTAGTTCGTAACACTCGTAGAATCCTATCTCCCTATGTGTAATTTCAGTAGGTACTCTTTTATTTTACGACGTAACTTCCTTACGAGCTTCACCCTTTAGACACACGTTCCCATTATTCCTTAAGTGTAAAACACTTCCGTTAATGTTAATCTCGTCTTACATTAAAGGTTCCATTTTTATAAAGTCCTACTGGTCTTTTTTATATCCCAAAATGTTCTAACAATAATGTCCAAGGGTTTCCATTCATTTACATTGGAATGAACTATTTAAAAAGGGGAACATGATTTTTCCAGGAGGGGTCGATCGATCGATGTCTGGGGCTCAATCGATCGATCGATGCTCTTGGGTCGATCGATCGATCAAGCTATGGCGAAACTGCAGAATTAACAGTTACGAAAATCCTATTCCAAAATCGTCCAAATCTTCCTTTTTCACTCCCAAACTCCCAACAATTGATACTACAAGAGTCATATACCCAAATGAATAATGTTCTACGTAACTCATGCGAGTTTAATCAAGTATAACGAATTAAAAAGGGCCAAAATTCATATAAATATCAAGAACCCTAATATTATCTTTAACTTAGTTCTTCCCATTCTTTTTCTAGATTTTCTACTACTAATTCAATGCAAATTTGTGGCTCAACCTCTACATATGAATTTGATTTCCAGAATATGATTATCACCTCTATATCATGTGATTTCTAATCTCCAATACATGATTTCTTTCATGAAAACTAGTTCTAATCAACCCTAAACTAATATAATTGAAACATTAACTAAAATAAAGCAAGATAGATACTTGCATGGAAATATTTGTCTCGGATTTGTGGAATATCTTGGTGTGGTTGTGATCCTCGTCGCGCGATCTACAATTTGGCAATGATGGCGGTGCAAACGGTGGAGTTCTTGGCCTAGAACTCCTTGGAAAGCTTCTCCTCTTCCTCTCCAATGGCCGTCCTTGGTTTTTGGTTATTCTAACCCTAGAAGACAACCCTATCATCTGATATTTCCCTAGAAAATTCGTGGGTTTCCATGCCTAAAAATACAAAATGTCTAAAATGCCCTCCTGGGATGTTAATTAGGCCTAAAAACGCCCCGAGACCCAAACTAAACCCCCGGGTACATTATTTTGACTATCTCGATCCTTCCGGACACATTGGCGCACTCAAAAAGACCATACGGGTGACTTATAATTTATTCACTTTTAATAATCCGAATTTAATTCCGACACGACACAGGCGTGTCCAGATAAAATTTCCAAAATTATCAAATTAGATTCTCGTGATAATTTTACTAAATTTAATTACACATCTTACTTCACCCATAAAGTAATTTACAACAAAATTCCAATAATTACTAACTCTCATCACGCTAGTAAATATTTAAATGATTTCAGGATTAATATTAAATTAATATCTCTAATTAAATTTAATATATCCCAAAATTTAAAAGTCATAAAAATACGGGGTATTACACGAAGATAATTCTTGATTTTCTTTTTTCGATTTTAGAGTTTGATTTGGCTACAACTCTTGATTTTTCGTGATGTATTTAATCTCTAGTTATTGTTAGACAAAAAAGGAGGTCGATTAGGACTTCGATTCTTCGATTAGCTAAGTAGGAGTAGAGGGTTTTGTAGTTAAAAACCCTAGTTTTCCATAAGAAGATTTTGCTGTAAGGATTCAAGTTTTGGTTTCTGCCATTCAAGTAACATCTTTCCTTTAATTTTCGATTGCTCATTAGTTTTAATTGCTGATTTTGATTCTGAAGTTTTCTTTTCAAGTAGTTTCTTTAGATTTGATGTTCTCTTTCTTAAAAACCATATATTTCTCAAAGTTAATTATGTCCAGCTAATTTTCTAAGGGTTGGGGTGCATGAACCCCACTCGATGTAATTCACGATCATGGAAATAGACTTTTGAATTAAAATATTAGATAAATCGTGTTGTATAACTGATGCCCTAGGTAACCGGGATGCTTAAGAGTGCAACGCGCGTACTGGTTAATGCGACAACGCTTTACTCATCCTTTTCTTACATACTGTGCGGACTACGATCCCTCATATGTGTAATACTTGGGAGTACTAAAGACCGGATTTGTTTAAAATTCTAATTTCGAATCTAGTATCCTACGAAGTAAATTACTAGGGTGTGGGGGATTGTAACCCGACCTATTGTTCTCATTCCATATTTAGCTCTAAAAAATTTGGTCATCAGCTTTTCGTTTAAATAACATAGTTGCATTTTATTAATTTGTAGTTTCTTTAGTTAATCATTCTACAAGTTGCATTTAGTTGTAGTTGTTTCATCCCCTAAATCATATTTTCTTTTCTTTTAGAGTCAAATCTAGGCTTGCTTCCATCTTTCCAACGTCATCATGACTCATGTCGTCCTATTTCCCTGAGGATCGATACCCAACTTATCGGATTATTACTTGAGCGACAGGCTTACCCTTGAGCCTACATAGCACGCACACTAGACACATTTGTGGTCGCGTTAAGTTTTTGGCGCCGTCGTCGGGGATCTAGGTAGACCTAGGTTAGATCGAATCAATCTAGAACTTTGACCAAAAATCCAAAAAAAAAGCATCATCTCTCAAAAGACTTTAATGCAAAATCCTGACTCCTCACAATACTCCAACCAGAATCCACGAAAACCCGATTGTTGAGTATAACTCTGAAAGCCCCCACAAACCTCGCGTTCCACAATTTTGGGTTCCACTTCCTACTCTTGAGCACTCTATCGGTAGTTACACCCTGAGTCAACCCTCGAGTCACACCTCTACAACACCGAGTGAGTATACCGAGTCATTTGAAGAGAGCGGGCATGATGTCGGACGCGGCGAGTTTTGGCACTGGAGAGGGAGATTTACCATATCGTCCCATGAAAGATTTACTCTTTCCTGAGCGGATTGTCACCCCTGGTTGCATTTTACTTCCATATAATGCCGATCAGTTCCACCTTCGCAATGGGATGATACAGATTCTCGTTACGTTTTACGGCATGGATTCGGAGAAACCATACCTGCATATCCGTGAGTTTGAAGAGGCATGCGACACATTTAGTGACCAAGCTTGCACGCAGGATACCATTCGCCTAAAACTTTTTCCTTTTTCCTTAAAGGATAAAGTCAAGACTTGGTTATGGTCTCTAACCCCGAACTCCGTAACTTCCTGGAGAGACATGCAATCTAAGTTTATCTCAAAATTCTATCCACAGCACAAGACCAACTCTGCCAAAACTCAAATCCAAGATTTTCGACAACACGATAATGAGTCTTTTGACAGGTGTTGGGAACGTTTCCAAGAGTTGGTAAGTGCATGCCCCCATAATGGTTTTGACAAACACCTCGTGATCTCTTTCTTCCATAATGGGGTGACGGTGGCTTCCAAACAACTTATGAAAATAATGTGTGAAACACCTTTTTGGGATTTAAACTCCAGCGATGCCGAGGCCCATCTTAAGTATGTCGCAGAGACTAATCAAGCATAAGACACATCTGATCCTAATACCCAAGCCCGACCTAGACAAGCATCTATCGCTCCGACAGCATCCGGTCTATACTATTTGGATAGTAATACCTTAATAGACCGTCAATTCGATCAGTTTCAGAGAGATATAAAAGAGTGGTTTGATGGTCGATTGAGAGATATCTCCGGATCCAGTCATGTTTCAAAAGAAAAGGTGTGTGCTATCTGTGAGGCAGGCCATTCTACAAAGGCCTACCCGACGATTTTTACCTACAAATCCATGCACACCGAGCAGGTGGATGATATAGGAGGATTCAAGGGAAATTTTAACGCCCCGTATGGGAACTCGTACAACCCTTCATGGAGAAACCATCCAGGTTTAAACTATGGACAATCACAAGCTTTGATGAACCCACATTCACAGGTTATCCCACCTCCACCACCTCCTTAATACCAACAAGCACCACCACCTCAAGCTCCATATGTAACTCCACCGCGGAGGAATCTCGAGGATACAATAAACCAGTTCATAAATTCTCAAAGTGCAACCAATGCTAGAAATGAACGCATGTTCGCTGACATTAATGCGCACATCTCCAAGTTGCAATCATCGTTGAGTATCCAAGAGAAAGGAAAATTTCCTGTCTAGGGCCAAAGACCTCCCCAAAGTCAACTTGGTGTCAGCTCCACCTCTACAGAATAGTAAGAGCATTGCCAAGCTGTAACCACTTTTCATAGTGGGAAAATTATTGATTTATCACCTCCCCCACACGACATTTCAAAAGTCAAGGAGAATTCACCCGACACGAAAGAGGCCGAAGATATCCCCTTGAACGAGAGTGAAAAGGAAAACACTAGTGAGCCCGAGGTAGTTGTAAATCCGCCCTCCGCTGCACCAATTCCTCAAATATTGGTTCCTTACCACAAAGGGACCATAAGTGATGAAGTTCTAGAAGTCCTTAAGAACGTGAAATTGAACTTACATTTCTTCGATGAAATAAGGCAAATTCTAGCCTATGCAAAAGTCATAAAAAACTTATTGACAGTCAAGAGGAGGATGAAGGTAAAGAGAAACGTGTTCCTAGCACAAAACCTGAGCTCTGTTCTTCTTAATGATCTCCCGCCTAAATATAAAGATCCCGGTGCACCCACCATTTCTTGCACCATTGGAGAGAATAAATTCTAAAAGGCCTTACTCGATTTGGGGGCTAGTGTCAATATCCTCCCCTATTCAATTTATAGGCACCTTGATCTGGGTGATGTTAAGCCCACAAGGATCACTCTCCAATTAGTGGATCGAACCATGAAGATACTAAGGGGTATAGTTGAGGACATGATCGTCCAAGTGGACACTTTCTACTTCCCGATAGATTTTGTCATTTGGGACACGGAGCCCTACTTCGTCTCGAAAAATCATGTTCCCATAATCCTTGGTTGCCCATTCTTAGCTATGGCTAACGCACTGATCAATACTCGAATTGGGAAGATGCAACTCACTTTTGGGAATATGACTTTAGAAACAATCATCTTCAACATAGCCCAACAATCAGAGGAAGAAGATGATCTTCACGCGGTAAGCTTAATTAACGAGATCGTAGAAGAGCACTTTGAGTAAAATTACTATAGAGATGCCTTAGAAGCTTGCCTAGTGTCTAGTCAAGAGAGCGAGGGATCTTACACCGAGTTCGAGAGAGAGATTGAGGAGTTGAGAGGCTTACTCGATAAGAGAGCATCGGACGAGGACACAAGAGATGTTAGTTGGATTTCTCAATTCGAAGAGTTACCGCCAAGGGAGGCACGCATGGTGACCTCTAGTGATTCATTACCGACTCTCGAGTTGAAGAAACTACCCTCAAACGTTAAATATGCTTTCCTAGGTGAAAGTGAGACATTTTCTATTATTTTCTCCTCTAGCTTAGATGAACAGCAGGAGGATAAGTTATTAAAAATTTTGAGGAAGCACCAAAGTGCTTTCGATTGGTGTATAGCTAATCTAAAGGGGACAATCCCTCTGATTTGCACCCATAATATTCACCTCGAGGAGGATGTTAAGCCCTCGAGAGAAATGCAAAGAAGGCTAAACCCCACAATGAAAGATGTGGTGAGAATCGAAATCATTAAGTTATTGGATGCCAAGATTATCTACCCAATCTCGGATAGCAAGTGGGTGAGACCTATTCAAGTCATCCCGAAGAAGTCGGGCATGAATGTGATCAAAAATGCCAAGGGAGAGCTAGTTACCCAACGTACCACCACTGGGTGGTGCGTTTGCATTGATTACCGGAAACTCAATGTGGGGACTAGGAAAGAGCATTTCCCCTTGCCATTTATCAATTAAATGCTTGAAAGAGTAGAGGGGCCACCCTTACTATTGCTTAGAGAAGATGGCCTTCACTTGCCCCTTTGGAACGTTTGCCTACAAACATATGCCATTCGGCTTGTGTAATGCATCGGTGACCTTTTAAAGGTGCATGTTGAGCTTATTCAGTGACATGGTTGAGAGAGGTCTAGAGGTGTTTATGGACGACTTTAGTATTTTTGGCACCTCTTTTGATCTATGTCTAGACAATCTTGAAAAAGTTCTAGCCCGATGTGTGGAAAAGAACTTAGTGCCTTGGACACATTGTGTCATCTAAAGGGATCGAAGTTGATCGATCAAAAATTGATGTCATAGCTGACCTACCCCAACCTAAATTGCTTAAGGATGTGCACTCTTTCTTGGGCCACGCGGGGTTTTATAGAATGTTCATTAAGGACTTTAGCACCATCTCTAGACCCTTAAGCAACCTTCTTATGAAGGACACCCCGTTCAAGTGGAATGAAGCATGCCAAAGTGCTTTTGAAAACTTGAAGAGCATGCTTGTTTCCACTCCCATCATGCAAGCTCCGGATTGGTCCTTACCATTCGAGCTTATGTGTGATGCGAGCGACTATGCGATAGGGGCTATTTTGGGCAAAAGGAAAGATAAAAATGATCATGTTATCTACTACGCTAGCCGGACTCTTACCGATCATAACTCAACTACTCCACCATGGAGAAGGAATTGCTAGCGGTAGTTTTTGCTCTAGAAAAATTTTGGTCCTATCTTATCGGTTCCCCCATCACCTGTTTCACCGACCACACGGATTTAAAATATCTACTTGCAAAGAAAGACGCAAAGTCGCACCTCATAAGGTGGATCCTACTCCTACAAGAGTTTAATCTCTTTATTAAAGACGAAAAAGGAGTAAAAAACATCGTCGCCGATCATTTATCATGGCTTTCGTTTGACGTACCTAGTGATCCTACACCTATAGACGAGTATTTTTCGGATGAGCAACTCTTTGCTACCTCTTCTTTGCCCTGGTTTGCGGATATAGTATACTTTTTTATCACGGGAGTCGTCCCTCCCGATTGGACACCGCAAGATAAGAAGAGGTTTATCACTTAGTCGCGCATGTTTTTCTATTTTGATCCATTCCTTTTTAAATATTGCGCTGACCAAATCATCCGACGATGCGTACCGGATGACGAAATTCTGAAAGTCATCCAATTCTGTCATTCGAAAGCATGTGGAGGCCACTTTTTCGTGAAAAAGACAGCCGCTGAAATTATCCAAAGCGATTTGTACTGGCCCACAATGTTTCTGGATGTGAACAATTACTGCAAATCTTACGACATGTGTCAACGGATGGGGGCAATTACTTGATGAGACATGATGCCATTAACCCCGATTCTCATCATTGAGGTATTCGATTGCTGGGGTATTGACTTCATGGGCCCTTTTCCCCCTTCTTTTGGATACCTATACATCCTAGTCACGGTAGACTATGTCTCTAAATGGGTGGAAGTTATAGCTACCAAGACTAATGATAATAAAGTGGTGATAAAGTTCCTACAGGAACACATACTTTCTCACTTCGGTGCACCTAAAGCGATAATTAGTGATAATGGCGCGCATTTTTGTAACAAGCCGTTTGAGAAAATTATGAGAAAGTATGGTGTCGTTCACAAGATTGGAACCACCTATCACCCGCAAATGAATGGGCAAGCCGAGTTAGAAAATCGTGAGATCAAACACATACTAGAGAAGACCGTCAATCCTCACCAGAAATATTTGTCCCTTCGATTGAACGATTCGCTATGGGCCTACCGTACCGTATACAAGAACGCACTCGGAATGTCCCCATTCCTCTCTGTGTATGGAAAACCTTTCCATCTTCCCGTTAAGTTAGAGTACAAAGCGTATTGGGCAATTAAGAGGGTTAATTACGATATGGAAAAAGCCGGTGAAGCTTGCAAGCTTCAACTAAACGAGTTAGAGGAGATACGCAATGACGCGTATGAGAATGCCAAGATTTCAAAAGCACAGATGAAACCCGCGCATGATAAGATTATTCGACGAAAAGAGTTTCAACCTGGGCAAAAAGTACTCCTCTATAACTCCCGGCTTCATCTATTTTTGGGTAAATTACGGTCCCACGGAGTTGGAGAGTTGGACGATCCAAAAGGGGGGAACATGTTCAAAGTTAATGAACAACGCCTAAAGCCATATGTAGAGGCAAGCGTAGAAGAGATCGACACCATTTGGTTATCGGACCCTATTTACGGGGTAGAGTGAGAGGAATTTGAGAGGTCGTCTCACCCCCGACGTGTATGGGGTGAAATCTTATGTATCATAGGTGAGATTACGTTAGGGTCATTAGAGTCTTCATTTTGAGTTTTGAGAAGTTAAGGGTAAGCACTAAGCACCAATCCCAAAGGACATTCTTGCAGTTGGAGGATTCTAGAAATTCAGGGAAGACGGACCGATCCGCCCTTGGGCACGCGGACCGTTCCGCCTTTGGGCACGCGAACCGGTCCGCATGGGAGTAATTAAAAAATAAAAAAATAGGACATGGACCGATCCGCCCCTGGGCACGCGGATCGGTCCGGTTCTTGCAACTCTACAACTCCCTAGATTCATCTCCCCAATCCATTCATCTCCCCCCATTTAGTCTCTTCCCTCTTCCCAAAATGATTTCCCTCCCAAAAACACACCCCTTTCCCTCCCAAATCCTTCCCTCCAAAACCCTAACCCTCCCCCTTTCCCCACCTATAAATACAACCCTCTCCCACCCTATTTCCCCACACCTTTCACTTACCCAAACTCTCTCCCTCTTTATTCCACCATCTATTTCCACCATAATCACCCTTAATGGCCAACCAACCACCCCTAGAAAAATACAACTCCACAGTCATTATTGAAAATTGGCCGCTCCCATTCCGTTCATACGAGGAGCAACAATGGTGTCGTCATTTTTTTAGTCACGCCTGCAAGCTACACATTGAGCGACAAGTTTTGTGGGAGGAGCTGCCCGCCAACGTCACTACCCTCTTCATCGCAAAGGGGTGGTGTTGTTTCCTCAATGAGTCGTTCGATACCGTCTGGGTCAAATAGGTGCGTTCCTTCTATGGATCCCTCGTGCGCACCGGTAATTTTCAAGCCTAGGCGTATGTTGACCAAACCCCTATCCCGTTCTCACTCGACATCCTCATCCGCAAGCTGACGGAGAAGAATGTCCCTCACCCATCCCCTTTCAAATACCCCAACAACATCCCGCCCCTAAACAAGGATGTATGCATGGCCCGTATCGCCCCTGGCCATCAATGGCTTCGAGGCCCTTTTCCCGTCGACCAACTGGACGACAAAGCGCGCATCACATTCCAAATCGTTTGCGCCAACATTATCCAAATTTCAAAGGATGCCATCATGCGCCCTCGTCAAGCCACCCTTGTCTACCACCTCTATGACCCAAACTCCACTATCCACTTGGCCCGCACAATATACAGAGATATTTTCCATGCCGCCACGGATGAAAAAGGCACTGCCCCGCTCCCTTATACCCGTGGCTCATCTCATATCTTCTCGCTGATGCTGGCATTCAACCTCCTACCGGATTTTCACGCCTGCCCAATCCTTTTGGACATCTGTGACACCCCGCCTAACAAAATACCGGGTGATCAGTCCTATACCAAATTAAAACAGGAATCCCAGTTGGATCATCCTTAGCATCACTGTCGAAAACTTTTTAAAACTTACTAACCACCTAGTATTCCAAAAACTGGTGCCAATTTTAACTTTTTAATTAAACAAAACAATACATGAGGAATTAAAATATAAACCATTCACACAACTGAATGAAAGTAAATAGAATAATAATTACACAACTTGCCGAATAAATCACCGGCCACCAAATAAATAATCCAACACAAATATTCAACACCTGAATGAATTACACCTGAAAACTGTACCGAGAAGTCTAGGCTACAAGCCCTAAATAAAACTGAGACTGATATAAGATTCCTACTCTAGGAATGAATGAATGATGCGTCTAATCCAAACTCCTGCTAGCATCCACATATGCCGCAGCTCCGTGTCCCTGGAATAGAATATCAATCCTGGTGTCCCTGTGGCTGGACACCTAAAAGGTTTTGAAAATAGTTTTATAGCAAGGGTTAGAACCCAAAACATTTTGAAAATATTTAGCAAGTGAATTAACTGCAGTAATTTAAAATGCATGAATGCGCTTCATATTTAAGTTAGTGTCGCACTCCCTTGTGGGCATTCTCACCCCTCCACTATTGTGCACACCTACCGGTTACCTTAACCCCACCTAGTTGTGCTACCCCGCCCAACTAGTCCTGGTATAATCTTCCCTTGCCATACTACTCTAACCCGAGTATAATGATCCTTGAATTATAAGTTATTTCACAATTAACTTAATTAATTCCTCTTAAATAATAGCATATAACCGTGTCACAAGTTATATAAAATACATACATCACACACTGTATTATTTCCACTAATGATTAACTTAATTAATTTCTCATTAATTAACTGCATATAACTGTAACCCGAGTTATATAAGGTAAATACATCACACACTGTATTATCACCTACATATTATATATATTACCATATTATACGTACCTTTACTAACATCCACACATATATTATACGTGTATCCATCCTTCTGAGTATACCCTCACCGGATGATTCTCTCTAGAATGCTATCTCACTAGGTGTGCTCACAAAACCTAGTTTCCCCAAGTTAGAATCGCTCACCAACTTGAACCAAAATATAAACGAAATGGAGGCGGTCATATTCCTTCCTGAAAGTGAGATAATCTCCTCACCCATGTACCGGACGCTATGACCTGGGGATATACTCGCCCTACTCCTCAAGCTAGGGGATTCACCCACATCGCGCAACCTCCCTTAATAGCATTAGAGTATTTAAATTGAATAAATATCTAGTCACTGATATTTACTATCACACACAATATATACACATATATATATACTATCACTACCCGTATATATATATTATGAACCCCAATTTTACCGTGTACTCAAAATCCCATACACTACCTGTAATTCTCGTACACTGCCTGTAATTTAATGTCACACACAATACATACACGTATATATATATATATATACTATCACTACACCATATATATATATTAGTAACCCCGGCTTTACCATGTACTCGACCTCCCATACACTGCCTGTAATTTCCTCAGTCTGTGGCCCGACTCAATGTAAATAAATTTTCTCACTTAATAACTTATCCTCTTCCCGAGTCTATGGTCCGACTCTAATATAATTAAGTATCACATTAATTAATAAGTACCCTTCACGAGTCTACAATCCGATTATGATTAAACTAATTATCCCACCCATTAATTTAATCATACCCGAGTCTATAAACCGACTTTAATTAAATTAATTAACACCCTTATTAATTTAATCCTACCCAAGTCTATAAACCGACTCTAATAAGATTAATTAATACACTTATTTATTTAATACTACCCGAGTCTACAATCCGACTCTCATTAAATTAATTATCACTCTTATTAATTTAATATTACCCGAGTCTACAATCCGACTCTAACTAAATTAATTAACACACTTATTAATTTAATAACTTGGTGTCATCCAACCATTATCCCCGGACTCTCTCACTTGGCCCGTACCTCAACATTTCCCGAGTCAATGTTCCGACTCCAAACTAATTACTTTCCCTCAATAATTAATTTAATGCCTTGATGTCACTTAACCAACATACCCGGACTCGCTCACTTGGTCCAATTTACATCTCATAATTTCTTTCCCACATTTTTCGCCCACAATGTGTCACACATTTATTTCCATAATTTTCCTAATTATATTTACCTATAATTATCAACATGCCCGGACTCGCCCACTTGGTCCATAATTAAATATTCCCCGAGTCTATATACCGACTCAAAATTATTTAGTTTATCTCCAAACTTAATTCACTACCTTGGGGTCGCATGACCAATATACCCGGAATCACTCACTTGATCCGTACCTCACTATTTTTGGAATAAAAATCTCTCAAATTCATCCGTTAAATGCCCCACATAATTTCATCCTAGTCCCAATTACTTTCTCCAATAATTGCTAGGAATATTTGTTTCATATTTATTTATCAATAAATAAATGTTTGGGAGTTAAATTTAATTAATTTTCCCCTTATATACAAACTGGGCGAATTGCCCAGAATTCCGAATCATCGATCGATCGAACCCCTGGGTCGATCGATCGATAATCCCTGACTTCGTCTTCTCCAACAGACAGTTCCACCATTAACGAAAATCTCCAACTTTCATTCTTTCCCCTGGACTAACCCGAGCCCAATCAACCCTATTTCTACATAAGAATAGGATCAAAGCACCTTATAGAACATCAATCTGGAATTAAATCTCAATATTTCCTACTTTTTTCCCGAATTGGGTATTATCCGGGTTTTCAATCCCCAATACGAATTTCATTCATTTTATCAGTAATTAACCCTCTAATCTTACTGATTTTTAACATTTGATTCAGTTCTCTACATTCTAGAATCATAACACGATTTATCTCCCCCTTAATCTCATTAAAGTATATAAATTTACAGAAACCCAATTTAGATTTTGGTGACCCACCCAAAACGAATTTTCATACACACATCACTATGATATGAATTGATTATCAAACATTTATAAATCACAACAGTTAGCCACTTGCCTCAAAGTGTTTGTAGTGTCTGATCCGTTGTTGCCGTCCCTTAATTTGGCTCCAAAAACCTCCAATTTGTTCTTGATTTGCTTTCCCCCAAATCCCCTCTCAAACCCTAGGTTTAGAGTTGTGTTGGCTGCTGATTTCCTAATCCCTCACTCAGGTTAAAAACCCTCCATCCCGTTTTTAGCCTAATGGGCTTAATTAAAGTGGCCCAACTCACCCCGTGTGGGCCCGGCTATGCCCAAAAATATCCCGAGACCCAATTTCTACCCCCGGGTACTCTTTTCTGACTATCTTGACCCATCCGGACTCAACCGCGCAGTCAGAATTGACATCCGAATTAATTTATAAAAATCCTTATCTCACACCCCATTTAGTCTATACCGACTCCCGGCTGGGATAAGTGTATACCTTGTCATTAATACTCGAAATGACGTAATTAAATTATTACTATTCACTTAGTAAATAAATTTCCCTAAACATTAACCATTCACTCCCCGATTAATATTTAAATATATATATTGCCATAATTAATTCAATTAAAATTACAATACACCAGTAATTTAAAATCCCGAATTAATTAAATATTAAATGCACAAAAAAATACGGGGTGTTACAGCTTACCCGCACCAAAAGTGCATCGCAAAGGGCCAGTCAGCAAGCTAGATAGGCTACCGCTGCTAGTAACGACAGCGATGAGGAGGACTCTGTCGACGAGTCCTTGGACGATGAAGTGGCAACGGATGACATGAGTATAGCCGAGGGCGAGGAGCCCGAATACGTGGAAGAGGAGGATCCTGACTATGAGCTTTCGAGATGCCACATTGATGCGCGCATTTCTGCGCTTGAAACACAACTCTCAGGGTTCATAGCGCGCTACGATGCTAATAGGGAGGAGGAGCAACGCGCCTATTGGCGCGACACGAGCATGATGCATAGGCTTCATGCTCAGATGTTTGAGATGTCCTTCAATGCCCCTCCCCCGTCCTACTTTTATGACCTATATGACCCTAGCGCCCTCGGTAGCTCTAACCCCCCGCCCCAGTGAATCGTGTATTTGGTGATTATGTCGGTTGGAATTTTGTTGGTGTGCTTATATGCTTGTATGCTCTTTCCTTTTCATGTACCACAGTCATTTTGAATAAAAATCTGCATTTTCTCCATTTGTTTGTTTTATTAATCGCACTCTTATTTTGCCTTATTTAGATTTTAGTCCTTTTGATTGGGGACAATGCAAAAGTCTAATTTAGGGGGGTGACAAGTGCGTATTTCTAAAACTTCACAAATTTGCAAAAATGCCAAAAAACTCAGAAAACTTCAAAATTTCCAAAAAAAAAAATTAAAAAACTCAGAAAAACCAAACGTATTTTTCTTCAAAATAAATAAAAATTGGAATTCAAATTTTTCAAAAATATCATTAAAATTTTAAAGTCTCAAATTGTAAAAACATTATGCACAATGCCGAAATTGACCAAAGATGGAAATTGAGCGAATATAGACGACTTAACGAATAAGTGTGGAGATTAACCAACCTAGTGAGATCCGAACCTATCCTTTTTGTGAGTGTATAAATCAATCCGAGTTAATGGTTAACTCAAAGCCCTATTCAACATTTAAAAAAGTTGTTGAAGATCTCAATTCCTTTGATTTGATCGATTACGGGGAATGTGTGAGATGTTGTCTTAAAAAACGTGCTAAATGAATCTCTAAAATTAAATTCACCTCGAGACGCATATGGTAACGCAACTAATAATTTGGACAATGAAGTAGGCCCTCGTTTGTCACCCAAAAATGTTGACCAGAAAAAGTAGAGAAAAAGTACCCCTTTTTGCAACCCGTTTTGAGCCGAATAAAAATTTTCCTTTTGTTTGACAACCCGAAAACACCCAATTGGACCGAAATTGAGAAAGCTAGAAAAGTCAAAATTTAAGTCCGAAAAATGCAACAAAAAGGGGCAAAATAATAGAAATGCTCAACAAAAATAGCAAGAAAAGAAAAGCATGAAAAATAGAAGAAGAAAAATAGAAAAATCAAAAGAAGAAAAAAATGAGCAAAAGCCCGAAAAAGCATTAATGGACATCTTAAGAATATTTTCCAATTCCATATTTCCCAACCATTTCCTTATACAGATTCCACCTTAAAACCCGAAAAAGTCCTAACCGAGTCCAAATTGCGAAATTGGTTACCGCGTGGAGAGCTAAAATACAAAAAGATAATAAAAGAGATTAAAGGTGTAATTTAGCAGCTATGTTCCCATTTCCTTGTAACCGTATTCTAATAATGAGGTCTTTTTACCCCCTAAATTTCCGTCTTTTCAATTTAGTGTGCGTGAACTTGTGTTCATTTGAATTTACTCTTCATATCACACACACCGAGAGAAATATCCACACTTCCGAGAGATTCGTTTGTGAGAGCATCCCGTGAGAATTTGAATCAAAACGAATTTTCGAATAAGTAGCGTAATGGTCAATCGGTGGAAATTCGCGGTTAAATTTCTGGCTTCAGACACGCGCACTATGATTTGAGACTCTTGAACATGAATTGATGATGACTATTTTCTGGAAAAGTTTGAATTATACAATTTTTTATTCTTTTGACTTTTCTTTGAGTCGAATTTTGTGGGTATATTCATTGCAAACCCTCACGAGACACAACTAGTCCTACTAGGGTAACCTAGGGGTTTAAAGGCATGTTGCATACGTTAAATGCAATTTCTTGCCCGTAAAAGTGGTACTCTATCCTAATAGAATGATTTTCACGAGCTGAGTTGTAGTTGAATCCTTTTACATTGCTCGGGATGCGCAAAGTGTTAAGTTAGGGGGGTTTGATTAGGCAGTAATTCTTCCAATATTACTCCCTAATTTAGTACCTTTTAGTATCCCGAATAATGCATTTGCTATTAAATTATCGCATTTCCATGCTACTGACTCTTTTACATAGTATTGCGAGTTTTGTGCTTTTTCCCAATTATATACAGGTTATTAATAAGTAAAGAAAGGAGAAAGTCAAAGCAAAAGAATAAGTCAAAGATGAAAAGTCAGAAGGGAAAAAGAATAATTTCCATCCGAAATTTGGAAGAAGACCCAATATGAAAGTTGAAGATCTCAATTCAACGAGTGCATCGGAAGAAACGAGAATTCTGAGTTCCAAGGAAGAAGTTACGGGTTCTAAAGATGAGAGAAATTAAAGAGAATATAAAGACCGACTACGAACCGATCCTATTTCCAAAATAAAAGGACCGGTCCGACCCCTTAAAACCTACTAGAAAAAATGACAAGGCGGACCAATCCCTTTTACAAAATAAAAGGACCGGTCCGGATCCTCAGCACTCACTGGAAAAATTGACATAGAGGACCGATCACATTTCTTAGAAAAAGGATCGATCCGGATTTGGATGAGGACCGATCCGCCACTGAAATCCCGGACCGGTCCACCGAAGATAATTACTGATTTTCTTGTTCCAATTTTAGAGTTTGATTCAGCTACAACTCTGGATTTTTCATGATGTATTTAATCTCTAGTTATTGTTAGACAAAAAATGTGGTCGATTAGGAGTTAGATTCTTAGGTTATCTAAGTAGGAGTAGAGGGTTTTGTAGTCAAAAACCCTAGTTTTCCATAAGAAGATTTTTTTGTAAGGATTCAAGTTTTGGTTTCTGCAATTCAAGTAACATTTTTCTTTTAATTTTCAATTGCTCATTAATTTTAATTGCTGATTTTGATTTTGAAGTTTTCCTTTCAAGTAGTTTCTTTAGATTTGATGTTCTCTTTCTTAAAAACCATGTCTTTCTCTAAGTTAATTATGTCCAGCTAATTTTCTAAGGGTTGGGGTGCATGAACCCCTTCCGATGTAATTCACGATCATGGAAATAGACTTTTGAATTAAAATATTACATGAATCGTGTTGTATAACTGATGCAACCATCATAGGACTTTTGATCTTGTTTGCCCTAGGTAACCGGGATGCTTAAGAGTGCGACGCGCGTACTGGTTAATGTGACACCGCTTTACTCGTCCTTTGCTTACATACTGTGCGGGCTGAGTACTAAAGATCGGATTTGTTTAAAATTCTAATTCCGAATCTAGTATCCTAGGAAGTGAATTACTAGGGTATGGGGGATTGTAACCCGACCTATTGTTCTCATTCAATATTTAGCTCTAAAAACTTTTGTCATCAGTTTTTCGTTTAAATAGCATAGTTGCATTTTATTAATTCTTAGTTTCTTTAGTTAATTATTCTCCAAATTGCATTTAGTTGTAGTTGTTTTATCCCCTAAATCATCTTTTCTTTTCTTTTAGAGTCAAAGCTAGGCTTTCTTCCATCTTTCCAACGTCGTCACGACTCCTATCGTCCTGTTTCCCTGAATATCGATACCCGACTTATCGGATTATTACTTAAGTGGTAGGCTTGCACTTGAGCCTACCGCACACTAGACACATTTGTGGTCGCGTCACTACATCGACTCCATAGTTAGTAGGGAACTTCATGCATTGATGCACAGTAAATGGAATAGCCTCCAGCTGCTTCAACCCTGCCCGACCAAGGATTATGTTGTAGGCTGAAGGTACATTCTTGTCCAGTACAAATAAGCGAATTTGTTCCATCATACTCTCCAACCAAGTGTCAACTAGTACGTCCAACATGACAGTTCTTAGGGGATATAATATTTCTCTAGAAAATCCTATAAGAGGCCTGTGATATGATTCCAGCTTACTGTCTCGTGTCCCTAAGCTTTGGAAACAATTGTAGAACATTACACCAGTCGAACTCCCATTATCGACCAAAACTCTAGCCACTCTACCATGGTGAACACTGCAAGTAATTACCAACGGATCGTCATGGGGATAAAGTAACCCCACTCAGATCATTTTTGGAGAAATCGATCCCCAATTTATCTTTGTTGACTTTCCTAGGTTGACCATCACTGTTCTCAAACATATCAATCTACCTAATAGTGGGACAAGCTTTGGGTTTATTTAAGTACGCCTTTCTTTCAGTAAGTCCATCTCCTCCGCCTGCGTCTCCTCCTATGACAAAATCACAACCAAATGAAATCATACCTACATCTATTTCTGGCTCATCAAGTTTCTTCGGTAGGTCGGGGTTATCCTCATAGTCATCATTGCATACCCTTTTAGCGTCGTCTTTTCCTCGACTGGGTAATTCAGATGTTCTCCTGGCATCTTGATTATCGTTCTGATCAACAAATATCGTCAGATTTCCTCACCGAATAAGAGTTTCAATTTTATTCTTGAGGGCTATGAAACTATTAGTGGTGTGTCCATGATCGCTATGAAAATTACAGTACTTGGACTTTCCTCTCTTGTTGGGAGGCTTCCTTAGTTTTCCAGGCCAGTTCATATCTTTATTACCTCTGATTTCTTCCAGGATGTTATGAACACCCTTAGTGAGTGGAGTATACTCATCAAACTTCTTGATCATGTCAGACTTCTTATCCTTTTGATCTTTCTTGAACGAATTATTTTTCAGTCCCTCAGTCTTGCTTTCTGGTGCTTCTTTTTCTACCATGTCTTCCTCGGCGTTCGTGATCTTTCCAGCTTTAGCCATCAACTCAGTCATAGTCTTGGGTGGGTTTTCTGATAGGGCGTAGTAAAGATCTTTTGCTAGTAACCCACTCATCAAAGCTGAAATGGTTGTTTTTCTTCATAATCCACCACTTCTAGCTTCTCATTATTAAACCGTGTGATATAATCTCGGGTACTCTCTTCGATTTTTTGGTGCATGGTCAAGAGATGAGTAACACTCTTAACCGGCTTGGCCCCAAAGAAAAAGTTATCAATGAATAATTTGTCTAATTGGTGAAAACTTAAAATTTTACCTCTAGGCAGATTGTTGTACCATATATGGGCTAGACCTATGATGGAACTGGAGAAATCCCTACACCTCATCTTATCGGGGACAGAATAAATGTCAGCAGTAGTTTGATATTTCTCAATATGTAAAACTGAATTCATTTTCCTATCATATTTAGGAGTGACAATCGATGGCTTGAATTTGGAAGGTGTGGGGTAGTCCACAATAGCCTGGACAAAAGGTGAGAATTTAACAAAACTCCTTTGCAAGGGATTTTTTGTTTTATCCATTTCCCCCAGTTAATCTTCTAGTTGTTGCATGCATCCCTTCCAAGAATGTTCCTCTGGTTTGGATTTAACAGAAGCTCATTTGGTGGCTTTGTTGTGCCTATGTGCTGAACTCTCCTCCTGAGAGGTTTGCTCAACAGGCACAAAGTCCCTCCTACTTGCTCTAGATCTTATATATCCTTCTCTATGCTCATAGTGATGATCATGCTCCCTGTGATGACCTTTGGTTACTCAGGGACCTAAACGGTCAAAAGTAGATTCCCTACTCATCCTCTCCAATGAACTGTGTATCTCTTTGGAAAAAGATCCACCGTCATAGAAGTCCATTTTTTAGAATGAAGAGGTTGCACCAGGACGGTATGACCTACCATGAGAATATCTAGAATGATAACTCCTTTCGATCCTAGCTGGTGGAGGCAGCGTGTCTCTCTTAGAATTGGAGGATTTGTCTTGCATTGTACAAGCAAATTGTCTGACTGACTCTTGCATAGCCTCTTGGCCTTTAACCAAATTGAATAATATCCTCTGGAGGTTTATCTAACCAGGTGGAATGGATACTTCTAGATTATTTCCTACAGCTACCAAGCTTCTTACAAGAACATTAGTCATTCTCCAAACCAAAGAATAAACAAAGAAATATATGAGTGATAATACGCAAATATTGCGTATTTCATCCGTCGAACCTACGCATTTTAGCCCCCTCAGGTATCTTATTCCTTATATTTATGCTCGTTAACTAGACGACCTCGTATTTCTATATTAACATGTTTTGCAAGGGCTAATTGAGCTTTTATAGGTATTTGGATGCTAAGTGTGAAGTTCGGACACATTCCGCTCGATTTCCGTACGCGATCGCACGTTCTAGGGAATTTTAGTCTTTTCATAGATTGGGCACCTGTCTCAACATCTCACGGAAGTTTTATCCCTCCTCGCAAGCTTCGCGTGGCCGTGAACGGTGCTCGATTCCGATTCAGAACGAAGAAGTTACGGGAGTTTTAGCGGAAGGGAAAACCAAACACACCAAATTTGCATACTGCTTGGCTGAGACCTGCTTGATCTATCGATCGATTAAAAGGATCGATCGACCCATCCTTCATTTTTCATCCATTGAGCTGAGACAGTGGGCTCATTTTCTAACCATCGATCGATTGATCACAGGGGATCGATCGATCGATCCCTTGTTTCTAACTGATATTTTGCCCTTTTCTTTTCTTTTCTCTTTTCTTTTCTATTTTAATTCCATTTACTGTATAAAGGATTTGTGATGTAAAAAGATAGATAATTCATTTTAGATAGTTTAGGTTAGGGTTTTAGAGGTTTGAGAGCTCATTTCTTCATTTCTTCTTGGATTGACACCCATTTGGGCTTGTAATCTGTGCTTCTATCTTCCATCTCCATTAATATAGTGTGTATTTCATTATTTCTTGCTTTCTAGTTATTTTACAAGCTTTCTAATTTAGGTTTACATGATTTGATTTAGTTGTTTTCTAGTGTAGATTTATCGCGTTTATTTATCGCGTTTTTAATACGCTTTCTAGCTAATTTAAATTAGGTTGTGATTGAATGGAACTCACTCGAGTTTACACGTTGCTTTGCTTTGGTGATGGTGTTTACGGGTCTATTTTGGGTGCGTTGTCCTAGTTATTACACCTAGGAGATTTAACGGGGAATATCATGTATGTCCCGTGCTTACGACCTTGCGTGCGTAATTTCCAGGGTATTTATTGACGCCAAAATCATATTCGGCTTTTATGCGGATTTAGGGGCGTGACAACCCTTGGTTCAATTAACTTTCAAAACGAGACGCATTCTAAATAACTCGTCGACCCATGAATCCATTTTATACTAATTAACTCGGGTGAGGGATATTCGACGCAACCTATAGTTTTACTCGCTTTGTTAATCTAGTTTCAATACACTCGCCTAGATTAATATTTCCCTTTTACGCACCTTTTTCCTTTTTAGTTTGTAATTCACCTTTTACACTTTTATTTCGGAGTATTAAATCAATTAAATTCTAGCAACTCGTCTCAGTGGATATTTTTTATACCCGGACTTGGCCGCTATACTCACCCGTCGAGTGTAGTCATAAGTTTAGGTTTTTGTATAGTTCAGGTGAGCCGAATTCAAAATGGCCGGCGTGTAGGTGACTCTCGCGTCGTGGCGAAACCGTACCTATCAAATGGCGCCATTGCCGGGGATGAGTTTGTTTTAGACTTTATTTGATTTAGTATTTCATAGTATTTTCTTTCTATTTGTATTATTTGCTAATATTTTTGCAGGACTTCCACATTTGAGCACTTAGAAACGCTCGAATTTTTCTCGCGCGCACCTACTTTGTGGAATTCGCCACTTCGAGCCATTTTTGGGGTACGCATGTCTTATTCCAATTCTTTCGATAATCATTGTTATAATTCTCAAAATTCTCGCAAGCCTATGACTTTTGGTCAATACTTAGAATCCCAAAGTATTACAAATTCTAATATGACTTTGGGCGAGTATAAAGAAAGTCAAAACTTGGGTTATTAGAATTTTGATGATGATTATGATAATGATTTTGGGCCTTTACCTCCTTATAATAGGAATTTTGAAACGAATTTCAATAGTTTTCAAAATTCCTATAATAATGAGTTTCAGTTTAAGTCTGATGGTAATTTTTAAAGTTCCCATTTTTAAGGATCCGCACCTCGACCTATGACATTCAGTGAGCGTTTGCGTATGCTTGAGAATGAGAAAATTGAAAATCGTTATCGGGAAGAAAATCGTTGTTGGGAGAAAAACTTGGATTTATTATTCGAATCCGCCGACGATTTTGCTTCCGAGACTTTTGAAGTCGAAGAATGTTTTGAACCAAATGAGGACTTTGTGCCTACTTTGGAACAAACCATTCTAGACTTTTCCCATTGCATAATAGATATTAAAAGTGAGGATGAAAATGACGTAATATCTATTTGTAATGAAATGATTTCTTCTTTGGCCCCCAAAGAAGAACATTTCATTGAAAACGATATTATTTCCTTCGAAACTCAATCTTCATGCGATGATGATTCATCTCATGAGTTTTAATTTCTTTCATCCCCATTTTCATTCTCTATTATCACACTGTCACAAGTACCCGATGATTCGGTTTCAAACTTTAATGTTTTAAACCTTTTCACCGATGAGGTGTACTTGCTCGAGTCGCCTTCCATGAACGCATCTTTGCCTTTTTGTGTGCCACCTCCCATTACACTTGCTAAATCTTTGGGAGGATTTTCTATTTTTCTCGGTCCCCACATGTTTTTGTCACCCGTTCAATCTAAATCCCCCATCGTCCCTCCAAAACTTTTAATTGGCGATGGTTCATCTCTTCCGCCTTACACATGCCTTCCGTTGTTTAAACAGAATTCATATTTTTCAGAAGGCATGCTTGTATGTGAGGGTACATCGGTTATCCTCCAAAGTCAAATCCTTCTTATGGTGGACCCTCAGCTATTTAGACTTCTAGTGTACAGTTAGTGTGAAGCCTAAATAGTAGGTTGTATATAGTTAACTTTTTATTCTTTCTTTTTATTTTTTATTTCCTTTTTAATTTAGTCTAGTGTAATTAGTTAACTTTTTGTTATTTGTTTTCGCTATGATCGGTACTAACTTGTTTTGTAGATTCTTTGGACTTGTTCTTATGGGGATCGCTCCAATTTTGGGTAATATCGATCTTTTCCTCTCTTTAACTTGGTTCTTAATTCACATTGAGGACAATGTCAAGTTTTAAGTTAGGGGGTGTGGGATATTCTATCCATTTCTTTAGTTAGTCCATGTTTTTGCTCACATGTTAGTTACTTAGTATGCTTTTCTTAGAAAAATTATAAATTTCAAAAATACTTTATTTCTTTTTTCTCCTTTGTTGGGCATTTTGCCTTTGTTTCCGATGATAAATTTCAATAATTGTTCGATCCAATAGACAACCCAATGATGCATGTTCTCGATTTTAGAAGTTATTAGACTTTAGTCTTACTTATTGATATTGTGAATAACTTCATGAATTAAACTTTAATCCCATGAGCACATGCACTTTTCTTGCTATATTGATTTGGTTTAAGATTTTTATAACTCGGTAATTTTTTGTTGCATTGTATATACTTACACCGAGTAAGCTTTGTACCTTTCGTCATTTGTGAGTGTATATACACTATCCTTTTCTCTTTAAACACTTTGAATTAGTTGGTAATCTCACTATTCTTTCATTTGATCGTTCACTAATTGAGTTCATACTTGAAATGTGTTACTTGAGCATGATTTTCATATATTTTTTTGACTCAAGAATTGCTTAAACTTTTGGAAAATTATCATAGGCCATATTTGTTAAATCACCCATATTAGACTTGACTTCACCTTATATGTTTACCCTCGTCAACCCCTTTGAACCTTAATATAGACTTTCTTTTCATTAACCCAAAATCCCAACCAACTCCAAATTGGAGTTATACACCATACTTATTAACCTTACATACCTTTGTTTGGAATATTACTTGGGATTGAATTCTGTTGTTGTGTTGCGGTTGCAATTTAGGCATATGAGAGTGAGAAAAGTAAAGAAAAGAAAAAGTGAAAAAGAGAAGAAAAGAGAAGTGAAAAGAAAAAGAAAACAAAAGAGAAATATGAGAAAAAGAAGAAAAGAAAGAAAAGAGAAAGTTGTAAATGTTGGGTATATAGTTATGTAGACACCCCATTCTGTTACCCCTTAACTCTCCTGAGGTCCCTAGTACCTCCCTTCCTCACTACAAACCTAGGTCATGTCCCGAGTACTGACCTGAAAGCCATCGGGCACTCCCCGGCTCAGTTTAACCCAAAAGTCAAACTCTTCGTATTGACTGAGACTCAATGAATCTTCAAAGGGAACTGAATACCCTTTCCAACGGTCTACCCCGTGTGCAATTCTGACTTACCATGCGGACGAACGATCCGTTTGCGTCCGAAACTTGACCTAGAGGCCATCGGGCGCTCTCGGGCTCTGTTTGACCTAAGTCAACTCTTCAGCTCAATCGAGGTTAAATGAATCTTCGAAGGGCACTGAATCCCCTTTGCAACGGTCCATCTCGTGTGTGATTCTGACTTTCCATGCCGACGAACGATCCGTTTGACTCCGAGAGGTCACCGAATGCTTCTCGGGCCTGGTTGACCAAAGTCAACTATCCAAACCGGGTCAAACTCTTTGGAATGTCGAAGTACATCTCCTAACCTTTCCAATGGTCTGCCCCATGCGCGATTCGGACTTATCATGCGGACGAACGATCCGTTTGCGTCTGAACGATTCCCCGTCCAGTGGACCGACAAACGCTTCCGAGCCATATTTGACCCAAAGTCAACTCCCGAACCCGAGAGCGGTCCAAAGGACTTTCAAAGGTCTCTGATTTACCTTTCCAACGGTATGCCCCGTTCTTGATTCTGACCAATGATTTGCCCTCGATGGCAAATTTTCCGAAAAAGCCTGAAGCGCACTGCCAATTGGCAGGTTCCAGACCCTGCCTATCGGCACCTGCCGATAGGTAGTGGCATGACAATGTCGATCGGCAGTCACCTGGGGTTATAAAAGTAGGTCTTCACCTCATTTGTAGGGAGAGCCCAGATCTAATACAAATCTCTCTGAACGAATCCCAGAAACCTCTCTCGAAGGAAGCGTGATTTTAACTTCCAAATCCCTTTTTTACTTCCACTTTTCATCAAACTTGGTGAATTAACCACTCTCCATCATCATCCAAGTGCAAGGGCTACTCTCCAACATTCAAGATCAAGCTCAAGATCTTCAAGAAGGTCCAACTTTCTCAAACTCTCTCTTAAATTCCCAATAACTTGTTTTCTTACTTAAGCGCTTTTATTACCTCATTTCCCACATCCTAATATACTTTTTTATTTAGTATTATTGCACATCTCTTATCTTCATATAAATAAAAATCCAAAAAAAACAAGAAAAAGAGGGTTTGCTCATAAATTCCAAATAAGGATTCTCACAGTTTTTCCACACTTTTCTGACAACTAAAACACTTTTTTTCTACACACACACACACATTCACAAATAAGAGATCCACATTTGGATTTATGGGATAAACCCCACCCCTCGTTTTTTATGCGAACTACGTGGACTTTGATGCCTTTGTTGGCTACGTAGGCGTCTCGGGGTAAAACTCGAGACTCGAGTCCTTTTTCTCACTTTTTATCTTATCTTCTATCTTCTATAAATCCATTTTCCTTATATTCTATATAGTTGTTCTTAGTAACGTATTACTCCATATGCGTTATCGTTCCATTATAACGATCAACATAGGGGTAATCGAGTAAATCTTATTTTTCTAATATTATTCTTGTATCTTCCTACGGATGACTCGCTTTATCTTTTCCATGATACAAGTCGAGGATTCCTACCTCCATTCTATATATACACATGCACACATATCACGGGGGGAAACATAAAGGAAAATAGTGTAACACCCCGCCCGCCCAGGGAGAGCGAACGGAGCGCTAATGCGATAAAATAAATCCAATTTCACAAGTGACAAGGTATAGAGCATCTAAATAAACCCACAATAATATAAATCCACTAATCTCAATCTCTTCAATTACAACAAGTCTCTCGAATTAAAATTACAACCTCTAACTTGAAAATAAAATAAATCTCTAATGCTCTATACATCAAAATAATACAAATCTTTCTCAAACAATCCTCACTAAAATCAATCTCCATAGCGCCCCAAAATCCGCGCTAACCTGCCACTAAAAGAAAATATGGGGAAGTACACAATACGACAGGAAAGATGCTCAACAAATATATGTTAGCGATGAATAAAACGTAACAACACGAGTACGAATATTCAAATCAAATGAAAATCTCATAATCATTTATCAATAAATTTTTCAACAACACATCAATGGGTCACCAGGCCTCACCCCATTCGCATATGCTTTATCAAGCCATAGCCGGGAATAGGTATTTTGGCGGGTACTCAACATTCGTGCCATATTAAAATCTCATGACAACGTGCTCATCAACAATATAATGATACCACATGAATCAAAATAATTTCAACAATTATTTTCCAGATTTCAATGAATTTATCAATTCAAATATGAGTTCAATTAAACAAGAATTCAAAGAGAATGACACTCGCGAGATTTAAGGAGCATATTGTGTAAAACCCCATACCTCAAACCATGATGAGAAACCAACGATCACATCCTCAAGATCAACACAAAAGATCTACAAAATCATATCCAAGAACCTCCAACAAAATAGCCCCAAGAACACCTCTAATCTAAGGTCGGAACTCACAAATCTCAAGGGCCAATGTGTATATAAAAAGAAGAGGAATATAAAATATATTTGCTGCCAAAGTTTGTGCCAAAAGTATGTGAAAAGGGTTGCCCACGACTTCCTTTTATAATGCAAAGAAATGAAAAGTTGGAATCCAAAAGACTCCTTTAAATAAGGCAAAGAAATGAAGAGTTGGAAGTCAAAACAACTCTTGAAAATTACTTAATGTTATCCGACTTAGAATTCCAAGAGTTAAAAATATTTAAAAATCATTTTAAAATCCGTTTTAACTCCATTTTCGAAACCGTTTGAAATTCTCGCCTTTAAAAATAATAACCAACATATTTGAGAAATAAAAATAATTTTATCAAAAACTTTATTTTCCTCCATTTTCCAGAAATTAATTAAAATAGCCCAAAATTACGCGGGTTGTTACAAATAGCAAATATCCATGAGAGACCGAAATGGCGGAATGGGTGCCTAACACCTTCCCATTTCATAACTAAGCCTCCGAACCCTTCTCGAATCATTTGGTTTCGCACGCACGAGTATGTCTTTGGATGTCATCCTTCGGGGTGGCTTCCCCTTTTTCTTTTGTATGTTTTGAGTAAAATAGACTGGCGACTCTGAATCTCTCTACATTTTTTACCTCACATCTCAAATGACGCCGATCGAAGCTCGCTTCCGAGAGGGACGCTCGGGACCCGAAGGATCCTTTTCCTCCACGGCGGGGATCGGGGATGGCCACAGTGGCGACTCTGCTTGGGACATTTATTTGTTTGTGAGCTTGACTCTATTTGCATGGATGCTATATTTGCTTATGTTTCCCCCCATATCTACATGTTCCCCTTTCTCATGTGTATCCCATGCTTATGCTTATGTTCACACACTTGTAGAAATTTCTCCATGTACACTTCTCACCACGTGCACTTAGGATCACATATATATCCCCATGTTGCACGCATCACCCATCCATACTTGGTGTACCTTTTGGGGTACTTGTACTTTGCTCCCAGTTTGGCATAATCAAGAAAGGCATTCTCATCATAAGATACCAATAAGAGAATCATGCATGATTCACACAACATCACCAAAGAGCATTGATATTGACCAAATTTTACCCAGTAACTGGAGTGTCACTTCGTGATGGGCGCTGGTCCGGCAGGTCGCAGTTAGCCTAAGCAATATGACTCTCACCTTCCATTGGTCAAGTACCTTTGACGTATATCGAATGGTTCCCCCGCATCGTACCGCTTGACCGAAGTCATGACGGGAGGTATATCGCAGGGAATTCGTTCACGTACGCCGAATATATCGAATTCGCTCTCACACGTACCGTCCTCACGAGGTATATGGTGAGGAAATTCACATACACTCAGGTATATCAAATGGCTTGTCCACACGTACCGATTGCCCGCAAGAGCAAGACGTATATCGTGGAAGTCATGCCAAAGGGGGGAAACCATGCCGATTCACCCAACCAACTGCATACCCGCATATAGTTGTCAAACCTAGGACACGCACTTTAGATTGTCGGTTTCAACCCGAAACTCTGCCAAAATTCCAGGTCCATCTTCCGCCCAACTTTCGTGCATTTTTAAAACGGGACTCTGTCCGTGAGCCTGGTTACAAGTCCAGCCGTAGCTTCGCATGCATTAAGAACTCCACTTTTCCAGGCTCGGGTCCCGCCGGCATTGCATTTAGGAGAATTAAATACAAGTGAGAACATAATAATAATCATGCTGAGTCCCATATCCAAAAACATTTCTCCCTTCTTTATTAAAAATCCAAAAACATTTCTCCATTCTTTATTCAAAAACCTTTCTCCCTTCTTTATCAAAAATCCAAAAATAGTTCTTCCTTTTTTCTCAAAAATAAATCTCATCCTATGCCTTTTCAGGTCGATCGCAAGCCCTTGGCCTGGCTCCCTACTGGCTTCGGTCTTCAGTCAAATCACCCCGGAGTTTCATCCAGTCTTATACTACTACTTCCGAGTTCGGAATCCATCTATTTCCCATGGAGAATACAAATCAAGTACCAGTCATGCATCCGAATCTGACGACAGTCCTAGCTCAGCTCGTGTCTAAGATTGAAAACCTCCAAACTGAGGTCCGAGAAATGCAACGAAACTAGGTTTCATTTCCTCAAGAGCCCGAGGTCCTATTCCCTCGTGCTATGGGTCCACCCGAGCCTATCTGGGTTCTCGAAGAATATCAGCACGCTCCACGTGCCCCTCCTGCTAATGGGCCGCCGCCTACCTATCTTCCAATGCCAAACATTACCCAGCCTATGGCTAACCTGCCTGTGGTCGCTGATCCAAAGGAGGAGGAGTTGAATAAAGTCAAAGAGGATCTCAAGATGCTCACCAAGAAGTTTGACCAAGTCAGGATCTCTCGGAATTACATGGACTACACCCACATGTCTACTTATCCTAAAGCAAGGTTACCCGAGAAGTTCAAGATGCCAAATATCGAGAAGTTCGGAGGGAGTGGGCCCCCGATTGTTCATCTTCGCAGTTACCACCGTTCTATGACTCTACTTGGGGCTTCTGAGGAGGTGATGGCCCAATTGTTTCAGCAAACTTTGAAGGATAGTTCCCTCCGATGGTTTTTATCTCTTGAGGAATCCAGAATTCGTAGCTGGGAGGATGTAGCTCGAGAATTCATGTCGCAGTATAAATACAACGAAGAGCTTGAGGTCACCCATCGTGATTTAGAGCTGCTCAAACAGAATCCTGGAGAATCAGTCAGTAACTCCATAACCCGGTGGAGGGAGCAAGCAACTACCATAACCAATCGGCCGTTCGAGGAAGAGCAGGTCAACATAGTGAAGAAGAATTTCTTGCCCCATGCCCGAGCAACGATGGGAGGACAATACTATCCCCACTTCCGAGCTCTCAGAGAGGCTGGAGTGGAAATCGAGGAAAGCCTCGTTAAAACAGAGGTTGAATCGAAAAAGGTGTCCGTACAGTTCACCCCTAGAAAGTATGATAAGCCTGCCAATGCAACAGTCTCAACCATCAATAACATCTCTCAACCAACCACATCATGGGCACCAGAAAGTTACCCTGCCCCCATCTGAAGGGAATACACTGAGCTTCATGCTCCCCTCTCTAAAGTTTACCGAGCCCTGTTAAGTCGAAACCTCATCAAACCCTTGGATCCACGTCCATTGCCAAATCCACTCCCAAGAAATTTCAAGACTGATGCTCATTACACCTTTCACTAAACTGCTGGCCATACCACCGACCAATGCTTTCACCTTAGGAACATAATCCAAGATCTCATTGACCAGGGTACCATCGCCCCACCAGCCAATCCTAAGCCAAACACTACTCACAATCCACTTCCAAATCATACCAATGCCATCTTCTCGGAAGAAAATCCAGATTTCGATCCCTTAACTCAAATCATACCCATATACTCTCCTAAACCTCTTCAAATTTGCCCATATTTCCTCCTACACCCTACTAGCCTCGCTGATCAGGCACTGTCACTCCTCACCAGTGCATGCATCACTGTCCATACCCATTCTGAAAATGGAAGTATGGAATTTTCAGAGGTGTTAAACCAACTCCTAGAGTTCGGGCTGAAATTTCCCTCACAGATGGTCACCGATTGCCAGAGATTCAGTACAATGTTCTTGGAAGCACGAAAGTGGGCCCGAGATTTAGCAAACGGGTGGTACCAACCAACGAAGTCAGCCTAGATGATGTTGTCCAGACTATGGCAGAATTATTCAGTCAAAACAATAGCATTTGCAGTATCACCGGGTTACTTGACACTTTGAAGCTACAAGGGCGCTTGGTCCCTTCAATCACACACATCCCCACAGAATGGGAGAACTTATATGAAGAACCCGTTAAAGTTTTGGAATGCATCGACTTTACATGGAAGGACAGAATTGTTACTACTGGATGGGGGGAAGAATTCGAAGATTCGAGTGAAGAACAGGCTTTAGGAAGAATTGGCCCAATAGCCGACATATGTGGGATGATCACATTTAAAGAACTCCTCGGAGAAATAAATAGGGTAGTAAAACAACTTGAGATTGATGAGGAAACGGGATTCATGTTCTTTCCTTCTTCAGTAAATCACATGACCAGATCAGGGAGATATTACCAGATTCCAAGCTCACTACCAGCAAATAACAGAGGGAAGGGTATTGAAAACCTGCATATGCCAGAGATGACCATTGAGGAAAGAAAGATCCTCGATCAACTGAAGAAAACCCAAGCTAACATCACTCTATGGGGGCTTTTCATGTCTTTCCAGCTGCACAGGAATGCTTTAATCAAGCTGCTCACTGGACTCATAGTTCCTCCCTCTACCACACCAGAAGAAGCGGTAAATCTGGTCGGATCCTTAACCTCTACCCGAATGCTATCATTTTCTGAAGAAGAAATCCCCAGAATTGGGCCGAATCACAATCATGCACTCAACAACTCCGTCGAAGTTATGGGAAAGGCCGTGCCACTCTCCCTTGTCGATAACGGATCCGCCTTGAACCTTTTCCCTCTGAGAACCTTCAAGTGTTTAGGCCTGAAAGAAAGCGACCTCGCTCCAACCTCCGTCGTCGTGCGTGCCTACGATAATACCCATCGTGAGGTGATGGGATCCATAAAACTTGTAATAGGGGTTGGCCCTATAAACTCTGTCGTTGAATTCCAAGTCATAGACATCCCAGCTTGTTTCAACCTGTTGCTCGGACACCCTGGCTCCATAATATCAAGGGCGTGTCTTCCTCACTCCATCAGAAATTGAAGTTTTTCATCGACGGGTGAGTCATCATATTTTGGGTGACAACGGAAATACCGAGGGTGCAAGCACCAGCATTCTAATTCTCGAGATACAACACGGGTCAAGTGATATGCTCCTATCAGGATTCCGGGTTGAGCCACTCCTACTCCCAGCAGGGGACGGTTTCAAAGAAAGGGTTTGTCCAGAATATGACCCTCATGGCAATGTTAATGTGATTCAGATGTTCAAAAACATGCACTTCATGCCCGGACTGGGGCTAGGGCAAAGGCAGCAAGGGATACTTGAGCCCATCGAACTGAAGAAAGCTTTCCCTACTTGCGGCTTAGGGTATCAACCATCAGAACGAGAGCTCAAAATGATCTGCCAGTCTCGACCAAAAAGAAGATTAGACTGCATCCGAACTATCTCAAGAGACTCCTTAAATGGACGATTCATCAAAAAAGGAGAGGACTTCCCCTTTTGGGGGTTTTCAGAACCATGGTATGACCACACAGACAAGAAGATGAGGCCTAGAATGGGGATCTTGTTCCAAGATAGCTACCCATGGACCGAAAGTTTCCCACATCGCGTGCAACCGCTCATCAAAGATATCGAAGAGACTGAGGAAAGTGATTTTGAAGATTCCTTCAACTTGCAGACACTGGTGCTGACACTCTGCATGATTCATTCAGGCACTACATCAATGGACCCATCCCGTCTGATTAAAGCCGTTGATACACCTCTCCTCAAATGGCATGCTGCGCCAGTTCTACCTCTTGAAATCTCCCCTAACCCCAATGTTTACCCTATTTCTTCTTCTGTTGTCTATCCTTGCTCAAATGTAATCGAGACCTCTTTTGATGAGGTTCTCAATGCTATTTTTCCTATCAATGAAATAAATGAAGATTTTGAGTATCTTGTTGTGCCTTACATTAACTGCTTGAATTCTAATCAAACTTTTGATGATGATGATTTTGCAAATGAACAATTCTTAACTGATCTAAATAAGGTTAATAATAAAAAACATAATCGCGTTCAAGTTAACGAAGAAGAGACTGTTGTTATTAATCTTGGTTCTAGTAGCCAACTGCGCGAGATTAGGATAGGGGCCACCCTTGACGAGCATGAGCATGCACAACTCAAAGAATTACTGAAGGAGTTCGTAGATGTCTTCACATGGTCCTATGATGATATGCCCGGCATTGATCCTGAAATAGCTCAGCATGATATCCCCACTCTCCCAGATTACAAGCCAGTTAAACAAAAATTGAGAAAACTCCGCACCGAATGGTCGCTCAAGGTCAAAGAAGAGGTGGTCAAACAGTTGAACGTGGGCTTCCTTTGTGTGATCGAATATCCCACATGGCTAGCCAACATTGTACCTGTGCCGAAATCAGGAGGAAAAGTTTGAATGTGTGTAGATTACCGAGATTTAAACAAAGCTTCTCCAAAGGATGATTATCCACTACCCAATATCGACATGATCGTGGACAACACAGCCAGTCATGCTCTCAAGTCATTCATCGACGAGTTTATCGGATACAACCAAATCAAGATGCACCCAGACCACCAAGAAAAAATTGCATTCATCACCCCATGGGGAACCTTTTGCTACCCCGTTATGCCATTCGGTCTCAAGAATGCTAGGGCTACCTACCAAAGGGATACCACAACCATCCTGCACTATCTGATTCACAAAGAGGTCAAGGTTTATGTGGATGATATGATTATCAAGTCCAAAACTAGAGAAGGTCATGTTCCCGCTCTACGAAAGTTCTTCGAACGACTGCGACGGTATCAAATGCGACTTAATCCATATAAATGTGCCTTCGGCGTTACAAAGGGAAAACTCTTAGGATTCATGGTCAGCGAAAAGGGGATAGAAGCAGATCCTGCGAAGCTGAAGGTCATACTTGAGATGCCACCGCCACGAACAGAGAAAGAAGTCCAAGGTTTTCTTAGGAATTACAATATATCAGCCGGTTCATCAGCCAGCTAACCTCCATCTGTGAACCAATCTTCAAGCTCCTCCGAAAGGATTTAACTAAGGTTTGGAATGAGTCCTGCCAAGAAGCTTTTGACCGAATCAAACAATATCTGACCCAACCTCCAATTATCATGCCACCATAGTCTGGTCTCCCTTTGCTCCTATACCTAACCATAACCGACACTGCAGCTGGGGATTTGCTAGCTTAATATCTTGAAGACTCCCGCAAAGAAAGAGCCATCTATTATGACAGTCGTAAATTGGCCGGGTATGAGGTTAACTACACTGCTTTAGAAAAGGCGTGTGTCGCCCTTATCTGGGTCACCCAAAAGTTGCGACACTATATGCTCGCCTTCCCCATCAAACTTGTATCCCGAATGGACCCCATTAAATACCTACTTGAGAAACCCGCCTTATCCAGTCGAATGGCCCAATGGTTGATGCTCCTAACCGAGTTCGACATCGTGTACGTCACACAGAAAGCTGTCAAAGGAAGAGCCATCTCTGACTACCTCGCCGATTACCCCATAGACGAAGCAGATGTCTAGATCTCCGAATTCCCAGATGAAAATATCCTCTGCACCACTAAAGACTGCCTTCGATGGAAAATGTTCTTTGACGGCACTGCCAATAAAAAGGGATATGGCATTGGGATACTTCTGATCGCCCCAGATGACTCCCGCACTCCCATCGCCATTAAATTCGATTTCCCTTGCACCAACAACATAACGGAATACGAGGTATGCACAGTGGGCCTCAAAGTCGCTCTCAAGAAATTTATTCAATACCTTGATGTCTATGGGGATTCTGTCCTCATCATCGGTCAAGTGCTCAAAAAGTGGAAAGTCAAAGACGAAAAGCTCCAACCCTTTTCATGCCCATTAGAAGAGTTAGCCTCCCAATTCCAAGATAGTACCTTCCATTACCTACCCCGAGCAAAGAATAACCTAGCCGATGCTCTCACTACCTTGGCCTCTATGGTCGACATGCCCGAGGGAATAACAATGACCCCCTTACTAGTTCAAAAGCAAGACAAATCGACCCATTACTACCATATTGAGCTCGTCTCTACCGAAGATCCCGAACTAGCCGATTACTGGTACTATGATATTTGGTTCCTCCTCAAACATGGTAGGTATCCCGAGGGTTCCAACAATAAAGATCGAACGACCCTCCGAAGACTGGTCGTACAGTACATCATCTGTCATAAAGCCCTACTCAAGAGGAACTTCGATGGAACTCATATACACTGCATCGCAGGGGGTGAGATTGAGAAAATAATACAGAAAATCCACAGCGGGGAATACGAACCCCACATGAATGGTCATATGCTTGCCAAGAAGATCATCCGACAGGGCTACTACCGAACCACCATGATCCAGGATTGCACCGCCTATGTCCGGAGGTGCCTCAAATGCCAACAATTCTCCAATCTTCAACACTTTCCTCCGCGAGAATTATACAACATGACCTCTCCCTGGCCATTCTCCACCTGGGGTATCGACATCATAGGGAAGATTACACCAAAGGCTTCAAATGGACATGAGTTCATCCTGGTTGCCATCGATTACTTCACCAAATGGGTCGAAGCGGAGTTATACGCAGTATTGAACGCCAAGAAAGTGGCCAAATTCCTCAAGAAAAATATCATCTACCGATATGGGGTCCCGCACGAGCTGGTATCAGATAACGGGTTGCATTTTGAAGCAAAAGTCACAGAAGTAGTCAACGAGTATGGGATTCAGAGACACAAATCTTCTCCCTACCGACCTCAGACCAATGGTGCAGTTGAAGCCGCCAACAAGAACCTCAAAGCTATCATCAGCAAGATGACCAAAAGTTATAGAGATTGGGCTGACCGGATCCCGTACGCCCTCTGGGGATATCGAACCTCTACTGGGGCTACCCCTTACTCCCTGGTCTACGGCATCGAAGCAGTCCTACCTGTGGAGCTGGAAATACCCTCGCTACGCGTCATGCTCGAAAGCAAAGTTAATGAAGAAGACTGGTGCCAGAGCCGTCTCGATGAGCTAGCCCTCCTAGATTAAAGAAGATTAAAAGATCTTTATCATATACAGGGATACCATCGCCGAATAGTGTGATCATTCAACAACAGAGTCAAGGACTGCGGTGTCCGGGAGGGGTATTTAGCCCTCAAAGAGATAATAGAACCCATCTGGGACCCCAGAGGGAAATTCAAGACCAATTGGAGCGGCCCCTACATTGTGAAAAAAAAAATTATCCGGCACTCACTGACCTAGATAGGGAAGAGATGGCTCGTCCGGTCAACCTGGACCGACTCAAGAAATTCTACCCCTAAGTCCGAAATCTTGGCATGCTACGACTCTTCTCATCCCCCTTCTATTCTAAAAAAAGAAAAAAAAAACTCTTCATTTCCCTCTATCCAGAACTACGTGGGCCTGATCCTCTACAAAAACTATTTTAAAAAACATTTTCAAAAAACCCTAGAGGTATGTAGGCAGCTCATGCACCTCACATGAGTGCGGCCCTTTCTTTTTCACAAAATACTATTATTTTCTTACCTCCGAGAACGGCGGTTCATTCTAAAAATACTTGAACAAAAGGATTATGTATGCCTTAGCGATTAGTATTGATAATTCAAAATGCAAAATTCATCGAAAGGCACAGCTGGATGATCAGAAACTTATTTATTTCATTAATAAGAAAATTCAGCACGGATTACATAAGAAAGGGAACGGATAACTCCCTTCCCCCTACTGCCATAAAAAGCCAAATAAAATCTCCACAACTGTCATCCATTACACAAATAAACTCCCCAAGAGTCCTACCCACACCCACCAGAGGAGCCTTCACCCTCATCATCTACATCTGTAGGTCCCCAAGTTTCCCCTACCTGAATAGAGTGCCGTAAACACTCTATGGATCGATGAGCCTTAACCATCTTTGAAAAGACCACAACACCCCCTTCCATGGTGTTAGATAAAACAAACCATTTTTGTCCAGTCTCTACTGCCAACATCTTGCTGACTACTTTCCTCCACAACCACTTCATATAATCTTTGGGGACATGCCAAACCTCCCTGACAGACTGAGAGGGACGGGTCGACGAACGCCGACTTTCCCACAGAGATCCAAGCAACAGACGCAAGCGCTCAGTCAAATCTTCTACCGAAAAGAAATTTGAGGTTCGAGAGGGCATGACCTGTGCCCAGCCAAATTGGCGCAACAGCCGCCAAGGAAAATAAAAAGAGGTCTATCTAAGACCAACCAGCCGCACATATGAATACTCTCCTAGCTCCAGAACTGGCTGCAACTGTCCCCACCAAGGCACTGACCAATACAGCCCATGAGCCCCATACTCCAAAAGCCAATTCTCCCAGTTCTCAACAAACAGGCTAACGCTGATGAAATGGCGTGAAAAAAAGTTGGGTACAGCCGATAAGGGATACTTTGGAGGAGTCGCCAAGCGGAATCTTTCAGACAACCACATGAACAGTATCACAGGGCTACCCTTCAAAAAGTCAGAACGACCTTCTCTCCAGGCGTCCAGGCATCTAGGCCATTCAGGGTCTCTGCCAGTATCACCGCCGTAGGATTGCGACGGTATGACATCCATGAAGTAATGGATGCAAGTTACGGGTCCACCAGCATTTCCCCAGTCACCAGCAACAATTTTGAAACCAAGCCCAGAACAATGGCTCCAGCATAGCTATCATCAGCTACTTCTCGCAAATGCACGGACTGCAGCACTGCCGGGAGGGAGATCATTCCTCCAGCAACCAATGATCTGGCCGCCGAAGGCGAAATACAAAGAATCCCGACCAACAAATCCCTGGGAGAGCGGGAAAATTCGGGCAAAGCCACAGTAACACTGGGATTTACACCCATCATGGTAGAAAATTCCTCGTAGGTAGGAGAAACTTCTTCCAACCCAAAGCGGAATACATGGTCTTCGAGGTACCAGAATTGTACCGCCGCCATCAGCACGTTCCACTCAAGAGGTCGATTGTGCCACAAGGAGACCCGACTCATATTGAAAGCATCATAGTTGACATTATAAGAGCACACAACTTCCAAGGCTTCGAGGTAGTTGGAAAACTCGGTGCTACCAGGGAGAGCCATCTTGCAAGGCTAAGAAATAATGGGTAAGTGAGTAAGAATGCAAAGGTGTGATGAAAACACTCCACCCTCACCTCTTTTTATACTTGAAAAACCCTCACAAGGTATATAATCCCTGCAGAAATCGAAAGGAATCCTACCCCACAAGGTACCAAAGGCTTAAGAGGGTACCCATCAAAGCTCTCAATTGATAGGACTGGACTGAACTTCCGATAGGCATGTCAGGGTGCTTGCCAATTGGCAACCCCCTATTTTTGGAAATTTCCTTTTTTCCTCTTTTGACAAATCAGAAAACTCAATAAAAATAAATTGATATTCTCAACAGAATTTCAAGAATCCCCTTTTTCTCCTTATATTTTCTCCTTTTAATTAAAAAACTTTCCTTCAAAAAATTCCAAAAATATTCCTTTTTACGGTCTCAGCAGCAAAGTAAAATGCGCATGTGCATTCATTCATCATTAATAAAAGATAATAAAAGGACTCTATTATATTGCATATATTTGCGTTCTGTGTTATATAAATTTTGCAGGAAATAAAAAGAAAAAGAAAAAGAAAAAAAATAACGGGACTCAGCCCGAACCCACATTCTCTCTCTCTCTCTCAAGAGCTTCCACCCATGAGATGTGCTCTCTTCCCCCTACGGCAAGATGACGCACCACCACTACCCGAGCCAGAGTCCTCTTCGGACGAGGCGGACGGAAACAATCAAGAAGGAACAAGAACCGCATCCCGAACGTGGACAGTCGTCGAAGATATCCAGTCCCTGATGTCCCTGAGCCAAGTGGTCGACACCCGGAATTGCTGCAAGAAAAGTTGAAATCAGTATCAAAGCATAAATGACTAAAATAAAAAAGAAAGAGAGAAAGGAATAAAAAGGTATACCGCAGGTCGAAAGACCTCCTCTGTCAAACCCAACTCCTCTAGATCCATCGCATGAGGAAGGTGCAACATAGGCACCATCCCTCCATCAGCTCGTCGGATGTTGTACGAAGGGGTATGCAACCGCACAAAAGGGACCTCCGGGGTCATCGACATCGCAGATGCCGACGAACAAGCGCCACTGTGGGAAGATCCCGTCGCCCGACTCGAACCCACGGGAAGGAAGGGCAATGCATCATATATGCTGGGCGCCATCAACCAGCTCGTCACGAAGTCCATATAGTCATACGGCGCGGCCGTATCGATGTATAGTAGGTAGGACTCGCCAATCATCGTCGCGATCCTCTCATCCTCTGGCAGTTGTCGCTCCCGCCTCATAGACGTAGGAGGCTACACGGGTGGCACCACCACCTCCTCCTCATCTATCTGACGAATCACCCTCTCCCCAAGGTATCAAGAATGGCCGAACTCATGCGCCAGCAAGCGCCTCATCCGCGCATTCACCCCAGTCACCCCCACATCCTGAATGGCTGTCCCCCAGGGATAAAAGGTCACCTGAAAATCTCCAAGCAAGCATAAATCAATACAAGATCAAAAGGTGAAAAAACCAAGACTAAAATGGAAAGAGTCTTACCCTACCACTGGTCAGATCATTCAAGACCTGACGCACCACCTCCAGGGAGAGAGATCCCTTCGACTGCTGATTGGCCTTACGCCATCGATACAATCGGCAGAAGTCCCCAATGGTGTCGTCCTTCAGAGCGATCAGCAGGGTGTTGCACCCAATCACCTCATAGAACCACGTCTGAATTCGCAAATAAAAAGAGACGCATAAGGAAAATGCGAATGCATGAAAAGAAAATGCGCAAATTAAAGAATACCTCAAGAAGGTATGTGACCCCAGTAAAGGTCTGCCGGTAGCACCGGCTGAATGCATCCAAAAAAGAGTAAAGGGTCGCCAAGGTTAGACTCCCCAATCATAAAAAGGGATGTTCGAAAACATCCTCAAGTACGGCAGAAACCACAAATGGACGACGTCCTCGCTCGACGCCACCATGAAACCTCCCAACACCAGTAAGATAAATAACTGGGCCATCTGCCTCACTAACAGCCCGTCCTCCACATCAATCACCCTGCTCAGCAGAATGTCCTTCAATAGGGACAGCCGGATGGAATCTCCAGAAATAATCCTCCTTACATCACCAAGTGCCGCATGCACTGCCTCCGGTCTCACCCGTAAAGAGTGATCCACCTCTATCTGCTCTCCATCATAATCCAGCCCCAGCAGCTGTTGTACGTCTATGGGAGTCACAGTCATCTCCCCGAAGCCTAAATGAAAGGTGTGGGTAGTGTCCCACCACCTCTCTCCCAGAGCGCACAAGATCGCTGTCGAATGAGGCGTCTCATCCAGTGCAGATGCCAACCTCCCAAAACCCCCTCATGAGTCCATCCAACGCACCACAGGTGGGAGATGCTCCCAGACATCCTTGAGCCCCGTTGTCCCGCGAGCACGCATGTTCTTCAAAGAAATATCAGACTGGCAAAAAGAAAAGTCTCAATCAAAAGTCAAGAAAGAAAAATCACCAAAAAGAGAAGAATGCCAAAGGTCGGGTTACTTACATAACCATCGGGGATCTCTCTCGAAGAGCGATGACGCGATGGCTCCCGCAGCAAAGTCCGCTCATCCGCAACAGGCTCAAACGCATCAAAGGAGTTCTCACTCCCCAAAGCAAGGGGTACCCTATCCCTCCAATCCACATTTGCCCAGTCATCAACGGTCAACCACTCCCCGTGGACTACAGTGCTCAGAAAGGAGGCCATTTCTTGAATATCGGAACGTTAGAACGATTTGTAGAAGAATCGCAGAGAGATAGAAAGCAGAAGAAGCTTTGAAAAAATGAGGGGATTCGCCCCCTTTTTATAGGAAGCCAAGCGCCATGCCGATCGGAACTGACTCCTCATCTTCCCGAGGCAGCCCAAAAGTCCGTGCCACTGCCGAATGGCACCCCTCATACCATGCCGACCGGCACCCCCCTTAAATTTTGTACAAAAATTCCTAAAAAATACCAGAAAGCCCCGAAAAATCCTCGGAAAATTCCTAAAAATCCCAGGATGGATTTTGAACATTTTCACCAAGAAAACTTCGCATTCTCTTAAGCGGAACCCCTCTTCCCCAGCAGAATCCTCAAAAACCAAGTGAAACTCCTCCCGATAAAACTCCGGATCACCTGATCACTTCCCCAGCGGAATTATTTTACAACACCAAAATAGGTTGTTCCCCCCTGCGAGGCCTCCTAAAAGCTTCCCCAGCTATCAGCTCCCCAATTCAGATCAAAATCACAAAGCTCTTTCTCCAGCAGAATCGAATTCTAATCTTTATCTACTCTTGGGTCAGAATTGGCCCCGGTCTTGGATCATCACCTGAGTTAGGTCAGAATTAACCTCGGTCCTCGGTCGTCACCACTCTTGCGTCGGAATTGGCCCCGGTCTTGAATCGTCACCTGAGTTAGGTCAGAATTGACCTCGATCCTCGGTCGTCACCACTCTTGGGTCAGAATTGGCTCCGTTCTTGGATCGTCACCTGAGTTAGGTCATAATTGACCTCGGTCCTCGGTCGTCACCACTCTTGGGTCAGAATTGGCCCCGGTCTTGGATCGTCACCTGAGTTAGGTCAGAATTGACCTCGGTCCTCGGTCGTCACCACTTTTGGGTCAGAATTGGCCCCGGTCTTGGATCATCACCTGAGTTAGGTCAGAATTGATCTCGATCCTCGGTCGTCACCATTCTTGGGTCAAAATTGGCCCCGATCTTGGATCATCACCTGAGTTAGGTCAGAATTGACCTCGGTCCTCAGTCATCACCACTCTTGGGTCAGAATTAGCCTCGGTCTTGGATCGTCACCTAAGTTAGGTCAAAATTGACCTCGGTCCTCGATCGTCACCACTCTTGGGTCAGAATTGGCCCCAGTCTTGGATCGTCACCTGAGTTAGGTCAGAATTGACCTCGGTCCTCGGTCGTCATCACTCTTGGGTCAGAATTGGCCTCGGTCTTGGATCGTCACCAGAGTTGGGTCAGAATTGACCTCAGTCCTCGGTCGTCACCACTTTTGGGTCAGAATTGGCCCCGATCTTCGATCGTCACCTGAGTTAGGTCAAAATTGACCTTGGTCCACGTTCGTCACCACTTTTGGGTCAGAATTGACCCCGATCTTGGATCGTCACCTGAGTTAGGTTAAAATTGACCTCGGTCCTCGATCGTCACCACTTTTGGGTCAGAATTGGCCCCGGTCTTGGATCGTCACCTGAGTTAGGTCAGAACTGACCTCGATCCTCGGTCGTCACCACTCTTGGGTCAGAATTGGCCCCGGTCTTGGATCGTCACCTGAGTTAGGTCAGAATTGACCTCGGTCCTCGGTCGTCACCACTCTTGGGTCAAAATTGGACCCGGTCTTGGATCATCACCTGAGTTAGGTCAGAATTGACCTCGGTCCTCGGTCGTCACCACTCTTGGGTCAGAATTGGCCCCAGTCTTGGATCGTCACCTGAGTTAGGTCAGAATTGACCTTGATCCTCGGTCGTCACCACTCTTGGGTCAGAATTGGCCTGGTCTTGGATCGTCACCTGAGTTAGGTCATAATTGACCTCGGTCCTCGGTCGTCACCACTCTTGGGTCAGAATTGACCCCGGTCCTCAGTCGTCACCACTCTTTAGGTTAGAATTGACCTCAATTATTAGACCTTCACCCTAAGCCCACAGAATTGGCTTTGACCCGCAGAATCGGTCACCCTCATCACTTAAGCCCATTGATTCGGCTTTGATTCGCAAAATTAATCATCCCCAGCACACTCCTTAGGTCCTCAGAATCGGCCTCGACCCTCTGAATCGGTCATATACTCCTTCCAAATCATCATGTGGTGTCTATTCGACGGTCATCATTTGTTCCAAACTCACCCGTCGAGGGGCTCTATAAACACCCCATTCTGTTACCCCCCTAAGTCTCCTTAGGTCCCTAGGTCCCTTCATCACTACAAACCTAGGTCATGTCCCGAGTACTGACCTAGAAGCCATCGGGCACTCCCCGGCTCAGTTTGAACCAAAAGTCAAACTCTTTGTCTCGAACGAGACTCAATGAATATTCGAAGGGCACTGAATACCCTTTCCAACGGTCTACCCCGTGCGTGATTCCGACTTACCATGCGGACAAACGATCCGTTTGCGTCCGAAACCTGACCTAGAGTCCACCGAGAGCTTTCGGGCTTTGTTTGACCTAAGTCAACTCTTCAGCTCAATCGAGTCTGAATGAATCTTCTAAGGGAACTGAATCCCCTTTCCAACGGTCCATCCCGTGCGCGATTCTGACTTTCCATGCGAACGAACGATCCGTTTGACTCTGAGAAGTCATCGAATGCCTCTCGAGCCCGGTTGACCAAAGTCAACTATCCAAACTGGGTCAAACTCTTTGGAATATCGAATTACATCTCCTAACCTTTCCAACGGTCTGCCCCATGCACGATTCGGACTTACCATGAGGACGAATGATCCGTTTGCGTCCGAACGATTCCCCATCCAATGGATCGACAAACGCTTGCGAGCCATATTTGACCCAAAGTTAACTCCTGAACCTGGGAGCGATCCAAAGGACTTTCGAAGGTCTCTAATTTACCTTTCCAATGGTATTCCTCGTGCGCAATTCTGACCAACGGTTTGCCCTCGGCGGCAGATTTTCTGAAAAAGCCTGAAGCGCACTACCAATTGGTAGGTTCCAGACCTTGCCTATCGGCACCTGCCGATAGGTAGTGGCATGACAATTCCGATCGACAGTCACCTGGGGCTATAAAAGGAGGTCTTCACCTCATTTTCAGGGAGAGCCTAGATCTGATAAAAATCTCTCTGAACGAATCCCATAAACCTCTCTCGAAGGCAGCGTGATTTCAACTTCCAAATTCCTTTTTTACTTCCACTTTTCATCATCCTTTTCATCAAACTTGGTGAATTAACCACTCTCCATCATCATCCAAGTGCAATGGCTTCTCTCCAACATTCAAGATCAAGCTCAAGATCTTCAAGACGGTCCAACTTTCTCAAACTCTCTCTTAAATTCCCAATAACTTGTTTTCTTACTTAAGAGCTTTTATTACCTCATTTCCCACATCCTAATATACTTTTTATTTAGTATTATTGCACATCTCTTATCTTCATATAAATAAAAAACCAAAAAAAATAAGAAAAAGAGGGTTTGCTCATAAATTCCAAATAAGGATTCTCACACTTTTTTGACACTTTTCTCACAACTAAAACACTTTTTTCTACACACACACACACACACACACACATTCACAAATAATATATCCCCATTTGGATTTATGGGATAAACCTCGCCCCTCGTTTTGTATGCGAACTACGTGGACTTTGATGCCTTTGTTGGCTACGTAGGCGTCTCGGGGTAAAACCCGAGACTCGAGTCCTTTTTCTCACTTTTTATCTTATCTTCTATCTTCTCTAAATCCATTTTCCTTATATTCTATATATTTGTTCTTAGTAACGTATTACTCCATATGCGTTATCGTTCCATTATAACGATCAACGTAGGAATAATCGCGTAAATCTTATTTTTTTAATATTATTCTTCTATCTTCCTACGGATGACTCGCTTTATCTTTTCCATGATACAAGTCGAGGATTCCTACCTCCATTCTATATATACACATGCACACATATCATGGGGAAAACATAAAGGAAAATAACAAATATCCATGAGAGACCGAAAGGGCGGAATGGGTGCCTAACACCTTCCCATTTCGTAACTAAGCCTCCAAACCCTTCTCGAATCATTTGGATTCGCACGCACCAGTATGTCTTTGGATGCCATCCTTCGGGGTGGCTTCCCCTTTTTCTTTTGTCTGTTTTGAGTAAAATAGACTGGCGACTCTGAATCTCTCTACATTCTTTACATCATATCTCAAATGACGTCAGCCGAAGAGGACCCGAAGGATCCTTTTCCTCTGCGGCGGGGATCGGGGATGGCCACAAGTTCAATAATCTTTGATTACTCTCCCCGATGATATATCTAATGCCTTTTGGAACTTGTTTTCCAATTTTGATATTGCCCGCATTTTCCCATTATCCCGAGTTTTCATTTCCGAACACTTTGAATCCGTACATACATATCCTTCGTTTTGTACCCTAGCCTAACCTACATTACAACCCTATTAAAGTCCTACGTGATCTTAGGTTGATGTAATTCAAAGGTTTAAATAGTTTTGATAATCTGTGAAAATGCATTTCGCCTCTTTAATGAGTGGTATCTTTCATTGAGATTACAGTTTTTCAGTTTATATATAGCGTTCTTCATTTGTGACATGTGTGCGGCCTAGTTTCCATTTACACTTACTCTTTATGCCCGCATGTTCCGTGTGTTAACTCCCTATTTCGAGTGGATTCATTTGATGAGTGTAATGCCCGAGAGGATTGAATATATGTTTGCTTTAACGCTTATCCAGTTTATTTAAGTTTTTGCCAAATCACACTTTGCATGTGCTCGTTCCCCTCCCAAAATTTAAGGTTTCAATTCTATGAGGTGTATTCTATAATTTTAATGATTTGTACTTTTGTTTGAATTCATTCACTTTGCTAATAATGCGTATAAAATCATTTTCGCTATTGTTGGGCTTGTCGCATGTTGTTTTGGGCATATTTTGAGAAAACCATGTGATGTTTGTGGGTATCATCCCTAAAAACCCTCACGAGATGACACTCGTCCACTAGGGTGACCTAGGGATTTAACGACTTATTGCATACGCTAAATGCAATCGAATCGCCCGCGAAAGTGTCCTTTTGCTTTTATACCATACTTTTATACTATCTCCTACTTTTGGTTTTCTTGTAGTTCTTGTTGCATCCTATTTCATTGTTAGGGACTAGCAATGTGTAAGTTAGGAGGGGTGATAATACGCAAATATTGGGTATTTCATCCGTCGAACCTACGCATTTTAGCCTCTTCGGGTATCTTATTCCCTATATTTATGCTCGTTAACCAGACAACCTCGAATTTCTATGTTAACATGTTTTGCAGGGGTTAATTGAGCTTTTATAGGTATTTGGATGCTAAGTGTGAAGTTCGGATGCATTTCCCTCGATTTTCGTACGCGGTCGCACGTTCAAGGGCATTTTAGTCTTTTCACAGCTTGGGCACCTGGCCCAACATTCACAAAAGTTTTAGCCCTCCTCACAAGCTTCGCGTGGCCGTAAACAGTGCACGATTCTGATTCAGAACGAAGAAATTATAGGAGTTTTAGCGGAAGGGAAAACCAAACACACCAAATCTGCATGCTGCTTGGCTGAGACCTGCTTGATAGATCGATTGATCAAAAGGATCGATCAATCGATCCTTCATTTTTCATCCATCGAGCTGAGACAGTGGGCTCATTTTCTAACCATCGATCGATCGATCACAGGGGATCGATCGATCGATCCCCTGTTTCCAGCTGATATTTTGCCCTTTTCTTTTCTTTTCTTTTTTCTTTTCTATTTTAATTCCTTTTACTATATAAAGGATTTTTTATGTAAAAAGATAGATAATTCGTTTTAGATAGTTTAGGTTAGGGTTTTGGAGGTTTGAGAGCTCATTTCTTCATTTCTTCTTGGATTGACACCCATTTGGGCTTGTAATTTGTGCTTCCATCTTCCATCTCCATTAATATAGTGTGAATTTCATTATTTCTTTCTTTCTAGTTAATTTACATGCTTTCTAATTTAGGTTTACATGATTTGATTTAGTTGTTTTCTAGTGTAGATTTATCACGTTTCTTTACCGCGTTTTTAATATGCTTTCTAGCTAATTTAAATTAGGTTGTGTTTGAATGGAACTCACTCGGGTTGATGTGTTGCTTTGCTTTGGTGATGGTGTTTACGGGTCTATTTTGGGTGCGTTGTCCTAGTTACTACACCTAGGAGATTTGACGGGGCATATCATGTATGTCCCGTGCTTTTGACCTTGCATGCGTAATTTTCGGGGTATTTGTTGACGCCAAAATCATATTAGACTTTTATGCGGATTTAGGGGCGTGACAACCCTTGGTTCAATTAATTGTCGAAACGAGACGCATTCTAAATAACTCGTCGACCCATGTATCCATTTTATACTAATTAACTCGGGCGAGGGATATTCGACGCAACCTATAGTTTTACTCGCTTTGTTAATCTAGTTTCAATACACTCACCTAGATTAATATTTCCCTTTTATGCATCTTTTTCCCTTTTAGTTTGTAATTCACCATTTACACTTTTATTTCGGAGTATTAAATCAATTAAATTCTAGCGACTCGTCTCAATGGATATTTTCGATACCCAGACTTGGCCGCTATACTCACCCATTGAGTGTAGCCATAAGTTTAGGTTTTGTATAGTTCAGGTGAGCCGAATTCAAAACAACCGGCGCGTAGGTGACTCTCGCGCCGCGGCGAAACCCTGCCTATCAATGAGGTAGAGAACGATAACAAGCAGTCGCTCCCACAGACGGCGCCAATCTGTTGATGTCTAAAAATGGAGTGACCCAATTTTATAATCACGAATAAATCATAAGAGTAATATCATCAAACACACAAAAGGCAAGAATTTTTAAAGTGGTTCGGCTATGAAAAAAGCTTACTTCCACGGTTAGTTTTATCTATGTTGATTACAATAGGTCAGTATGGTGTGCTTGAGAATGATTGAATTGCCCTCTTGAGCTAAGGGAGATTGTCTATTAATAGGGGTCCAGAACCCTAGAGATGTAAATGCCTTTATATTTTCAAATATTTACATCTTTATACAATAAATGTGACTCTTGGTGTTTAGTGTTGATCGCCTTTCCAGCCGAGTAACTTTTGTTATTCCTGATGGTTCAAATTCGGGAGTTGGTCAGCCTTCCAACCGACTAAGTTCCTCTGATGCCGATCTAGATAGCTACATGGCCACCTAGGATGACAAGTTTCTGTCGTTCATTGATCCACATGGGGAGGTAATTTTTACATACAATAGAGAGGTTCGGGAATGACAATACATGTCCTCTCGATCTTTAATTATTTGCTTCAAATAGGATAGGTGTAGAGGGGTCCTTCCTTTGGAGGCCTGTTTATAAGACCATGGCTCCACTAAAATGTGGCATTTTTTTGTTGGTGGCAACCCAAGATGCCATTTTTTAGTTGTTGTTGGATCATAGTATGTGCGGTTTTTGTTCTACTAGTTGAGCTATTTTTATAGCCTATTTTCATTTGTATATTATGTATACTTGATTATGCCTGCACACTTTTTTAGCTAATTCTCGGAGGCATCTAAAATTAATAATCATACTTTCCTTTTTAGTTCGTCCCAAATTAATAGTGTTATTTTCCTTTTTTGGATGAAAACAACAAACCAAATTATAGGATAGTGAACAAGTCTTGATCTTGGCCATTGATTGTGTGAATCCTTAAAAATTGTTATATTCAAATAACGACTATTAATTTGGGATGGAGGTAATATATAAAACTAGGTGAGATTACTAAGTTACCAATCCAAACATTACCCATGAGACGCAATTATCCAAGCACGTATCTTGCATTCAAAAGGATTCATCATTTTTAAATAGGGTGAATTTAGAAAGTAAGTTATTTTTCTTAATATGATTGACCTTCAAATGGCGACTGTTCATATGGGACGGAGGGAGTATATTTTGATAATTTACGAAGAAAAAAAACTCTACAAGTATTTCACGTAAGATTAGAAAGATTAATATCTTGGTTGATGATCTCTATTAAACTGGATTCATAATAAGAATACGCTATATTTTTCACATGCAAACCATTTATTGAAGATAATTCAGTATCAAAGATATACAAATGTCAGATGCCACTGATACATACATAGTAATTCAAATTAAGAAAGTTTTAAAGAGGTATGTTCCAATTGTAACATGCCATTAAGTAAGTGTTCTTTGCTTAGTTTATAATGATTATGTAATGATATAAAACCTTATTATTCTCATTAAAAAGGTAAGAATATTGTCTCTAAGGGTATGACAAAAGTGTTGTCTACATGTCTAAAGGGTAGAATGACAAAATATTACGTTTACAATAGGGAAAGAAAAGGGAAAAAAAGGAAAAGTGGGGAAGATAGTTATGAGTAAGATTCGTGTAATTCTAATAATAAAAAGATTCATGTACTATGTAAGCGACTGGAAGTACTTGGGATAAAGCATTGTACAGTTGAGTTGAACTACCACTTTAGAAGACTTTATGATCGTGAAACAACATTTCTTGATGAATTTATCATTTCTTGGGTGTGTATAAAGATTTTTATTGGGCGTGTGTGGGTGGGTGGGTGGGTGGGTGGGTGGGGGGAAAAGCAACTCCCATGTCAGAGGGAAGTTAGTCAAAATACAAAACATTTCGCTCTGTGGTGTGAGTGACCAGATCATGAACTTAAGCTTTGATGACACTGAACTTTGTTGGAAAGCAAGTTGTCTGTGGACTCTTGGAGCTTTTAACTGAGTATTGATTTGAATCAGCTATGTTGCTGAGTCAATATTTCATACCCCCTTGTCTCATTTCATTCCTACTCTATCGAGATATAATTGCTTAAACTTTGATTGAACAATTAGTCTTTCTTTACTTTTATACTTCCTGAGAGATTCTTGATACTTTAGCCTACAATAAGCATATTCATTACTCCGAGAATGCGAGAAACATTTTCTTTGTTGCTTATTGATATTTGGAACACATGATAAGCACGATTCCTACTCCGAAAAATTTTAATAATAGTAAAAATCCTGGTGAACTTTGTTAGATGGAATTGTTCTGAGAGCATCTCCAACGGGATAAAGCAAATTTTAATAATTAAAAGTTATCATATAACTTTTCGTTAATAAAAAAAAAACTAGGAGGAATTTATATGGTGTCAAGATCTGATGCGAACAAGACTAACGGAAACCCAGAAGAGGCAAAACATGAGCGAAAATCTAAAAATTGTATTATAAAGCCAAAGAAGAATGCTTCCACCCCTAGCTCAAACACCCACTTGGTTACTCAGGCCGAGTTGACCTCACCACTATATTTAAAGTCTTTTTTATCAATGTTGATCACTAAAGCTATAACCCCCCACCATCCCACCCCCACCACCCCCCACCCCCACCCCACCTCAAACAAACAATAAGGTTCCGTTTGATTCGCAAATTTGTCATGTCAAATGTCAAATCAGTGAGTAAATATGGCATTTGCCCACTTTTTGGTATGTTTGATTTACAAATTTGCCTACAACCCATTTGCCTATGTACAACACCTTTAATGTATGAAAAGTTGACAAATTTTGCTTTGCTATTTGAAAAATAATCATTTGCCAAACAATTTGTCACTTCTTACAAGTGCTTTTTTTATATTTTTATACTAAAATATTTTAAAAATTATTTTACAAACTGTTTTAAATAAAAAACTGTTTAATAAAAAATGTTTTTAAATTGTTTTAAAAAATGTTTTAAAATTGTTAAAAAACTGTTTAAAAACCGTTTTGAATAATTAAGAAAACTGTTTCGAATATTGTAAAAATTGTTTTATAAAAATGTTGTTAAAAACTGCTTTAAAAATTATTTTAAAAACTGTTTTAATAATGTTTTATAAAAACTGTTTTTGAAATATTAAAAAAAAAAACTGTTTTAAAAACTGTTATAAATAAATAAAAAATATTGTTTTATAAAAAATGTTACAAAAATGTTTTTAAAATGTTTTTAAACTGTTAAAAAACTGTTTTAAAAACGGTTTTAAAAAAATATTTTATAAAACTGTTTTATTAAAAACACTATTTTAAAAGGTTTGAAAATTGTTTTGAATAATTTAAAAACTGTTTTAAAAAACTGTTTTATCAAATTTTTAAAAAAAAACTGTTTTAGAAATGTTTTAAAAATTATTTAAAAACTTTTTATAAAATATTTAAATAAACTAATTGGATTGAATTTAATTTGACGGAACGTAAGAAGGAAAAGGAGCCACCACCCGACCTGGTACATCTGTTTTATTGTAGATTCGTTCTTCCTTCCTGAAGTTTATTATGTGTAGTTTCCCCTCAAAGGGGATTGCATTGACATTGCCCAAAATTGTTGTGTTGAAAGATGAGAGTGAAACAAATAGCAGAGAGAGAATGAGCTTTTCCATCGGCAAAGTTCCATACGAATTGAGATGGAAAAGAATACTCCCCTTCTGTGTTGGGGGGAAGGAAGTCATCTTCATGCTTGGGAACTTATATCGGATGTTCAAAATTACAATTTTGGACAATATTTCAAAAGTGTCTTCTTTCCCTTTTGTTGACATTTTTTCGTTTCTTTTGATTTAACATGTCTATGCAAACTACATATTGGCCCATTTCCTTTTTCTAGGTTTTATTGAGGGATTTATAAATAAAACGGGTCTTTCTGAATGGATTTGTATTTTTCTTATGTTTTACGAAGAAAGATGATTTCAACCTTGAATAAGTGATGTGAAAGGAATTGCGGTTTTTTTTAGTCAATTTTCATCATTTTTGCTCTCCTATTTTCCTTTTTTAGTGTTAGAGAGGAGAGGAATATTTTAATTTAAATACCACAAGAATGTTCGGAATCGGTCACTTGTCGTCTTAATGGAGATCCAAGGACCTGGAGTGGTGTGTTCATAAGTGAAGTTTTGCCAAACGAGAAAGAAATGCAAATTCTATACATAATTTTGCATCGTAAAAAAGTTACAACTTCACTTTCTTCCTACATCCAACTCCAGCTTATACGATCCTTCACATAATCTCTCCTAAGCATGGTTGCTCCAGAATAAATGGATAATCGACACGGAGATACAAAGGGTTCAATTCAATCTTTGTTGACCAATGCGTATTAGGCCTTTTTTTTTAATTTTGAATGGTTTTAATAACAAGTTTGTTGTTAAAAGTGATGTTATGCACCTTAAAATATAAAGACTAATGTTACCCACAACGTGCACAAAAAAAAAAATCAAACAGCATATGATGTGCGAATTATTGTTTCAACCAATACCAATCACTCACTTTGTGTGTAGCATTATTGATATGTTAAGCATTCATCCTCTTTTTTCTAGAGTGAAAAAAGTAGGAAGAAAGAAAAAGTTGAAGGAGAAGTAAATTTTGGGTTCATTGCGTGGTTAGCAATTTTTGGAGATAGAAAATTTTAGGTGATATTCGTGTTAGGTTTCGAGATTAGAGGTGAGGAATTATTTTTGGGAGACGTGATTTATTTTTGAAGTTAGTGTAGTGGCCTGATTTTGAGAGTTAGGCATTCGGCGAATTTCGAGGGCGAAATTTCATTGTTAGTGGGGAAGTGTAATAACCCGCGTAATTTTGAGCTATTTTAATTAATTTCTGGAAAATGGAGGAAAATAAAGTTTTTGATAAAATTATTTTTATTGCTCAAATATGTTGGTTATTATTTTTAAATGCGGTAATTTCAAACGGTTTCAAAAACGGAGTTAAAACGGATTTTAAACTGATTTTTAAATGTTTTTAACTCTTGGAGTTGTTTTGACTTCCAACTCTTCATTTCTTTGCCTTATTTAAAGGAGTCTTTTGGATTCCAACTTTTCATTTCTTTGCATTATAAAATGAAGTCTTGGGCAAGCCTTTCAACATACTTTTGGCACAAATTTTGGCAGCAAATATATTTTATATTCCTCTTCTTTTTATATACACATTGGCCTTTGAGATTTGCGAGTTCCAACCTTAGATTAGAGGTGTGGGCTATTTTGTTGGAGATTCTTGGAGGAGCTTTTGTAGATCTTTTGAGTTGATCTTGAGGATGTGATTGTTGGTTTCTCATCATGGTTTGAGGTATGGGGTTTTACACAATATGCTCCTTAAATCTCGAGAGTGTCATTATCTTTGAATTCTTGTTAATTGAACTCATGTTTGAATTGTTAAATTCATTGAAATCTGGAAAATAATTGTTGAAATTATTTTGACTCATGTGATATCATTATATTGCTGTTGAGCACGTTGTCATGAGATCTTAATATGGCACGGATGTTGGGCACCCGCCAAAATTCCTGTTTTCCGGGCTATGGCTTGATAAAGCATATACGAATGTGGTGAGGCCTGCATTTTTCTTTTTATGATATAGAAGGAAAAGTGTAACATACTCCACTAAATTGTATCCCTTAATATCAGGGATGAAAAGTTGGGGCAAAAAGGACCGGAGGGTATTAATTAGGGATAAGTATTTAGTCTCATCTATACAAATTGATTGCATCTGATCACATATTTTTATTTTAGGTGTTGGTTCTATTTTAATAAAACATGGGATACTTGTTATTCTCTAACAATTGTTCACAATTTGAATTTTAAATGATAGAGGTATACAAATAAAAAAACTCGTGGGAATGGGACTACGGCCTAAATATCCATACTAAATTACCATTGTGAGTGTTAAAGACTCTTATAATTATGTAGTAACATATTAAATAAATTTAAGTGTTCAAATATACGGGTTTAATTGATTAAATATGTATATTTTATTTTTTCTTCCTTCCAACAAGATAGAAATGAATGGTTGTTTATTCCCCTCGTAACTTTCCCTTTCTTAAACCATCTCCAAAGCATTCGAGCTTGTTGTCACATCAAAATGCTTTAATGCTTTGTTGCTCATATAAAATTGGAGTAGGCATGTCAATGTGTCGTATTGGGTCGTATTCCTATTATGTGATAACGAGTTCGTGTTAAAAAAACTCAACTCATACACCGGCCGTTAACAAATCGGTTTCAAATGATAAACTCAAACCCGAACCGTTACTATTAACGAGTCACCCCACCTAAACCGTTAAGACCCGTTAAGTAATTAAAATCCTCCGTCAAAACATAATATAATTAATTCCTACATCCTAAATTCCAATGTTTATAGTACTAGGATCCCAACCATAAAATGTTCCTTACCCAAATTCCTATATATAACAAATATTACAAAATGTATCAAAGTTAAGTTATCAATAAATAGTTAGGGTAGTATTAGCGGGTTTTAATGAGTACAAACAGATCTAATTGGGTGTATCAAAATTTCCAAATCCGGACCCTTATCTTAACGGGTCTATTGTGTTTACCCGACATTGACCCAAACCCGATAAACGTAAGTCCATTAACTTACAATTTTCTATCGTGTCATGTCATCATATCGTGTGAATTTTGACATGTCTACTTTGGAGTGCTATTTCGACTAAAATTATCATGAAAAATAGTATATTATCATTTTACATAATAGTGCTGGTCTTACAAAATAATTATGAAGAAAAGAAGATTTCTTTATTTTGTATATAGAAAGTTATATTTCCTCAATTTCATTCCTTCCACTTTCTTTCTTATCACGAACTATTAAGTACATAAATGATAATGAACATTTAGGTCTCTCTTTATGACCGGTACTGTGTTGGTGAAACGAAATCCTTGCTTCTACTGATATAAGAAAATAATAAGGAACAAATACTCTCATGCATCTTCAAATGGCTAACATAATGTTAGTTGTTGTTTTACTTGTTCTCATATTGCAATATTCCATTGTAATGATTCCAAAATTGAATATCCATCAAAATGTGCAGCCTAGAGTTCTTGTTCAATCCGATTGGACAAGCTTTTATGTTCAAATCTATTCTGCACTCAGTTTGGTTTGCGTTCTTGAAATTGTAAATTGATAAAATCTTTTAAAAGAGTTCAAATTACAAAACAAAATACTGGTTCATTACCTAGTCTTCAGTCCAATTTCTTTTCCACAAACGTAAACAAGTTTTCTTAACAAATGAACGAGTGATTTCTGAATTTATACAGAAAAATATAAGGATTCTTAATTTGCGGCATATGAATGTACCAATTTAACACTACAAGATAACACAAAACTTGAACCATACACTAAAAAAGTACAAGCTAATAATCAAAGAGAACTTAGTTTCAATGATTCAGATCTGTTCTAACAAGTTTTATCCATTTTGTTTGGATATTGAAACTAGAGAAGAAATGCAAAACTACAATGTATTGTCCAGTGTAATGAAGTGTGGAAGATTTTTCTTTGTTTTTCTTCTGCATTTTTTGAAATCCATACAGGCACATGTACTAACATAAATTATAATAATAGTAAGTGCAGAATTCCATAACTGGAATGGCTGGACATCTGAGACTGATTTTGAAATGATCGATTTCAACAGTTACAAATATGATAATTGTCTTTTCTACACAGATATTGTAAAAAAAAAATATTCCAGAGAAAGGGGATATCCAAACAATAACTAGCTTATTCAAGCAACTTCTCAAAAAGGAGCAAAAAACATGGGAATAAAATTCACAAGATACTGGAAGTATATAAATATCGTACAGTGGGGCAGAACTAGTTTTACAGTGAATCTAACTTAGTATTCCAACCAGCCAAAACAAATTTTCTGCCACCATTTACATTACATTCTTCCAAGTGAGGGAAACAAAAAAAAAAAAAAAAAAAAAAAAAAAAAAAAGAATTGACTACTTGATCTTTTGCTCATTGCCTACACCCATTTTTTTGTTTTTTTACTGGGCCTTGGGTTTTTGAATCTTCACGTATGGGAAAAGCCCCATGAAGTGAACCACTTTCGGACTCCACCCACGTTGTTGGGCCCGACAAAACATCAAGAACGTGTTTGCGAAGTACGAGTTGAAGCCCATAAACACGTGCCACAAAGCATGACCCTGTGGATTAAAGTACCAGCGAGAAATGTCCCCACAAAACATCCGATCACATAGCCAACAGAAACTCCCTAGCAATAAAGTGACCAGATATAGCTTTGCGAGCCGTTTTGCGGATCTATCTTCGGTGTGAATATAATACTTGTACATCCTAGGGATACAGAGAAGACACAGTGCGACATAATGAAGTTTGAAACCAACATCGAACCGTACCCGCGAATGGACGATGGCGAATAATGCACCGTAGAGGAACAAAAATGTGGGCATCGTGCTCCGATAATGCCAATCAGGTGAGTAGAGTATGTAGATGTATAGGAGCATTTCCCATACCATTGGTGTTTCATCGCCTTGCTGTTGCCTGCAAAAGTAATTTAGAAATTGAATATCATTCATTAGATCATGACAGAGAACTGCTAAATATACGAAAAGAATTGTACAACTCTTATTATACAAACTGACCTGGCAGCGAGAGAATGAAAAAATGAAAGAGAAAACACTCAAAGTGGGTTCTAGTAATTACGTGGCAAACTGCTATATCAAGTTGTAAAAAACCTTTGTACAGTTATTGGTACTACCGCCTGAAAGTTAAATTAGAAATTGCCCAATAGATACAGATACTAGATTACAATGACAAAAGTCATTTCACGACAGCGTAACACTAAACATCGAAAGTACAACTTTTTTATACAAACTTACTGGAGGAATGCTATTGGTACCGGTTGGAATCCACCGGATAAGCCAACTGGCTGATGTGGCAGCCCCACTCAGCACTCAATAAGCCAAGAGGGATGCTATTGGTACCGGTTGGAATCCACCGGATAAGCCAACCGGCTGATGTGGCAGCCCCACTCAGCACTCAATAAGCCAAAGCTCACATGAGTGGCCAAATCTAAAAAATAAAATTGACACTTTTTTTTACAGAAAAAACAGCTTTAACAAAAACAATTGACGAAAATATTTTTTTACAAAAAGACAATTTTTAAACTAGTTTTAATACACACAAAAAAGTTTTCATCAAAAAAAATAGTTTGACCGAAAAATAAAAAACATAAATGCACAAAACCGGTACAACTATCATTTTTTATGCCGACTCATGATTTTTATGTTCGAGTGACTATTTGGGTTGTGCTCGCGTTAGGCAAAAAAATAAAATTTTGTTTTTTGTGGTGTCGCGTCTTAATTATGTCGTGTGATAAAAAAACAGTTATTCTAGGGGGACTCACGAAACCCGACTCATTTTGTCACTGATATATCGTGTCTACATTGGTTCGTTTTGAGGATCCTATGGCGTGGGTCCCGCCAAGGACCAAAAATGCAGCAATACAAATGCAACACGTCAGTGCCGCTTTTTATCGCAATTGGTTAGTGCCGTTGGCGCGGTCCAAATTTTTTTTTTAGTGCCGCTTTTTGGCGCGATTGGTTAGTGTCACTGTGCGCGGACCCACATCTCTTAATGAATGTGGGTTCGCGCCAGCTGAACTAACCAATTGCTATAAAAAGCGGCACTAAATTTTTTTAATTTTTAACAATTTAGGATTTTTTTTATAAAAATATTTTTTTAGTGTCACTTTATATCGCAATTGATTAGTGTCGCTTTATATCGCAATTGGTTGACGCGTACCCACTTTATATACAATACTGCTCTTGTGCGGATCAGTCCGCATTTTAAGAGTGCGGACCGGACATGTGTCACCTGACGGTGAACCCAGAAAATAGAGAGAGTATGCCTATAATTTAGTTGATAATTTCTAGGTTCACCGCCAGATGACACATGTCCGGTTCGCACTCTTAAAATGCAGACTAGTTCGCACAAGAGCACTGTTGTATATATATGTATATATACATTAACAACTTTTTTAACTATTTGTATGCTGAAATTATTTTTTTTAGGATATATTTTTTTATTTGTATATATATGCAGTTTTTAAAATTATAATATATATATATTTATATATTTATTTGTTTGTTTACGGAAATTGTTAAAAACAATTGTCTATTTAAAATATTTTTATTAATATTAAATAACATTTTTTATGCTTTAATTTAAAGGGCAAATATGTCTTTTATCATGTGAGAGAAAACTGTTGATGATGTCAGTTAACGGTCAACTGAGTCAACTAACAGTTTCCGTTAGTTTTGGATCCAACCAACTAACACGTAAATAAACGTACCCCAAGTACTAAATACGATAAACAAATGTACCCCAAATAGTAAATGCCCAAGATTTTTGTAATGGAAAAAACATTTTTTAGCAAAAAAAAAATAATGTTTTAAAAACTGTTGATGATGTTTTAAAAATAATAATGTCTTAAAAAAAAATCATGTTTTAAAAAAATAATGTTTGAAAAAAATAATGCTTTTTATCGCAATTGATTAGTGCCGCTGGCGCGGACCCACATTCATTAAGAGATGTGGGTCCGTGCCAGCGACACTAACCAATTGCGATAAAAAGCGGCACTAAAAAAATATATTTTTTAAAAAAATCCTAAGTTGTTAAAAAAAAATTTTTTTTTTAGTGTCGCTTTTTATCGCATTTGATTAGTGCCGCTGGCGCGGACCCACATTCATTAAGAGGTGTGGGTCTGTGCCAGCGACACTAACCAATTGCGATAAAAAGCGGCACTAAAAAATATTTTAAAAAAAAAAATCATAAGTTGTTAATGCCGTTGGCGCGGACCCACATCCATTAAATGATGGGAATCCGCGACAGCGACAATAACCGATCGTTGTTGTATATTTTGACGTATAATTTTGTCGTATATTTTTTGACATACGCGATGTATGTTTTGACGTATAATTTTGTAGTAATTTTGTCAAAAAATATACGTGATGTCAAAAAATGTTTTAAAAATATTTATATATAGCGTGTATTTAACGTATAGATTTTAGCATAATCTTTTTTTTAATGTTTTTAAAATCGATTTGTTAGTGCCGCTGGCGCGAGCCCACATCCATTAAATGATGCGGATCCGCGCCGGCGACAATAACCGATCGTTAACAAATTGATATATAAAATTATTTTTTAACCCAAAAAAAATCCTACCACAAAATGATTATTAAAAAAATAGTTTCAAGAAAAATAATTTTTACACTAAGCCAACTTATAACGGGAAAAAAGTTATTCTTAAAAAATAGTTTTAACAATAAAAAGAATTTATAACAAAAAAAACATTTTTAGAATATAATTTTAAAAATAGTTTTTCAAAAAAAAAAGGTAAAACAATTAACAAATGTAACAATCCACAAAAAAAAATCCTACTCATTCCTACAAGGCAGCCACCTCAGCAGCCACATATACCGATGGATTAATCCGGTAGCTTTCACCCGGTACCAAAAGCATTTTCCAACTTACTGACCTGCCAGTGAGAGAATGGAAGAATGAAAGTGATGTAAATCTTCAAATGCGGAAGCGTTATTATTACACTACACAACAATTAAACTACACAACAACTAATAAATTAGACTAGTGAAATGGGTTCTCTCTCTCTCTATTCTCAATTCTCAATATTCAAGGTTTGGGGGTTTGGAAGGGTAGCAGGTCAGATCGGGGATAGGTGGGGTTGGATCAGTGTTTTGGGGGTGGACCTGGGTTGGAGCAGTAGAGAAATGGCGCTGACCGGCACTAAGGTTGGCTTCTGGCGGCTGTCGACCACTGCTAGGGCCAAACCCTAGCCGTCCGACGCCGGAATAGTTGGAGGAATGTTCGTCGTGTTAAACAAAAGGGAGGGAGAGCCCAATCGGGCAGGGCCGGGCCGATCGGACTCGTTTTGGGTGGTCGGCGGTCGCAACTGTCAGGGGGTTTAGGTCACAGGGTCTTGATTTTAGGTCGGAAGTGGGGCCAGAGGTGATCGGGTAGGCTGGAGGAAATGTTTAAAAAGGAGGATGAGGCTTACGCCTCGAGGCGCGCCTCGAGGCGAGGCGCTGAAAAAAAATTCTCGAGGCTTAAGCCTCAGGGTTGAATTTGAGGCTTACGTCTCGAGGCGCCTCACGCCTTTTTGCTGAAGCGCGAAAAAAAAAAAAAAAAAAAAAAAAAACTCTTTTTCTCATCACAAAGTCTGTTTTTTTAAAGGTTAAAGTTCTTCATTTTTCCAAAATTGCACTTTAACTTAAAAAAATGTCGTTTTAACCTACTAACTATTATTCTTTTTTTATTTTAGTTTAGTTTTAAAATTGCACTTAATTTTGTTTTCTTTACTAATTTGTTTGAAATAAGTGTATAAATTTGTTTGAAACTATATTTTGTTATAAACATATAGTTTGTTTGAAATAAATGTACTAAATTAACTTCAATACGACTTTTTTTTAAAAGGTTTTTATTTTTTTTTTAAAAGGTTTCTGTTTTTTGGTTTTCAACTTAGATTAATATGTTTTCTTTAACTTATACTAATATAGTTTAAAGGTTGCTGTTTTTTTTAATAAACTTAGGTTGATATGTTTTATTATTTTTTTAATAAAGTGGCTATTTTTTTAATCTTAGCTTGAAAATCAATGTTTTTTTAATAAATTTGCATTGATTAATTTATTGTCATATTATAAAATAGCCAATATGTGAATGAAGCTATAAAAATGATTTTGCCAATACGATTTTGCATTGATTAATTTATTGTCATATTGTAAAATAACCAATATGTTTAAATTGATTTTCTTTTTCTAAAAAGTTATCTCGGGGGAACAAAAAAATGTCAAACTATGTGAGAAAGCCCTCAAGGATGATATTTTTTTTGTAGTTTTATTTTATATTTCTTTGTTATTTTATTTTTATGGTTTTATTAGTATTTTTTAAATATTATTTTGCTCTTTTTTTTCCCCTTTTCGGTGACGCTTACGCCTCGCCTTTCGCCTTTTTAAACATTGGTTGGAGGGAGGGAGGCGGTTGTCAACAATGAGGGGGAAGGTCGGTCGGAGGAAAAAAGGAGTCGACCGGCTTTTATAGGTTCCGGCTACTGACGATGGAGGTTTTCCGGCATGTGGGGTTGGTCAGGGGTGACTAGGGCTGCTGGGGTGTTTGGCAGCAGGGAAAGGGCTTGAGCAGGGTTAGGTCTTGTTGGTTCTTGGTTAGGTTTGTAAGTTCTTGGGGATTAGGGTTAGGGTTTGGGGAAAAAATTGAAGACGGAGATTCATGTAGACACGATGGTGGTGATGTGCCGGTAGGAGGTGGAGGTGGAGAATGGTGGTGGTGGAGGTGGAGGTGCTAAAAGGGTTAGTATCTCCTCTTTTAGTGGTGATGGAATTTAGGGTTTTCATTCACCCGATTCTCATTTCGACATTTATCAATCTCTCAATTGAAGGGTTGCCGGAGTTGGAATCTCCGCTCGTGATACGCTTCACGCACCTCGACGAACACCAAGAACAAATCGAGCTTTAATACCAATTTGATGTAAATCTTCATATGCGGAAGCGTTCTTATTACACTACACAATAACAACAACTTATAAATTAAACTAGTGAAATGGGTTCTCTCTCTCTCTATTCTCAATTCTTAATAGTCAAGGTTAAGTACAAATGAGGGCCAAAAGGCCTATTTATAGGATAAGTTAGCTTGCTAGTCAAGCTATTACCCAAAAAGACCAAAAAGGACAACTAATACGTAAAAACGACTCATTAGTCCCAAACATGCATGGAGACTAATTAAACACTAAAAATAAAGGAAAATTACAATAATCCTAAACTAAAAAAATAGAAAATAAAAGATAGTCATCTCCTATAGGCACAACCACGCGCCACGTGCCGCTACAAATCCCATATACATCAGAAAAAGAAGACATTTAAAATGTGGAACTCATTTATTATGTGCGGGAGGCTTCCATTCCAGGTTGTAAAAAACAAGCTTGTACATTTTTTAAAGAGTACCATTTTCATTCAAGAAATTGTTGAAGTCACATTAATTGTAAATATTAAATAAAACATTATTATCACTATGGTGCACACGAATCTCACCTGAACTAGTGAGATACGAGGATATTGGTATGCCAATACTTCAAATGGTACAGGAGGAAGGTTTATTTTAAACACGTAGTTATATAATTCATGACAAGCAATTAGCAACGGAAAATAACTTTTCGTAAACAACCAAAGGAGATGATGGTATCTTTAAATTATAAAAAAAAAAAATTATAGGGTAAATTACACACACACACCTTCTCCCCTACTCTCGAGATCTATTTTGAGTTATAAAATGACTCACCCACAAACATACCCAAAAGTACAAGGGCTTTTTATCACATGAAAAACATGAAAAACAACAGATCCAACCCAATTGAAAAATTGCATGGAGTTCTGGACTCCACTTGATTCATGCAAATCAAACTCCAAGACTTGAACCAATCGACACCCAAAAAAATACAAGAGTTTTCCATAACATAAAAAACAACAGCAACATATCCCAAAGAGGTTCCCAGATTCAATATTTTTCCCCTTATTCTTTTTGCGAAAATGTGAACTCTAATTAAAGAGTTGAGCAAGTTCTAATAACAACCATATTTAGACAAGTCAAATAAAAAATTACACCACAACCGATATCAAGCACTACAGTCGAGATTGAAAACGAAATCGCAAAAAAACCAAACTAATATGGATACCTAGAAATCACGGTTATAATTGTAAATGAAATCACAACAAAATCAAACCCTAATCATGCAAATCGAAGTCTTGCGACTTGCCGTCGTGTCGCTGCCATAAGGATGTTGTAAATCGTGGCGGCGGTGAAAGTGAAACTAGGATCTTTGGGCAGTATTCATCCACAGTGTCAGCGAAGCGAACTTAGGGCTAGGGTTTTGAGGGGCCAAGGCGTATTTTTTGGTGTTTGTTTTCCAAGAATTATTAATAGTAGAAAATTGTCACATTATCGTAGGGGTAATACTGTCCCAAGTAAATGTTATAAAATACTTGGGGTATTTAAGTCATTTTACGAGCTAAGAATAGCGGGAACCCGAATTTCTGTATTAGTTGTCACGGTTTGTAAGTTTAGGGAGAATGTTGTCGAGTTTTTTCGATGGACCTGTAAACCCGAAAGAGATCACGGGTAAGTGTAATTTACCTATTTTATATATCTCTAGAAGAACATATGGATCAACCACATAAAACCAAAACACTTTAGCTATATGCACATCATTTTTTGTTCTATTGGGTTTCAATTCACTATTTAAGATAGTTATAAACAGACAAGAATGAGTACAGACAAAAAAAAATTGGATGAATATTTCAGTTGGCTAGAAACTAGCATTGGCCAGGTGCAAAAATTAGCTCACCATATGCAGATCAGTAAAATTAAAGCTTAAATTATAATGCCGAAGTCACCACTAAATAAATAAATATTTTAAACCTACTAGCCTAAGGATAATCTTAAAGCAAAGATTACATCTTAATCAGCACCACCGGGTTAAGATGAGATTATGAATATCTTAAGCTCAATCATAGCACAACAATGGAGACGGATATGTATATATGAGAGAAGGAGATGAGGATAAGAAGATGAACTCAATGATTTAAAGTGGTTCAGCCAATTAGGCCTACATCCACTGTGTGAGTGTGTGAGAAATCCACTAAAAAAGGCACTAATGGCCATGGGTACAACACTCAAAGTTCTCTCTCTTTTCTGTATACAATTCTGTTAGAGTTATGAATTAAGGATCCCTTCTCATGGAGAAGATGAAATGTATAAATAGGGCTTGGGAGGTGTAATGTACCCCACAAGCATGTAATCAGCATGTGCATGAGGAAACTCCCAATAAGATGTAGACACCCGGATATAATAATGATGTAATATTCCCTCACGTGAAGGAATGATCTTTTGTTATAACAGAATTGTCTACGTGTACATGCCACTTCTGCACTAGCATATGCTTGCGCTGCTTGGTATCGTCCGCTGCAACCTCGGCCTGGCGGGATACGAGGTTGCTAATTCCGATAGGATGGTCCCATGCTCAGTCATAAGTATGACCTCGGTTGAATAAATAGGGCTGAGGTTGGATTAACTGGGTCACTCCCGTTATTGGCCGTAGCAGTGTACGAAGATGGTGCTTGCTGAACAGGTGATGCTCTTGCGGTCTCGGCTCTCCATATGGCCGAGGCTAGTTGAGACGAGGCCGACCCTTATCGGGACGACTCCGCCAATGACACGTGGGGCCCTTATGGCAACTCGGTCATGAGATGTGCACTCGTCCTAAGAAGCCGAGGGTACACTTTGGCCATATTGGTGAAGATCTTTTAAATTCCACATGACAGCACTATTGCCATCTCTTATGGCCCCACCATAATCCGAATTCCCAGAGTAGCCTTCCCTACTCCTTCAAGGTGATTATTGGTGTGATTTGAAGAGGAATTGCCACAAGATTGAGATAAACATGTTTAAATTAAAAAAAATAGTAATGCAATAAGACCTCATGTTCATCCTTACTAATATCCCATTAAAAAAAAAAAAAAAAAAAAATCATTTTACGGTTTGGATTTTTTCAATCACCTTAACGAAGGAAGTGGACTTTAACCAAGTAAGCCCTTCTTATGAAGTGGCTATGGATATTTCCAAAGGAAAAAAAAAAGGCATGGTGCTCATATTTGCCTGCTAAGTACCTCTTCAATGGAAAAGAAAAATGTCTCTGCCTTGAAATGAGTTCACCTCGAACTCAAAGCGTATGAATCTCCACGAATATTTATTTCCCTTCATGGCATCATGAAAAATAAGCCGATCGTGAACTTTTCTAGAATAGCGGTTGGAAAGACTCTGAACAGGGGTTGCCACGAGCTCAAACGAAAGCTTGTGGGCAAGGATTCTTCCCCGGATGCAGCAAGCCCAACCAGAAACATCCACACCATGCATCCAATAGCCAACTCAGTATGTAACCAACTCAATATGTGAGCCAAGCGCGTGCCAAATCGGGGCAACATACCCATGCCCAGACAAGCCTACACAAACCAACGAATAAACCTAAAAATAAACGAGCATTGGACAAGCATCTTCTATTCCAAAGATTAGGAAGAAGACATCAAACTGCATCTCAGAACCTGGTAGGGTCATAGTTGTCAAATCGCGAATCGTATCGTGAATCGTTTACCCCCCGAATCGCGAATCGTGAATCGAACCGGTCGAATCGGAATCAAATGATAAAAATGAAATAAAACATATATAAATGGGATTTGACACTATAGAATTGGTAATTAAGCAAAATATGACAAAAAACTAATCGTAGCACATGATAATATATCAAAATATAGCCCAAAAATTAACCATAGCACATGTTCTCAATCGTTTTAAGCTTGAAAATGTAAAAAAAACAAAAATAAATCATAAAAAGTCATCATCAATCATCATTCTTCTTCATTTATCATCATCATCAAGGCCCAAATCACCATCATCATCATCATCATCCTCCTCTTTGACAATTCGATCTCCCCCCTCTTCAAATTCTTCTTCATCTTCATCATCGTCCTCCTCATCATCAAGAATTTCAATATCATCATCTGCCACTTGTTTGCCTTTTCCCTTAGCATTTAAATTCCTTGGACCTATATAACACAAAATAATTTTGACATATATTAACAATAAGATTAGCATATATATATATATATATATATATTAGTAACAAATAAACAATAATTATAATAATTCCACATATTTTCACCTCGCTTCCTCTTTTTGCTAGGCCCTTCATCTTGGAAGCATTCGTGAACATCCAACCATGAATGGTCGGTGGGAAGACATGATTCTTCTATATCCCTCTCAGTGATCCACTCATCATCGTCCTCCATATCAGATAGACATATCGGATCGAAGTCACCACATTCTCTTCTTTGCTCTCGTCTCATTTCAAGTTGAAGATTATACTTGACGAAAACAAGAGCATTCAACCTTTGTTGCTCCAAACGATTTCTTTTCTTGGAATGCACTTGATCAAATGTGCTCCAATTTCTCTCACAACCTGTCGCACTACATGTAAGACTAAGAACTCGTATAGCAATCTTTTGAAGCTCCGGTACATCTTCACCAAAACTTTCCCACCGATTGGCTACATAAACAAAAGAATATAAAAAATTTAGCAACATATAAATTAATTGAACATAAAAAATCAGCAACATATAAACTCACCAGGTTGTTTTTTTATCTCTCGTTAGCGTTGCCGAACTTCTACCGAACAATCCCGCACACGTTTTAAACTTATCCATTTGCTCTTATACGGTGATAATTGTATCGGTGTCCGAACACATCCTCTCTACAGTGTCATACAAACCACGCTTCACCTCTCTATCGGCCTTAAAATCATCACTGAAATGGAATCTTCAAATATAAACCAAAAATATATTTTAGTCTTTTATATAATATAAATTAGAATATAGTGGAATCTTTAAATATAAATTAGAATATAAATCATGTTACCTTGGGTTCAAATAGTATCCCGCGGCATGAAGTGGCCTATGGAGAGTTGAAGATCCCACCTCGTATCAATTATTTTCCAAATCTTCATATATCTCCTCTCTACATGATTAAAATTAATCACAATTTGCTCCTTCGCCCGATCCATAGCTTCATATATGTAACCCATTGCCGGTTTTGCATCTCCATCAACAAGCCTCAAAATGATACCCTCCACTTTCTTCGCATCCACCTTGTTAGCAAAAGTTCCATTCGTCCAATCGACCGACGTGAACATACGCCTCAATGCCCTTATTTTCTCCAAAACTCTTCAATGTAAGAAAGGAAGTGGCAAATCTAGTTGCTCCCGCTCTAGTAAGTTCCCTCTTATTTGAAAATCTTCTAAACAAATCAAGCACACATGTATGCCTATAAATATACACGGTAGCTTCTCTTGCCTTTGTAATTGTGTTTTGAAATATAGGCAAGTTACCAATGTCGGTAAGCATTAAATCAACCAAATGGGCGGTACACGGGTTCCAAAATAAATTCTTTCTTCTCTCTTCCAATAACCTCCCCGCGGCTACATACGCTGATGCACTGTCCGTCACCACTTGCACAATATTTTCTTCCCCAATCTCTTCCACCATACCATCAAGCAACTCAAACAATCTCACCGCATCCTTGATGATCGAGGTGGTGTCCACGGATTTAAGAAAAACTGTCCCGCTCGGGCTATTCACTAAAAAGTTAGTGAGCGATCTTGATTTTCCATCGCTCCACCCATCCGACATTAAAGTGCATCCCGTTTTTTTCCATTCCTTTTTATACCTCTCCAACAAGCTATGCACACTTTCCACTTCCTTTTTCAAATACGTGACCCTAGCTTCATGGTAGCTAGGGGGCTTCAATCCCTTGCCATACTCTCCAACCGACACCAACATTTTTTTAAAAAGAGGACACTTCACAAGATTGAATGATAGAGCATTCTTATAGAAAAACCTCAATATATCCTTGCACATCGGCTCCCTATCCTTTAGCATTTGATTCAGGGTTTGTTGTTTACCCTTTCCCCCCACCCCCCCTAATAACAAACATATCCATTCCCCCTTTCGTCTTCCCCGTCGAACCTCCCTCATCATCGTTCCCCCCTTGAAAGCATTCATCTTCAACATTTGCTTCACTTTGATTGCTACCAACCGTGGAAGTAGTATTTTGACACAAATACTCTTGAAAAAATAATCTAACGGCCTCGGGACATTGTTCACACATACTAGTATCGCTATGAGTCCCGGCAAAATGTTGTTTCATTCGAAAAACTCCTCCCCATTTTATTGCTCCACAATAATTACATTTCAATTGCATTCTATTGTTCTCATTCACCTTGGTGCAATGAGACCAAGTTGGATCGGTTTCTTTCTTGCCCTTTGACTTTACCATCTTGATTTTCAAAGATCAAACAACCTACAAATCAATATCAATTTATTTAATAAACAACTCAAACAATAACTAAAGAATTTAAGCAAATGCATATGGATGGTTTAAGCAAATACAGCAAAAAAAAAAAAAAAAAACAGCAAATGAAAATTCAAAAAACAGCAAAAATAACTATTAAAAAAAAATGGTTTTACTTGAAAAAAAGCAGCAAAATAAAAACAGCAAAATAACTTTTAAAAAAAACAAAATAGCAAAAAAAATTAACAGCAAAAAAGCACAAAAAGTAGCCTTCGTTTTGGTTTTATAACCAAAAAAAACTTAAAAAGCAGCAAAAAAAAAAGAAAACAGCAAATGAAAATTCAAAAAACAACAAAAATAACTATAAAAAAAAATGTATGCCTTTACTTAAAAAAAAAAAAGCACCAAAATAAACACAGCAAAATAACCTTAAAAAAAACAAAATAGCAAAAAAAATAACAGCAAAAAAGCACAAAAAGCAAACGAAAACAATAAATCATTTTATAACCTAAAAAAAAACTAAAAAAACATCAAAAGTTCAAAACGTATGGTTTTATAACCTTAAAAAGAAAGAAAAAAAAAGCAAACGAAAACAATAAATCAAATTGTTTGCTTCGGTCGGCCATCGATTGAGCAGAATAAGACATAAAAACAAGAAAGAAAACATACCGGATTTCGTTTTGCAGAAAAAAACCAAAAAACGGCCTTCGATTTACTGTTGCAGTTGAAACAACCTTCAATTTGTTTCGGTCGGTTATTTGAATGGGTTAAGGTTGAAACTGATGTTTTTTTTTTATTTGGGTTAAAATCTATTCGCGAATCGTTTTTTTTTTTGCCTTTTTAGTGAATCGTTTTTAACCCGATTCACGGTTCGATTTGGAATCGGACAATTCAGAACCGATTCGGGCGATTCTTTAGACATGTGCGATTCTTATCCTGATTCGAATCGTTTTGTGTCCGAATCGAATCGAATCGTACGATTCGACTCGCGAATCGGACGATTTTAACAACTATGGGTAGGGTGACCCAACAATCCTCAACAAAGATGTCGAAGAAATCAAGTACTAAAGGGACTCCTAGCTACAACCATCAAAACCGCGACATCTGGAACAATAAAAGAGAGGTGGGGGAGACGTCATACGCATCGATAACAAGGCCACGTAAAATGGATTATCCAAGGGCAAATGGCTAAAGGCAATAGCGGCGGATGCCCGTAGCTCAAACAAATGATTACTACATTCAATCTCGACCTCCTCATACTCAGATTTCCAGTAAAGTACCTCTATGTCGCACTCCCCAACCTTTATAAACACTCCTCATATCGGGACAGTGTGATGATTCAAATCAGCACCCCATTGCCTCGTACTAATAAGAGCTAATCTTCCCTACAATTTTTTGTCGAGCCTTGCAGTAGTACTACTCAAACACCCGATACTCATCCTCGAGTTGGTTATAATTGACACAGGAGCGTATCATTTATTTTATTTCATTTATTCTGTTCATTTGCTTATTTAGGGTATTTTAATCTTTTGCCCCTTGTACTTATAGAAGGACCCTAGTTGTTTAGCTTTCATTATCAACCTTATGTTTTAAAGAGAGTTAGAGAGAAAATTAATGGAGATCCATTATTTCATTGAATTTTTGTGTGTTTGTGTGAGTACTATATAGGAATACCCTTATATAGTTAGCAACCACTGACATTTTGTATTGCAAAAAAGCATCTTGGAGGTCAAAAGCGTGAATGAAAAAGTAGTTTCCCCTGTGCCTGTATCTTTAAAAACCGCTCAACCACAGAATCCAAATGGCCATGAATTTGTGACTCAGAATCAACAGTAAACCCAAATACAGTATGGAAAATGGGCACATCATGCACCCCAAAATAGTTCTGGAGTGCATCAAAGTCTCATCAAAGCCTGAAATCTTCAACCTAGAAACTACCTTAAAACAAAACAACCGTCACGAGCTCTCTCAACTTCTCCTCCTCAAACTCGGCACCACAAAGATAACGGTATTATTGATAAATGGCAATTGTGAAAAAAAAAGTAGAATTGTCATCCCGGTCACCAACTAAAACCCTTCAAGCATGACCAAGGTTCTCAAAGGCGCGCCTAGGCGTGAGGCACGAGGTAGGCGCCTCGCCTAGGGGCTAGGCGGCAAGAAAGTGGACCAAGTAAAAAAAATCGTCGTTTTTTAAAATATTGCTTATTATTGCATTGCGCACATCGTAACTACATCGTACTACAATAGCAAAAAATAATATATATATATATATATATATATATGCATGAATGTTTCTCGGGGTGAATCCAGAGCAACGATTAGGTTTCCCCCATTGTGACCTGAAGGTCACAGGTTCGAGTCAGAAACAACCTCTCTGCATTCCGCAGTGGCAGGAGCCTCGTGCACTGGGTTTGCCCTTTTTATGCATGAATGTTTCTATGTATATATATATATAATGATTATAATAGCATTCATCTACGTAATATTTTTAAATATTAATCAGTTGTATAGATATATCAGCATCATTTTCGTATGGGTAATATTTATGTTCTTCATTTTAGGAGTCATATTTTTAAATTTAGATATAATATGATACTTATGGATCGTTGTAATTAATTAGTTTATTAGTATTTTATTTATAGTAATGAACTTTGATTGGAATGTCTTTAGATTATGTATGAGAATTTAAAGAAATGTTAGTAATGTAAGAAGTTAATCTATAATTGTGAGCGACTTAAATTTCAAAGTAAACTTGGTTCGTATAAAAAAAAACAAATAAAAACGACTAGACTTAGGCCCCCATCCCACGCCCACATTGCGCTTTTGACCTTGCCACCAATAGCCATGATATAACCCTACCCAATATCTATATAATACGGGTGAAAAGCAAAGGAAGAAAAAAAAAAGAGAGAAAAATAAGCAACCCATTCCAAGAACTAGAAATAATGTGAATAGCTGAAGCAAATAACTAATCACACAAATTAAAACCTCACATCACCTCTCTCAAACATAACTCAATATCAAATTAAAAAGTGATTAGAAAGGTGAGCCTCGACTCTTATTTAGAACACTGACCCTCTCTATTTTTATTTTTTCGGTCATGAACAAACCTTCCATTACTTGAAAGGAAGAAATACAAGATGCAGACGAGAAGTAACCTAGGAACAGTACAACCAACCTCCAACCCTAATACAAAATACTATCATCACAACTCAAATTTAGTAAGGGAAAGTTAACAAAAACTTTTGGACTGAGGCCGCCTCCAACTTCTATTGCACGACGATTTACCAATTTCTTCTAAAATCAATTTGTTAGAAAAACAATCATTTTACAGATGTAATTTTAACATCCTAAGCACTTCGTTAGTCTAAGAAAGACCTGAACAATGTGAAAGAGAGTCGAGTATCGAAGGGCATATTCCCTTTCGGCTTAGTTTATACCTATCATGCATCTAAAAGTTTTTACAGAGTGCTTTGAAGACCCGTCCATCAATGATCCCAATTACCACGACAAAAAGGCAGCCCAATGAAAGGATTGGAGACTGACAGCCCCAAAAGAGAATCGGTCAAGGTCTCTCTCTCTTTATGTATATATTTATAGAGAGAGAGAGAGAGAGAAAGAGAGGTTCTCCCATAAAAAATGATAAATAGAGGAATATGCCTTAGGTCAGGTGAATGCATCTCTCTTTGAAGCCCCATCAGAGTTTATTTAGATCTTCACGACTTTACGCAAACCTTTTTTTCAACTGCTCCTGATTTCCTCTATCCAACGTTATAAATTGCTCTAGTTCTTTTTAAAGAACCCCCACTAGATTTAAAAAATAACTGAAAGCAGCAGTAGTACCCAAAGACTAGATATCCTTACAAAATTTGGAGACTATCAACTAAACCATCATTTAACACCCTAAAATTAACATGTATGCCAGCATATTTGAGTTTCAGTGCATGTGGACGTGTACGGAAAACAATCTATGATATAGAATGTTTACTAGCCATGTTGTTCGTTTTGGTTGTGCTACTACACTTCAAAAATACAACTTCTCAAAGAAAAAAACACCAATCTATGCCTTGATCCAGCCTACTAACTAGAATTTATCTTCCTCACTCCAAAACACCACTTCTTGAAGAGGTGGTCCAGATATAAAATAAAATAAGTGGACACATCAAAGAAGAATGCTCATACACAAATCAAGTACGTATTGTTTGTACTGAAGAGTTCGAACACACTATTTGGCCAAAAAATAGTGACAAATGACAGCAGGATCTAGAGAATTAAGATAAGAAGACAAGTCCCTTCCGAACCCCAAAAAAGAAAAAAGAAAAGAAAGCTCCAAAAGGAAAAGTTTCTATGTCTTTTTTCCTTTGTTTATTTATTTATTTATTTATTTTGGGGTTTGGGGGTGGGGGGGAGGAATAAGGAGCCTACGAGTTTATTAATAAGGAAAAAATTCTTCAAACACGTCAAAAACATAGAGGTATAACATAATATAATTACACCTGCAACAAGAGATCTAACCAAAAATCCAAAAAAAATAGCACTAATTATTATGTGCTTTTCAAAAGGAAGGAAAGCGTTGCCCACTCTTATGATGGTTTGCAATATTTGCATTACCAAGTTTTGCATACTAAGTGCATATTTGGGTTACACCCCCCCGTAGGCATTTTTACAAAATATTTAATATTTATATCAGGAAGGAAAAAAAAGGAGTTGTCAGTATACTTAACACAATAAAATCGGTATGTAAGATCGTCGGGCGGCATAAAAAGAAATGCTTACAAGCGCTGCAGCGTGGCATGGAATAACATGCTCCCAATGGCAAGTATCATATTCGATACGTGAAGGACGCTAAATCTTTTCTCGAACCGTTGCGACAAGGCAGTTATAAGACCAATAAGAGCCAAAAGAATGCCTGGGATATTTGATATAGTGTTGAAAAACTCCGCAATGTAAGAAGAGTACATATAGTTCGGCTCACACCACTCAGTGGTAGAGGTGACCGGACCCCAGAAGCTGGATATTCCATCTGACATTCTTCGGGTATATATGCTCTTAAATGTATGATCTTACAATTGAATAAAATTATCTCAAGATATTGCTGGCTCACAAAAACTACAAAATATTGCCTGTAAAACCCACGTGAACATTGAAACACATTAGAATACGTATTATTATGACTGATAGAAAATATTTTGGGCAAGAACATAATCAGAATAAACATGATTAGTTAAGTTGGACAAAACCAGAGGTCCACCCCGAATCTTGATAATAATAACCGATGCAAATTATGATATCTACATTATACATATATGCCATCATCATTAAAGTCTACCAATACTAAAATTCAAATAAAGCACCCATGGAAAAAAAAACAATTAAAAGAATCTCGTAACGGATTTGGAATTGTAATTTAGGTCAATACCAAGGTTCTAAAAAGCGTGAGGCGCAAGGTGGGTGTGGGATTTGTGCCTAGGTGTTATTTTAGTTTATCTACGTTTTTTTATACAAACCAAGTATATTTTGAAATTTAAGTTACTAACAATTAATATTGATTTACTTCTAACATTAGTAACATTTCTTTAAATACTCGTAAACAAATAAAAAACATTTCCAATCAAAGGTCATTAACAATTAATATTGATTTACTTCTAACATTACTAACAATTCTTTAAATACTTGTACATAAATAAAAAAAATACATCTCCAATCAAAGGTCATTACAGTACGTAAAATACCACTAAACTAATTAATCACGACGATACATAGGTATCAAATTATATCCAAAGTGATATGCACATTAATATTGGTAAGAATGCTTTTGAGTCCTACACATTTAACATCACTAATATTTCTTTAAAGTCTCGTATATAAATAAAAAAACTGCTAACACTAACAAAAAGAATAGAAATTTTCCACACAATTCTTTTTTGCAATTGATACTTGATTCGTAAAACAAAGTACAAAAATATTACTAATGTAAAGAAAAGACGCCGAAGCGTGAAAATTTAATCTACACGACAACTAAAAGAAGAAGTAGTGAAAGCTCTCAATTTCTCTCTCTAAGTTCTCATTATCAAAAATCAAAAGTGTTACAAGAGGAGCCTCTTTAGGCTATTTATACTAAAGATAAAAAAGGCTAAAAAAAGGACAAATAAGATAGAATAATAAAAAGAATTCTCATGTCCCTATGCTTCTACATCACTCTCCCTCCCTTGAGAAGACTCCATATACTTCGTATATTGGAGATAGAAATCCAGGTCGATGTGATGCAAGGTGGCCTCAATAATCAATGAGTCTTCGGCCTTAGGTCGACCAACCCAACGAACCAAGTAACAGGTATAATCACCCAAAGATTAATATAGGGGCGGAGTCTAGAATCCCCACAACGCGATCAACGTGAGAGCAAACCAGGTGGGCTGTGGCAGGTGAAATGGGAATCGACGGAGCATGTGTGCCTCGGAAAAGAGACAGATCCGCCACGATGAACGTGCGGTGCATCCGAAACTCATCGGAGAGCTCAACCTCATAGGCATTCGGCCCACAAGCTTGGACAATAGGGAATGGTGTAAATCTGCGCATAAGAAGTTTGTTGCCCTTACCTTGCCGCCGCGCTTTCTGGAGGGTACACATGACCAAATCACCCAGATGAAAGGAGACAAAGCGACGATCCTCATCGGCGGCTTCTTTACAAGAGGCATAAGTGGTCTCTAAGCGAGCACGAACATCGGCCTGGATGGAAGTCAGGCGGGCGGCAAACTCATCAGCTAAGGGACAAGTAGACACCGTCGGAGGAAGCTCTGCAAGGTCTATAGGCATACTAGGTGACTGTCCCCATACGACCTAGAAATGAAGGAGGTCGGTAGAACATTTGACAGCATTGTTGAAGGCGAACTCGACCTGAACTATCACGATGTCCCATCGTCGAGAGTGTTCTGAAGACAAGCATCGCAATAGGTCACCCACAACCCTATTGACCACCTCGGTCTGGCCACCCGTCTACGGGTGGAAAGCTGTCGAGAACTGTAACTCCATTCGTAAAAGCCGCCATAGCGTACGCAAAAAATGCCCTGTAAATCATACGTCCCTGTCGGAGGTGATGCTACGACGAACCCCGGGGAGATGGACAATCTCGCGAAAATATAATGAAGCCAGATGAGAAGCATCAGTCGTAAGTGTGCAAGGAATGAAGTGCAACATTTTACAGAACATGTCCACCATGACAAAGATGGAATCATGACAACTACATGTACGGGAAAGCCCCACAATAAAGTCCATCGAGACATCCTGCCACGATCTCTTGGGAATCGGTAATAGAGTATACAAACCCGCATTGGTGTGCTGGCCCTTAGCTGTCTGGCAAGTATAACAACGCTGAATGAAGGCGTTGGCATCCCTCCTCATCGTCAGCCAATAAAATCGGTCCCTCAACATCGCGTGGGTACACGCCTGCCCCAAATGGCCCAACAATCCCCTTCCGTGGATCTCCGAGATAATCTTCTCCCGCAGAGAAGAAGATGGAATACATAAGGTCGTCCCCCTGTGTAAAACCCATCATGTAGCAAATACTCGCCCGACGCGCCATTGCTCTGCTGGCAGGCTGCAAAAATCGATTCAAATTCCACATCGGTCGGGTAAAGATCACGAACCTCCAAAAACTTGACTTCGAAAAGTCAACGAGGCATGCGCCCTCCTGCTAAGGGCATCATCCACCTGATTCTCCTTTCCTGGCTTGTACTGCAAATGGAACGTATATCGCTGGAGGTAGGTTGTCCAGTTGGCGTGCCTGTCACTAACACGCCGCTGACTATGTATAAAGCGTAGACCCTCATAATCTGACTTGATGACAAACTCCTTGTGGAGGAGGTAGGATGACCATAACTTCAGCTTCACCGCCTTTACCACCACATAAAACTCAAGATCATATGTCGAATAATTGAGGGCGGCCCCCGTCAACTTCTGACTAAAGAAGGCAATCGACTTCCCATTCTGGCTCAAAACAGCACCCACCCCCGTCTTGAAAGCATCGCAAGACAACTCAAATAACTGGTCAAAGTTGGGTAGCGCTAAGATGGGCATCGTCATCATCAACTCCTTGACACGTTTGAAGGTCCTATCCGCCTCCGCAGTCTACCAAAACTCAGCACTCGAGGAGGTACTCATCAAATCCGTAATAGGCGCCATAATAGTGCTGAACCCGGCTATAAAGCATCGATAAAACCCTGCCAGGCCATAAAAATTGCGGACCTGGAATACAAACGTGGGTGGAGGCCAATCCACTATCTCCTAAACCTTGTCGTCATCCACCCTGACGTCCTCGCCTAAACTACATATCCCAAGAATATCACCAAAGGTACCATGAAGGTGCACTTCTTCAATGTGAGGAAGAAGCGCTCGGCACGTAGGACTGCCAATATATAATCCACATGATCTAGGTGCTCCTCCTCTAATCGGCTATAGATCGTAAAATCTGAATCATCACCCTTATGAAGCTAAACGGTGCATTGGATAGGCCGAAAGGCATCACCGTCCACTCATATAACCCGTCCTTCATCTTGAAGGCAGTCTTCCACTTGTCTCCTGGCTTCATGCGAATCTGATGATACCCGCTCTTCAAGTCTAACTTGAAGAAAATCTTAGAACTGGTCTAGCATACCCTCTAACCGAGGGATTAAAAACATGTACTTCACAGTGATCTGTTAATAGCTCAACTATCAACACACATCCACCGACTCCCACCCTTCTTTGGCGCTAAGAGGGTTGGTACCGCACAAGGGAACATAATCTCCTGAATGTACCCTTTGTCACATAGCTCGGTGACCTACCTCTGTTCCGCGTGCTCCGTAGGCGACATACGATAATGTGGTAGGTTAGGGAGCTACGCGACAAAATCAATGGCGTGCTATATATCTCGGAGAGGAGGAAGATCGGCGGGAGTACACACGTCGGAATAAGAGTCCAATAAGATGTGTAGGGGAACGGTTGTCTCCGAGGTGGTAATGGGACTGATAAGAGCATAACATAACCCTGTCTCCGTGGTCTCTGTGGCTAACTCCTCGTGTGAGACTTGCTAGGGCGAAAGGCTGCGATATCGAGAACGGTCTCATGGGACGGAGAAGAAAGGCCCTCCCCTCATGCATGAATGAATAAGTGTTAGCTCGACCATCATGCGTGCTACGATGATCAAACTGCCATGGTCTCCCCAACAGAAGGTGGCACACTCTCATATCAACCACGGTACACAGAATCTCATCATGATAATCCCCAATGGAAAAAACTACTTGGCACTGTCGGCTAAGGGCGAGTGTGGCTACACTACCCAACCGCCCAATACCACACGGGGTGGTCAAAGACTCCGTGGGTAGTTTCAATATATCCACCATCTCCTGTGCCACCAAATTGTAACTAGCTCCTCCGTCAATAATCACCGTACATAGCTTCCACTTAGCGATACAATGAGTAAAAAAAATACTTGTGCGGATCCATGTATACACTAGGTGGGGGTGATTGTGGATCCACCGAAGTCGATATCATCAAAACATGCACATAAGAAGTAGAAACTCCCGCGACCTCTGCCTGGGTATGGCAAAATGAATCTCATTGCCGACAAATAGATTAGGCGGTAGATAATAGGACATGAGATGGGATAGGAAGGATGCCTAATGAAGAACACCCTTTGCAAATAGGATTTTATTTTATGATTATTGGTTTAGGTCTTATGGGTTTGTGGAAAGAAATTTGAATGATAGGGGAAGATTGGGAATTCTTTATCAAATTAGGTGTAGTAGGATTAGGGTTTGAATTTGGATAGTGGATAGAATTAGAATTTAGGGTTTCTCAGGGAATAGGAGTAATCGAAAATGGACTTTTATTTGGATCGGGAGTCTTGATCGGAACAAGGGAATAGGGGTTGATGGTTGCGTGGAAAATGGGTTGGCGGCTAGGGCGGCTGCCGCAAGGCTGGCCGGTCCTATTTTGGCAGTTAGTCGACCCTATTTTGGATGTTCTGGATGTGTCTTGGGGTTCCGACGGGATTTTGGTGGTGTCTCCGACATTGGGTTGGTCGACGAGGGTTCAGTGGCTTGGGCGGCAGCCGCTAGGGTTGACCGGCCCTTTTTTTGTGATTTCGGCTATACTTTAGGACTCCGGTTGTTTTCCGGTGATGATTTCATCGGTGGTTTTATATCCGGTCATGGTTAGGTTGTCTTCGGGGATCCTCGTGGTGGCCACAGGTAGTGATGACGTTATATGGGAATTTAGAAATTAGGGTTTCTTGTTTCTTCTGTTTCTAGGGTTATGGTTTCATGGAGGTGTTTGAGGGTGAGTTGTAATTCATCCGGATGAGACCAACCCGAATCCCAATCATAGATGAACATGTTCGATCCAAGAGCAAACGAGGCTCTGATACCAATTTGATGCAAAAGAAAAGATTCGGAAGCGTGAAAATTTAATCTACACAACAACTAAAAAAAGTCATGCAAACGCTCAATTTCTCTCTCTAGGTTTCTCATTATCAAAAATCAAAAGTGTTACAAGATCTTTAGACTATTTATACTAAAGATAAAAAAAGGACAAATAAGATAGAATAATAAAAAAGATGCTCATGTCCCTATGCTCCTGCATCAATTACACATGGAAAGAATAATGTTATTCTAGATATAAAACTAAGTAAAATTTAAAAATAATGAGAAAAAGTGTTACTGTTATCATTATATATATATATATATATATATATATATATATATATATATATATATATATATATATATATATATACATAGCAACATTCATACACATATATATAATATCCATTTCTATGCAATTGTATGCTATGTACTAATTATGTAAAATTGGGCAAATTTTTTTTAAAATGACGATTTTTTCACTCGGTCCGTTGGGGGTATCTCTGAGCAGTGCGCTTAGATGCCACCTACCCTGCGCCTTTTAAAACACTGGTTGATACCCTTTTTGTTAACATAAAATGAGATTGATGAAAGGGATCTGCTATGATGCTAATAATCTAAAACAACGAGTAACATCTCTAATACATATATAACGATAAATATTGAAGATATATAATTCATAAATAATGATATTAAACATCATATTTTTATAACTCGGGGTATTCTGAATTCTTAAAGCTCTTGACTAATCCTCAAGCATATGTGAGCCCCATTCCGCATGCACCACAACACACCGTTGGGGTGGGCTAAGGCGGATTTGAACTCTTTGAGCTCCATGTTATGAGCTAAGAGCACATGCTTCTAACACATGCTTCTAGGATTCTCCCTTGGGTTCATCATATATGTTTTGATAAATAAAATTATTAGAAAATTATCCCTAAAAGCGTTTTAATTTATATCTTAATTCACTTCTTTAATCATGCAAGCAAACACTAGACGCTAATATCATTCCTGGTTCATACCTTTCAACCAACACCCAATTCCAGCCCATCCTTCTTATATTGTGAACAAAATGGGGCATAAAAGTCCTTAAAAGATCTTGTAATATTTATTATTATATGTGGGAATGGCTTTTCATGTAACGGAGGTTTAAGGAGTAATTGCTTAATTGCTCAAGGATGTTCTTTTCAACCAATCAACAGTCGAAATTACTCAATAGGCAAGGTTGGGAAGTATATGTTTTTAGGTGGACGGTTTAAGTAAATGTTAGAGTTGAATTCCTTTGACCTTGTTAACTTCAGAAATTAATTTCACTCTTCTGGAATAGTTTTTAGGGTTTCTACTATTCACAAGACCATGGCTCCATTCGTTTACTTTTTTAAATCCAAAATATAGATAGCCTTTGCCTCTTCTGAATTGTTTATGTTTGTGAATTCTTTGTGTGCCCTTGACACCGTTTACGTCACCAACTTTTTTTTTTCAATAAAAAAATCTGTTTGGTAATAAAAGCTAACAAAAATCTATATGTTGATGACCAAAAATATTTCACATCACAAGACAAATTGAATGCCATAACATCACTATAAGGAGGAAGGATCATACTAGTCAAACTTGACAATATAGTGCCTTATATTATGCATAAAACAATGAGTATAGAACATAAAAAAGATGCCTAAAACCAGGAAAAGAGATCAGGAAAACATTGCAAATTGTGTAGCCATATACTTGAAGATAAGAAAATGTGTTAAATAAGTCCTTTAAAATTAAATAATAGAATAAAATAAAAACATACAAAAAAAAACACATTAACATTCAGAATGGGAGTAGTAGGAACTAAAATCGCGCATTATTTTCCACATATGTGGAAATACTAATCAGCATTTGCATAAAGTCGCTAAAAAAATGGCAACTACGAATTAAGGAACCAACTATATCAATGTCTTGCATGGCGTTTAAGAATGTTACATGCTTGCTTTATTATCCTTAACATTGAAATTACCTTTACAAAGACATCACACAAGAGACATTATTATCACATAGCATTCCAGGCACAGAATTGGCCTTTCATAATTCAAAAAACAGCAATACATCTATGGTATGTTCTTTTGGATCAATGGTTCTCTTATCTTTACGGTCATATTCAATTGTAAAAATTAACTCAACAAAAACAAAGATAATATTTCGAAATCATACAGTAACAGACACCACAAAATAGCATAACCCTAAATAAGGGCAACGTACTCTGCATTACAATTTATTGTTTTCATCGGTCCGAAACTTTTTGTTTGAAATTCAAGGGTTGCAATTCGAATCTGTTTCGAGTTTTTCGAAAACAAAAACGCCAATTATGATAGACGTCGAAATCCATAAATGATTCAACAAGTTTTCCAAAAAGTAAAACTGAACAAATCTGAATCATCGTCATAAGGATAGAGAGAAAGAGAGAGGACTCACAAAAGGTGGTGAGTAACGGCTGAGATCTCTCTGCTTGTTCTACCACGATCTACAAAATTTGTCCGACACTTAGCATCAAATTTCCCCTCTTCACTCGCCCTTTCATGTGCAACTTTTCTTCTCTTTTTCTTATGGGGCTTTATAAATCGGGCACGTATAGATGCTATTAGATTTTCTTTCGCACGTTCTAGTTTCATCATGTTTTTCCCTTATATATAAGTCTTATTTCTGTTAAAAATATTGTATTTATCCTATTTAAGTGGATGTCCACTCCTATTAGGACTCTACTAACTTGTACTATAAATAAGGGGTGACCCCCCCCATTTGTTACATACCAATCAATAGAGAACACTTTCTCTCTCCATATTTCTCTTTACTCTTTCTATGATCATTTAGTTCATAACACGTTATCAGCACGAGTGCTCAATCAACAAAAAAAAAAAAAGGGTTTATATCTTTCTCTCTCTAAAGATAGAGAGTTGCCGGCATTTTTAACTTTCTCTCTCTTTTGTTTTAAGCCTCCATTTCTTTTTCTCTCTCTAAATTCTTGAGATTTATTTGAGAGCTTCGTAAAATCCAAACACTACTTTGTAAGATCTTGAGTTTTGTATTTGTATATAAGATTCTTTTTAGCTTGTAGCAGCTACCTACGCATCAGACCATTTGAGTTGTTGGGTTTCAAAGTTTTCTTCTAATTTTCGGGTAAGAAAAACATAAGGGGGTTGTGGATGTGGCTGTCTTGATCCTCGGTTGAATTTCTTTGGTGTTCCGGTGTGGTTTGGAGTCGAGTGTCAGTTCCGACTTGGTGCTTTTTCCAGCGGTGTTCTCCTCCCCGATCAGGTGTTATATCCGGTGGACATTTTTTTTTAGGTAACAATATTATTTATATATATATATATATATATATATTTGTTATATATTAGTTTAGTGTTTAAGATCTGGTATAGGTCCGTCCTCATACACGAATTCTCTAAATTTGTTTTCTTAAACATTGGATCCGAAAACGAAAAAAAAAATTTGATTTTTGCTTTTCTAAACTTTTGTTGCACAAGATCTGCTTGTGTTGAGATATTAAATTCTGGATTGACTTTTGTTGTTGATTTGTGTAAAACAAAACTATTACTGCTTGTTTATTTGGTGAAATTATGTCTTAGTAGACCTGGTATGGTCGGATTAAAAAGATTTTAACAGTTGTTGATTAGAAATCAAATTTTTTTTGCAGAACAATTTTTGTTTGAAAAATATTAATCTGTTCGTTTTGACACTTTTAAGTGTTGACTTTTCAGTTCCACATATTGTGTACCATTTTATATAGTGCTTATGTTGAGGTATTTTCATTTGGACCCTTTTTTAGATCTTGGAACTATTTGTTAGGTGTCTACTTTGGACTAAAATTTTTGTTGACTAAAATTTATTCGGACTGAATTTTTTTTCCATCTCCATTTAAATATTGGACTAATACTGGATTTAACCTTTGTATGTTTTTTTTTTTTGGACATGATAATAACAAGTACCATAAAATCAGACCTGAAGATCTCAATAATTTGGGCCTGAAGTTCCCAATTCTTATTTAAATTTTTGCGGCCTGAAGTTCACAATTAATGTTCAATTTTTTAACATGATAAAATGTTTCGTAAAATCAAACTAGAAGTTTTGATTTTGAGGATCTGAAGATCTCAGTAATTAGGACCTGAAATTCCTACATGATATTCAATTTTGAACTAGAAGTTTCAATAATTGATGTTCAATTTTTGAACATGATAAAATGTCGCATAAAATCAAACTAGAAGTTTTGATTTTGAGGGCCTAAAGATCTCAATAATTTGGGCCTAAAGTTCCCAATTCTTATTTAAATTTTTGCGTCCAGAAGTGCGCAATTGATGTTCAAGATTTTGGACACAATAATAGACTGTGGCGAAAAATCAAACTTGAAGTTTTGATTTAAAAATTTGGGACCTGAAGTTCCCAATATAATTTGATATTTGGGGTCTCAAACTCTCAATTAGTATTTTTTTTGGGGACTTAAAGCTTCTAATGGCTATTTACATTTGGGACCTGAAGTTCCCAAATAGTTATTTTAATTTGGGACATTAAACATACTCAAATAGTTTAATTTGGATCTGAAGCTCCAAATTTATATTTGTGATCAAACCTGAAGCTTTGACACAATGGGGTGGGGATTTTTAAATCCCAAGATATTAATAAAATTGAACCCGAAGTTCAATAAATTTTTTGACCTGATGTTCCATATACAATATGCTTCCCAACAATTAATTAAAAATTAGGGCCCGAAGTTCCTAATTTACATTTAAATTTCGGACCTGAAGCTCCGAATTGCTATTTAATTTGGGATCTGAAGTTCCCATGTCAATTTTTTCATTTGGAACCTGAAATTTCCAAATTATTTTGGGATTAAAAGTCCTTAATTATTGTTCAAATTATTGAACATGACAATGAAATATGCCCTAAAATCAAATTTGAAGTTTTTGATTATTTTTCTAACAGGGCAAAGAATACTAAAAGTCCAATCACAATTATTTATAATTTGGACCCGGAGATCCAATAATTTTGTAATCAAACATGAAGTTTTGATTACTTATATAATAAGGGTAAGGATCGTACATATTCCGTAAGGATTATTTCTATTTTTGGACCTGAAGTTCCAAACAATTTTAACCCGTATCAAACTTGAAGTTTGAATATAATTGGACGGTTGTTAAACGTCTCTAAATATTTAATGTTATGATATGAACTTATCATTATTGGGGCCTGAAGTTCTCTAATAATTATTCCAATATGGAAATTGAATTTCTCCATTCAAATTTTGGGAATGTTGAGTACATAAATTATTTGGGCCTAAAGTGACAAAAGAAAATATATCACAATCAAACCTAAAGTTTTGATTGTCAAATTGAAAGGTTATAGACCATGATTCCTCCAATTATCATTGATTTGTGATATGAAGATTCATATTTAATATTGTGACCAGAAGTTCACAAAATATTTTTTTTTATTTGGGATATAAAATCCATGCTATTTATGGTTGTTTGGGCTTGCAGATCCAACTAAAATGCGCGATAAATTAAAACTCGAAGTTTTGATGGTGTTACCTAATGATACCCACTTATTCATAAATAAAGCTATATACTCAAGAAATTCCAGAAGAAATTTATTGAGTTTTAAGGACATAAGAGTGAACGGGTATCATATTGAAACATGTAATGAAGGTAATAAAGAGTTTCTTTGCATTACATCTAGTGTTGGAAGCCAGAAGCTCACACTAAAGAAATTGCATGCATTATCCATGGGGTTATACCATACAACAATTAATGTTGTAGAATCACATACTGTCATGAGCCGGAAGCTCAATGATCCTTATAATTTAATATTATGGCATGACCGATTGGGTCACCCTGGATCAAACATGTTGCGTCGAATCATAAACAACTCATACGGGCACTCGTTAACAAACAAACAACTTACCTTACCCGATGATCATTTTTGCACCCCTTGATCTCAAGGTAAATTAATCACTAAACCATCTTTTCTCAAAATTGCCTCTGAGTCACCATCCTTTTTTACAAAGAATTCAAGGGGATATTTGTGGACCCATCCACCCTTTTAGTGGACCTTTTAAATATTTTATGGTTTTTATTGATGCGTCCACTCGTTGGTCACATGTTTGTTTGTTATCTACTCGTAATTTGGCCTTTGCAAAATTTCTTGCTCAAATCATAAAACTTAGAACACATTTTCCTGATCAACACATTAAATCCATCCGTTTAGATAATGCGGGACAATTTACTTCTCAAGTTTTTGATGACTATTGTTTATCACAAGGTATTGATGTTGAGTACCCAGTCCCGCATGTCCACACTCAAAATGGTTTAGCTGAGTCTTTGATTAAACGTTTGCAACTTATTGCGCGACCTTTGCTTATGCAGTCTAAACTCCCAGTCTCTGCCTGGGGACATGCCATCCTACACGCTGCTAAGTTAATTCAGCTTAGACCCACGGCTTATCACCCTTTTTCACCTTTTCAACTTGTGTCTGGATGTCAACCAAATATATCCCACTTGCGTAAATTTGGTTGTGCAGTGCATGTACCCATCCCTCCACCCCGGCGTACCAAAATGGGTCCCCAACGTCGTTTGGGAATATATGTTGGTTATGATTCGCCCTCAATTATTCGTTATATCGAGCCACTGACAGGTGATACATTTACCGCTAGATTTGCGGATTGTCATTTTGATGAGACACTCTTCCCGCCGTTAGGGGGAGGAAAGAACGTACCAGAAGTACGGTCCGTTCCTGAAGAACGACGAGAATTAACATGGAACACTTCCACTTTGTCTCATCTAGACCCTCGTACTACTCAATGTGAGCATGAAGTGAAAAGGATATTGCATCTTCAGGAAATTGCAAACAAATTACCCGATGCATTCAATGATGCTGCAAAAGTAACCAAGTCTCATGTACCCGCTGCAAATGTGCCTGCAAGAATTGATGTACCAGTGGGACAAACATTGACATCAGCAGCAAATGAATCTGTTGCACGCCAGAAGCGTGGAAGACCTATAGGTTCCAAAGACTCTGCTCCCCGGAAGCGGAGATCAAATGAAAAATCATGCCCTAATCACCCTCCCGAAGAGGTTATGAATAAAAGATCCACTTTCTCTGAAACCCCCGAAGAGGTTATTGTTTCTGAAAACACACAAGTCACTGAAGTGACTATACAAGCCCCTGAAGAGGCAAAGGTACCTTATAATAATAACGAGATCTCTATGTTTTATACATATTCGGGAGAAATGTGGGATCGAAAAGAAACTGTCATTGATAATGTTTTTTCATATACAGTAGCTACACAAATTTCAAAGGGCAATGATAATGATACTGAACCACGTACTCTAAATGAATGTCGACAAAGAGTAGATTGGCCAAAATGGGAAATTGCCATCAAGGTAGAACTCGAGTCTCTAAATAAACGTGGTGTATTTGGACCTATAGTACAAACCCCAAAAGGTTTTAACCCGGTAGGTTATCGATGGGTTTTTATAAGAAAAAGAAACGAGAAGAATGAAATCACTCGATATAAGGCACGACTTGTGGCACAAGGTTTCTCACAGAAACCTGGGATTGATTTTGAGGAAACATACTCCCCTGTTATGGATAGTATAACTTTCAGATATCTGATTAGCTTAGCGGTCTCTGAAAATCTTGATTTGAGACTCATGGATGTTGTGACCGCTTATTTATATGGGGACTTAGACACAGAAATATACATGAAAATCCCTTAAGGATTTCCTTTGCCTGAAGCAAAGCCGAGGAGTACATACTCGATACGACTGAGACGTTCATTGTACGGTTTAAAGCAATCCGGAAGAATGTGGTACAATCGTCTTAGTGAATACTTGTCTAAGGAAGGATATGAAAATAATCAAATTTGCTTTTGTGTATTTATAAAGAAATCCTCAAAAGGATATGCAATAGTAGAAGTCTATGTGGATGACATAAATTTAATCGGAACTCCAGAAGAGCTCGAAACAACTGCTAACTATTTGAAAAAAGAATTTGAGATGAAAGACCTTGGGAAAACTAAATTTTGTCTCGGCCTGCAGATCGAGAAAAATTCTAGTGGGATTTTAGTCCATTTATACTGAAAATGTATTAAAACGTTTTAATATGGATAAGGCGCATCCCCTAAGTACCCATATGGTTGTTCGGTCTTTGGACATAAAGAAAGATCCATACCGTCCTAAAGAAAAAGATGAGGAAATATTGGGTCCAGAAGTACCCTATTTAAGTGCAATCGGTGCATTATTGTACTTGGCGCAATTGACTAGGCCGGATATTTCATTCTCTGTGAATCTGCTTGCTAGATATAGTTCTGAACCAACCAAAAGGCATTGGGCTGGTATCAAACATATCCTAAGAAGATATCTACGTGGAACCACTGACATGGGTTTATTTTATTCATATAACTCTAATAGTTCCAAATTAGTTGGTTATGCAGATTCTGGATATCTCTCTGATCCTCATAAGGGTCGATCTCAGACAGGTTATGTATTTCTTTGTGGTAATGCTGTTATTTCCTGGCGTTCTACTAAACAAACTTTAGTAGCTACTTCTTCTAATCACTCTGAAATTTTGGCTCTTCACGAAGCTAGCCGTGAATGTGTATGGCTGAGATCTTTAATTCAGCATATCCGTAGTTCTTGTCAATTGTCTTCTATTACAGATATTCCAAGTACTATCTATGAAGATAATGCAACATGTATATCACAAATTAAAGAAGGATTCATCAAAGGAGACAGAACCAAGCACATTTCACCAAAGTTTTTCTTCACTCATGAGCTTCAGAAGAAAAATAAGATTGAAGTCATGCAAGTTCGTTCAAGTGATAACCTCGCTGATCTCTTCACAAAGTCACTGCCAAAGGCAACATTTCAGAAGTTTGTGTACGAGATTGGAATGCGTCGGCTCCACCAACGGTGAAATTGGACATATCAATCAGGGGGAGCATCTTATCAGGGGGAGGATACAAGAACATGTAATTTGGGACATATGTGCGCTGTACTCTTTTTCCTTTAACTAGGTTTTATCCCACTGGGTTTTCCTAGTAAAGGTTTTAACGAGGCAGCATTAAGCACGTCCAACACCGACTCAATGGTCATAATAAATTGTACTCTTTTTCCTTCACTACGGTTTTTTCCCAATGGGTTTTTCCTTAGTAAGGTTTTAATGAGGCAATAATCATTGAATGGTGGATACGGTGTACATCCAAGGGGGAGTGTTATAAATATTGTATTTATCCTATTTAAGTGGATGTCCACTCCTATTAGGACTCTACTAACTTGTACTATAAATAAAGGGTGACCCCCCATTTGTTACATACCAATCAATAGAGAACACTTCCTCTCTCCATATTTCTCTTTACTCTTTCTATGATCATTTAGTTCATAACAATTTCTAATTTTTTGAAATTTTTTTTCACAATTTTACTCTTTTAAAATCAACCATACGTAACTTCCTTGAGGGAGTGGTTGAACTTTTTTTTTTAATCTTCAAATGATCATAACTTTTTATTCACAAATTCGTTTTTCGCAAAATTACTATTTTTGAAATCTGCTCGACGAGATCTATCAAACAAGATCCATGAAGGCTATAAAATTCCAAAGAGAAAAATTTACACAAACAATAAACTTTACTGTATGCACTAGAATATGAAATAGTTTTATATATGTGACATTTTCACAAACAGACAGTAACATTTACTGTGGTAATATTACACAGTACATATATATATATACGGTGGATCCAAACCCTCTTTTTTCAAAATTACCATATATTTAAAGGTTCGCGCTAGCGGTATCCAATCCTTACCACCATTGTTGGAGCTTCAACGACCTTCGTCAGAGCTCCGATTTGGGGTGGGTAAGGGTGGCATGTGGTGCCGCTGGTGCGGACCTTTGAGAATAAGAGACTTTTGAATAAATGGGTTTTGGATCCACCGGAGTATCATGGGGTGCCGCTGGCGCGGACCTTTGAAAATAAGATTGGATAAATGGGATCGGGATCCTCTGGAGCGCCGATTTGGGGTGAATAGGGGATATATATATATATATATATATATATATATATATATATATATATATATATATATATATATATATATATATATATATATATATATATATATAATGTGATAACACATTAAATGCTATTATTTGTAAAAATGTCATAGATATTAAACTTTATTGTACACACCAGAAAATGAAATTGTTTTATATCTGTGACATTTTCACAAACAATAACTGTGGGTACCCGAAATTATAATGATGGGCCTGGACGAGTAGCCCAATGTTGACGGCCCAAAGTCCAGACACCCCATCTCTTAACTGGCCATGATCCAGTCTCCTCCCACGTTCCCCTTAAGAGAGGTTCTAGGGAGAGATGGAAAACGTGGGGGAGTCCAACACCCCCACTTACTAAAATGAACATGTATATATTGAACCCTAGGTCCGGGGCAAAGGACAAGTTGTATTCTCTGTAACCACTCTCCGGAGTATATAGAAATAACACTGACTGCACCACCGTGAACGTAGGCACATCTTTGCTGAACCACGTACATCCTTTGTTGTGTGACTGTCATTTTTACCTTCCTTATTCTTGCTTGGTGATTGCTTTTCTCTTATCTATTTGTGTTGCATAATAATTGTCACCACAATTGGCGCCGTCTGTGGGAACGTTTATCTTCCCTGAGAAAGCCCACACCAAAGAAGGAATTTAAAATGTCCGGTCACAGTAGCAATGCTCCCCAGGCAGGGGATATTCAAGAACCACCTGTTCCTCGCAGGATTAGATCTGAAATTCGACGTTCAGATCAGAGGGCTCGCTTGGAAAGGCCAGCCTCAGAAGAAAGCCATGTAATACCCCGTATTTTTGGCAATATTTATTTTTGGGATTAATTAATTAAATGAGAATTAATTGGGAATTAATCCGGATAAAATACTAGCGAGATGTGAGTTGGTATTTGACTATATTGAGTATATATGATGTTAGGTGAATATTGAATTATGAAATTTGTCGTGAGATTGATATACGGCAATTTGGACATTTTATTGGGACGCGTGAGACAGTCGCGTCAGGATATAATTATTTTTATTATATAAGTGAATTTAAATTCTATTAACCGTATGGTCGTTTTGAGTGCGCCAACGCGTCCGGAAGGGTCGAGATAGTCAGAAAACACTAGCCGGGGGTTTAGTTTGGGTCCCGGGGTATTTTTAGGCCATACCGGCATCTTATAAGGGTAGTTTGGTAATATTGTATTTTTGGGATTTAATAATGCCGAAAATTAAGAGTTTTTATCTGATTGGGAATTGACCCACTTAACCCATTAACAACCCATATTAACCTAGAAGGCTGCGTAGGTTATTAGAATTAGGTTTTTTAATATTTCCCAAAGCAAACCCTAGCCACCATAGCCTTTGGAGAAGAAAGCTTGGAGAGAGAGAAATAGAAAGGAATTCTGCAGAAAGAGAGGGAGAGAGCTTCATCAAATCGTCATCAAAATCTGAGATTGAATCAAGGCAAGTGGTTTAAATTACGTTTTTATGCAGTAAATGCTTCTTCCATGCTTAGACTATCCAATAAATCAAATTGTTCTTGGGAGTTAAATAAAAACCCATTTTAATTGGACTTAGAACTCGAATTTTGAGAACAAATTGCATGTAGAATAGTATGGAGATGATTATTCTGATGTTAATATATGTAGGATGTAACAAAAAACGGATCTAGAATGGACATATTGAGGATTTAAAATTCTAGGGTTTATGTTCTTGAAAATTTGGGGGAAAGGGTAGAGATTTGATGAATTAATGATGTTTAGGATGTGTTAATTCCTTAAAAGATGTTAGTATATGACCTTAGTATGTTTTAGGATGGTTGGAGACCTTAAAACATTGTTGGGACGAATTTTGGTTGAGATTTGAGGTGTAGAAATTGGTGAAAAACGAGATAGGATTTCTGGGCTTGAATCTGGTCACTCGTTAGAAGACCTACCCAGGTCGTTCGAACGAACTCGTTCGAACGAGCTTCTAACGAGTTGACAGTTTGGGGTTCTAACGAGAGGGATGTTCGTTCGATAATCTCGTTCGAACGAGATCTCGTTAGATAGCCCAGTTCGTTCGAACGAACTCTCGTTCGAACAGCCTCGTTCTAACGAGACTTCTAACGAGCTGGCAGTTTAGGCCTTTTGGCCTGTTTTGATTTTTGGAGTTCCGTAAACTTGTTCGATGGTAGAGATAACATTCCTTTGATGATGTATTGGTGTACTTGGGACATTTGGGATATAATGAGGAGTAAATTATAGAATTGTGGAACGAATCAAATAGACATTTTGAGTCGGGACGTGAGTGCCTACTACGACGTGAGAATAAATTATGGCGTGTATGAATTATGAACCGGGATTATATAAATTGTATAAATTATAAGTTAGTACGAGAAGGCGATATGTACTACGATTAAACTACGGTGATTACTAAGATGCGTGTTTACTTAGTATTGATATATAATTTGTGTGTATGACATACCTACCATACTTGTTATCATGGGAGGTTTGCGTTCGCTTAGGGCCCTCTAATCCTTGTGTTGCCCGGATTTAGACTGGTTACCTCGATGAACATAGGTCAGAGAAGGACTTATTGGGATGTTAATAAGTCTGCTGATCGTGGGAGCGCAGGTATGTGCGTGACCCATGTGATGTGACTGTGTTCGCCTCCATTATTTGTGATGTTGTAATCTGTGAACTATTCCTGAGAGATTCGGAATATGTGATCCTTATGTACGTGATGTACCGGGATGGAAAGCAGAGTATGTGTGCACCGCAGCTTAGTCTCGGGGTGCTTATATTGTATATTTATGTTGTGGAAAATATACACTTAGTAAAATGAGAACTTTCATATGGTATTGTGTGTATAACTATGGAATAACATAAAAGGGAGAATCTATAACGAGTTATATTACTTTTATATGAGAACCTGAATTTACGTTAAGCCCCTATTTAATTGCGAGCGTTATAATGTTAATGGGGACCGAGTAATAAAGGTAGAACCTATGACAGTCTAGTTAGATATGATGTCACTTAGCTAGTGGTTTGTGTCATTTTAGATGGGTACTTACGTTAGGAGTGCACAGTTAGACGAGAGGTGAGAATTTCATGTGAGTGCACGTCCTAACATGTACTTTGCATTTAATGTTTTAAATGTTTTTAAAGCACTTGCAGGTTTTTAAAATATCTCCACATTCGGGCTCTGACCCGTTTGCTTTCAAATCTATTTTTCTTGTAAAACCATTTTAGGTGCCCAGCCACAAGGACACCATGCATAGGATACTCATTCAGGTGACGAGCTGTAGCTGTTTGTGGAAGCTACAGGGATTTGCTTTTAGACGCTTCTACCATTTGGATTCCATATTCAGTATTCTTCAGTTGTAGGGCATGTTGCCCAAATTCTATTAGAGACTTTTCCATTTCAGTTTGTCAGACTTTGGCATGTATTGATTCAGTATTCAGTATATAGTTATTCATTTCAGTTGTGGAGTTTGTTGTGAGGAGTTTTTCCTCCGGATTTATTTATATCGTGTGATGGTTATTCTATTACTTCGTTATGGTGAATGGTGATATTATTCTTGCATTAAATCTTTTACTGCATGTTAATCAGACTTTAATTAAAATTTGACAACTTACTTTTTAAATACTAGGTGGTTAGTAATAATAAATTGTTTTCGACAGTGATGCTATTAACTGAGCCAACTTGGCATTTTGGTTTAATTTAATAAAGGAGTAGCTACCCGGTATTTAATTAGTCGGGGTGTCACAAGCCAAGGACTAGCAAGGTCCACGCAGATATCCAGACTGATTGATGCGTATGAGGCAAGACTCCACGAGCAGAGGGAGTCTTCTCGAAAACACGAGGCTGAGAATGCTCGCCTGAAAAGAAGATTAAAGAGATTGGAGAAAGAACTCTATCATGATATCAGGAGACGCCCGTACCGCACTCCTAGCCCTCAGGCGAGCAAGTCTCGCAGCCGAGGAAGGAGCCCCAGGCGGGGATCCTAAATGGTTGAGAGAAACGAATCAGACGACGACCTACGCGAGCAGTTACGAAAAGCTCGCCATTACCAGAGCCCTACTCGCAGCAACGAGAACATACAAAATCTAGTCCGAAGAGAGATGGACCAGCATCCTGCCCATCACGGTACCAGATCGACCCGAGAACTCGCTAGGCGAGCTTTCAAAACTCAGATGAAATCACCTTTCTCGAGGGAAATTGAAGAAGAATCCCCCAAGAAGTTCGTCATTCCAAGGTTCAAAGTCTATGACGGTAAGATCGATCCCATCGATCACGTCAGGCAGTACCGGCAGGCCATGACCCTCTGGAACCACCGGGATGCACTGATGTGCCGTATTTTCCCCTTGAGCCTGCATGATGTGGCACAGAAATGGTTCGAAAGGATCCCCCACCGGTCCATCAGAAGTTTCAAATCCCTGGTCGAGCTATTTACGGCCCGATTCATTACTAGTAGCTCCCATCCCAAAAGGATGGATGCTTTGCTGACAATGAAGAAAATGCCTCAAGAGACCCTTCGAGACTACGCGAATAGGTACTGGGAGTTGTTCAACGAGGTCGAGGACTGCTCGGAGCAAGTGGCGGTGGCCTCTTTTAAAATTGGGCTGCCCAGCGCTTCCCTTCTGTACCAGTCCCTGACAAAGAAGGAGGCTATGACTATTGGCGACTTAATGGCTCGCATCGAGAAGTATGCCAAGGTGGAAGATGTCACCCGCCTCAGCACAGGGGAAAACTATCGAGCTAAACTCACTGCCAAGGGCAGTGACAAAACTGAGAACCAGAAGAAAGGAGGAAAGAACGGGGGCAAAAATGGCTCCAAGAATGGAGGCAACAATAATGTGTCGAAAGCATTTCAGGCTGTCAACACCGTCTTCAAAGAACCAATTTATAAAATTCTTACAAAAATCAAAGACGAGCCATTCATCAAGTGGCCCAGGAAGATGGGAGGAGATCCCTCGAATAGAAACAATGCGATGAGATGCACTTTTCACAAAGAGGGAGGACATAAGACTGAGCATTGCAAAGCTCTTAAGTCTCACCTCGAGGAGCTAGCCCAGTCCGGGCATTTGAACGAGTTTGTGGAGAAAAAGGCAGAGAAGGTGGCTGCCAATAGAGAGGCTAGACCTGACAACATGCTCGAAGATGACGCTGGACATGAGTTCGCGGTAATTCATGGGGCCTCCGATGCCAAGCAGATCCAAGGAAATTCAGCTCGAATGGAGATGAAGAAACTTACAGCGGTGATGCCAGCTTTTCAGATCGATCCAGCAAAGTCACAGTCAGGAAAGCGTCGACGAGCAGACGACGTCAACTATAATAAGCATATTGTTTTCACAGATGAAGATCTGGTGGGAGTGAGAACCCCACATCACGATGCTTTGATCATTACCCTCAGGATAGCTAACTTTGACATCGACAAGTTGCTCGTCGAATAAGGAAGCTCATCCGAGGTAATGTATCTCGACATATTCAGAAGATTGAAGTTAATCATCGCCGACCTAAAGGAGGCCACTGTCCCTTTAGTTGGCTTCGCTGGAAAAATAACTATTCCCCTGGGAAAGATCGTACTACCAGTACACGCGGGAAACGTCTCCAAGATGATCGAGTTTTTGGTGGTGGACATCGACTCGCCATACCAAGCCATCCTCGACAGAGGATGGCTACATGCGATGCAGGCAGTCTCCTCGACCTACCATCAGAAACTCAAGTATGTAACTGAGCGAGGAGTAATGGAGAACCACGGCGATCAAGCAATGGCGAGAAGGTGTTTCATAGCAGCCATCCGACCAAGGCCAGAGAAGAAGGTCGATCAGTCCAGGGAGAAAGTTAAAGAACAAGAAGGTCTGACACCTTCTAAATAGTAATTAAAGTACGGAAGACCCAGAGTAGAGGAGACCAGGCTCCTCCCCTCTGAACGGGTCGTCGAGGACCTGGTGGAGGTTACGACTGGAGATAACGATAGTAACAGAGTTTTCTTAATTGGAGCATCTCTCACTGAACAAGAACAGAAGGAATTGACAACTCTACTGAGAGGCAACGTAGATGTTTTTGCGTGGGAACCATACGAGCTGCCTGGAATCGATCCTAGTATGGTTTGTCATTAATTGCATGTCAATCCCACCTTCAAACCAATCACGCAGAAGGCACGGCGAACTGCACCCGAGAAGGCAAAAGTCATGGAGAAAGAAGTAGAAAAACTGTTGGATGCAGGATCCATACGGGAGGTACGATTCCCCGAGTGGTTATCCAACCTAGTAGTAGTTCTAAAAAGCAACGGGAAGTGGAGAGTTTGCATCAACTTCACTGACCTCAACAGAGCGTGCCCTAAAGACAGTTTCCCCCTCCCAAAAATTGACCAACTGGTGGACGCCACTGCAGCTCACGAGCGAATGAATTTTTTGGACGCATACTCAGGATATCATCAGATCCCTTTATATGCCCCAGACAAAGACAAAATAGCATTTATCACCACAGTTGGGTTATACTGCTACAAAGTCATGCCCTTTGGGCTCAAAAACGCAGGGGCAACCTACCAGCGGCTAGTCACCAAGATGTTCAAGGACCAGATGGGAGACACCATGGAGGTCTACATCGATGACATGCTCGTTAAAAGCAAGATGAAAGAAGACCACCTCTCAGACCTGTCAAACACCTTCGAAATCCTCAGGAAATACCGAATGAAACTTAACGCGAGCAAGTGTTCGTTTGGTGTCCAGTCAGGAAAATTTCTTGGGTACTTGATCAGTAAGAGAGGCATAGAGGCTAACCCAGACTAGATCGATGCGATTAACAAGGTGCAACCTCCTCGAACAATCCGGGACGTACAGAAGCTCACTGGTATGCTCGCTGCCTTAAATCGCTTTATCTCTAAATCCTCCGAGAAATACAAACCTTTCTTCCAGCTTCTAAAGGGGAACAAAACGGTAGAGTGGAACCCAAATTGCTCGCAGGCATTGGTCGAGCTCAAAGCTTACTTAAGCTCTCTGCCACTGCTCGTCATACCACAGCAAACAGATTCTTTGTACCTGTACCTCTCCGTTTCCAACCACACTGTCAGTTCTGCATTAATGAGCGAAGTTGCAGGAATCCAGCACCCCGTTTACTACGCGAGAAAAACCCTGCTTGAGGCCGAGCAGAGGTACCTACCTCTGGAGAAGCTCGCCTTTGCACTAGTAGTGGCTTCGAGGAAGCTGAAACACTATTTCGAAGCCCACACCATAATCGTCCTTACATCGTACCAGGCAGGCTGTCTAAATGGTCAGTCGAGCTCGAACGATTTGATATCCAATTTCAACCGAGGAGCGCAATCAAGGGGCAGGTCCTTGATGATTTCATAGCCAAATTCACAGGCGAGCAACCTTGCAACCAACCACATCCAACCAAACAAAAAGGGACCCACACGACGGAGGGAACCTGGAAATTATTTGTTGATGGAGCCTCCAATTCAAAGGGGGCAGGTGTGGGCATCGTTCTTATCACTCCAAAAAATACGATCCTCGAGCGGGGAATTAGGCTTGGATTTGAAGCCTCCAACAATGAAGCAGAATACGAGGCCCTGGTAGCCGGCCTCCAAAAAGCACACGCTTTGGAAGCAAAGAAATTACAGGTGTTTGGCGACTCATAGTTAGTCTCCAATCAGATCAGCGGGGACTACAATGCGAAAGATGAAAGGATGGCAACCTACCTCGCCTTGGCAAAGAGGCTATTGGCTGACTTTGAGGAAGTCAATGTCCAGCAGTTCCCCAGGGGACAGAACAGCCATGCTGACGCCCTAGCAGCTCTAAGCTCAGCAATCGATTCTGAGTTAAAAAGAACAATCCCCATCGATTTCCTCGCTCATCCAAGCATCAACCGTGACGGCAAGTCACAAACCGTGGAGCAGGTCCTCCATATTGAGTCAACACCAATCTGGATGGACCCACTGAAGGATTATTTAAAGGATGGCACGCTTCCAGATGACAAGAAGACCGCTCACCAGATAAGAGTCAAAGCTGCTCGCTTTCACTTATCTCCTGAGGGCAAGCTATACAAGAGATCGTTTTTCAGTCCATACCTTCAATGTATTCACCCAAAGGATGTCGAGCAGGTTCTACATGAGCTTCACGAAGGAATTTGTGGAAGCCATATTGGAGGAAGATCTCTGGCTTTCCAAGCAATGAAGGAAGGTTATTGGTGGCCATATATGCAAATGAACTCTGCGGCGTATGTTCGCAAGTGCCTGAAATGCCAACTTCACGCTCCTACACCAACCTGCTAGCGACCTAAAATCATTGTCCAACCCATGGTTATTCGCCCAATGGGTAATGGACATCGTAGGACCACTTCCTACCGCCACCGGTAGTCGCAAGTATCTGCTGGTCGCGACTGACTACTTCACCAAATAGATCGAGGCAGAACCCCTAGCGAACATCCGAGATGCATATATGATAAGGTTCATATGGAGAAATATAATCACCCGTTTTGGCATCCCCAGAACCATCATCACCGATAATGGAACGCAGTTTGAATGCGGCTCTTTTCAGAGTTTCTGTAACGAACACGGAATCAGACACCATTTCAGTTCGGTGGCCTACCCTCAGAGCAATAGCCAAGCTGAGGCTTCCAACAAAACTGTGATCGACGGATTAAAAAAGCGATTAGAACGAGCCAAAGGTGCATGGGTAAATGAACTACCACATATTCTATGGGCTTACCGAACCACTCCACGACGAGCAATAGGAGAAACCCCATTTTCGCTGACGTATGGAATGGAAGCAGTCATCCCACTAGAAGCAGGTTTGCCAATAATGAGGTCCAACCTTGTCGACCAGGGCCATAATGATGCAGCATTGCTTGCCGAGCTCGACCTGGCCGACGAGCGCCGAGAGCTAGCCCTAGTAAAACTAGCGAGCTATCATCAACAGCTAGTGAGGCATGACAACAAGAGGGTCAACCCAAGGACATTCCGAGTTGGGGACTATGTCCTAAGGAAAGTCCTGGGCAGCGCAGTAAAACCATTAGACGGCAAGCTAGGGCCAAACTGAGAAGGACCCTTCAAGATAACAAGAGACAATCTGCAAGGCGCCTATCACTTGGAAACGATGGAAGGCAGAGAAATACCCCGAGCATGGAACGCAGCCAATCTCAAGAGATTCTATTTTTAGATCTTTCTTATATTCTTTTGTTATGGAGTTAAAAGTTCATTTTCCTTGTCATTAATGGAAGTTATTTAACGGTTGCATTCTGATAAGTAACAGCTATATAAGCTCTATCACACATCTTTTCCAAATGACAGGCACATTGATTAATACGCCATAGCAGGAAATTGTCACTCCTCAGGTTATCGTTATGAAACACAAAAGACCTATTGACATTGCCCCTGGCAATATATGAAGCCCTACAGGAGATCCTTAGGTAATATGGCCAAATTTAAACTGGTCACCAAACCTTATTTGGTTGAATGAAATCCTGATCGGATAGAACATCCAACACCAGGTGTGTCCTCGCCAATTGCCACACTTAGGCCTAAGGGAGTGTGACGACACGACCTAAAAGGTAAAGTGGTGCACAATGGTATCTCGATGTTATGCTGGACTGGGAGGACACTTGCGTGATAATACAAACTTAAAAGATCATAAAAGAGCAAGAATATAGAGATAATCTGCACTTGTTTAGTCGGCTAAATTGGCCCAAAACATAAATTTTATTAATCCACTATAGTTACAACAAATACAATAAATGTTTAGTCGGCGAGCTCGCCCAAAACATTGACACAACATTACTTCAACACAAAATACATAGAGTAGCTACTGGAAAAATCTCAGTGGGGATGAGGCCTCTGAACGAGATAATCAGCCACTTGAGCCCTTCGACCATCATCAGGAGCAGGAACCAACTCTTCCTCGACTTCGTTAGCATCTGACTCTAATAGCTACCGAGGGATGGCATCGATGGGTATCCACTGATCATCTCTCCGGAAGGGATTGGGCATCCGAGTGGAAGGAGATATTTCGTGGCGATACCAGAGCATAGAGTTCCTTAGAACCTGCATCTCCTTCAAAGCACTCAACCACCCCCTGATGAAGGCGAGCTCCTCAAATTCTATCAGCCTCGTCGGAGCATCCAGCCCACCCTGGTCATAACCATCGGCCCATACTCGTCGGGGTTCTTTTTTAAACAGATGTCGCAGCCGAGTAACGTCCCTTTGGAGCCCGGCGGCAATCACATATGCTCGTTGAACGTCACCACGGAGCTCTTCCATTTCACTATCTGAACGCCTGGTGCTCCTGCCAGCTTGCGGAATGAATGGACCAGTAGAACCTCACATCACAGGGGGAACGTCGCTCGAGCCAGCCCTAGCTTGCATTGATGAAGAGCCTCGCAACACTGCAGGAGAGGCGCTTGGCGCGTGCTCCCTAAGACGCGAAACCTATTTCCTTAAAGCTTCATTTTCTTGCTGAAGCATCTCACCAACCTGGTTGATCTCAGAAGCATCGAGAAGCTTTATTCTCAATGAATTCACCTCTTCTTGCACTGAAGCACCAACCTCTTCTATCTCCTGGAGCCTGTCCTTCAATTTGGCCACAAGCTCAGACTAATCCTTATACTTTTGATTCCTTGACCTAAGAGATTTGCAAAGCCTAACAAAGGCCTGACGAACCTGAGGACTGGCATTGGGACCAAGAGTCCTGCCCAAATGAGATGTGGCAGGAATATACTCTTCTACATCAGTCAACTACAAGACATAAAAGGGCAATGGAAAGAAAAATCAATCAGTGCATTGGGAAAAAGAAACCTTTTCATTGATAAGGGTTAAAAGTACATCGAGCATCAAAAAGAAAATTTACAGACAGAAAAAGTAAAAATACAAGGTAGTCCTATAAGTAAAAACTAACTAGCAACCTCAGGTTGCCCAGAAGCCGATGGCTGCTTCCCTTTATCAGCATCAGCAGGAGCACCGCCCTCAGCAAGGGTAACCTCTGTCGCCACAACAAGGGGAACGTCAGCGGAGATTGTCTGGGAGACAGGGTCAGCGGCTTCGATAGCTGGGGCAGGGACTTCTTCCACAGTCGGCTTCAGACTCGGGTCATGCTCATCGAACAGAGGAGAGTCTATATCAACACCAGAAGCTAAGAGGGCCTTGTTCCAGCCCTTCTTGAAGTTCAGACGACTAATATAGTCTATCTGAACCTCAGCATCCTCGTATGCTGTAGCCCAACCAGAGTTATATGAGTCTTCCTTGGCAGTGACCGCCTCAGACTCTTTCTTCTTCAGCTCCTCGAATAGCACTATGTTCTCTTCCACGATAACAAGCTTGCTCGAGCAAACCAAGTTGTAGGCTTTTCGCAGCTCTTTCAACTCTTTAACTGCGCGTCCTTCTCTCGGTTGGCAGTAACAAGAGCCAGATCGGATGATATCCGAGTAGCATCAACGGCTTTAAAACTAGCCTCGAGCTCTGTACCCTTCAACCTCAAGGTTTATTTTGTTGCTCTAACTCATAATTTCTCTTCACCGGCTCATCGAGAGAACGATAGAGCACGGCGAAGTCGGTCACAAACTGCAGGAAGAAGAAGACATTAGAAGAAAGAAATAATGGAATTTATTAAAACATTGGAGAAAAGAAATAGTCTTACCAAAGCTAGCCTCTGGCTAGCCTGAAGGGCAAGTTGATCAGACCCCAGCGCCCTTTGGCGATCAGCAGGAAGAACTACTCTCTCGAGCAGCGCGGGGGCCAACTAAGGAGAAATTGCAACAGAAGCCCCCTCGGGCAGTGCAGATACCGGGACTAAGGCCTGCCCAGCCTTCGTCCTCGATTCCATCATCCTCCTCTCCTCCTCTTTCTCATTCTCTATCTTTTTCCTCTCCTCTATCCTCTTCTTCTCCTCCACCTTCTTTTTCTCCTCCATCTTCTTTCTCTCATATTCCTTTTTTCTCTCCCTCTCTCTCACCTGCTCTTCCTCTCTCCTCTTCTTCTCCTACTCCTGAGCAAAAGACCGAGAACCAGTAGCCACGGCCCCAGCGCTAGACTTCTGCTTCTTCGACCTCTGAGCAAGGAGCACGTGATCTTCATCATCATTGTCCCGAATTAAATTCTTCCTTGGAGGAACCATCTCCTCGCTCAAACTGCTAGATGTGCTCGGCGACTCTCGAGCTTCAGAAACTTCCCCACGATCAGAGGAACTGCCAATACTGGAGCTCTCTTCACCCAAATTGCCACCAGCACCACCTGTGATATTGCTTTCAGAGCTGCTCTCCTCCTCGTCCAACTGGATAGGATCCGCAGCAGTCTCTTCAGAGGTATCAAACTCAGGGATACTGTCCACCGGTCTTGCTATAAAACTGGAGCCAGCGTTCTTGTATTCGAGCAGAAAAGCAGCAGACCGAGGATGCTCGCCGTCGGCTAGAGGCTCCCTGATATTCCAGGCCTTGACCAATTCAGAGAGACGAACCTCGCTGAGAGCAGGTTCCAAGTTCTTCGACCTCGCTGAAGAAAAAATAGAGAAAAATCAGAAAGATCACAAATCAACAAAAATTAAAAGAGCAGAGCAAAGTCTACCTATGTATTCTTCCCCATAAAAGGGAACAGAGAACCTATCAGACCTCGACCCTTCAAATTGGGGAGAAAACTGCTAGTTTCTAACAAGGAAACCTTCTTGCCAATAATCCTTATGGGAATCAGGTAGGTTTACTACCAATACCCTGTCAGGGCTCCTAGCTTTGAGATAGAGGACACCAGAGCTAGTTCGAGAGAAGGGGTAGTAAAAACAGGCCTCGGCAAGCCCTAACTTGGTACCATATAACTGATTTATTCTATGGATTCCATTAATTATCTTCCACACATTGGACGAACATTGTGCAGGAACAATATTGAAATAACCAAAAAAGTGCAAGAACGGATTGGTGGGAGGGAAAGTGAGTCCCCCCTGGGAAAGCAACAAAATATGGATCAAATGGTCATCCTCTATCTCTCTAACGTTTCTAGGGGGAGGCACAACACTCAATCTCTACCCACTCTAGAATGTTATAAAACTTCCTAAACTCGGGGACCGACCTATTCCCAATCTTTGCCATCGAAAAAACCTAGAAAACTACAAATTCAAAGAAAAAGTACAAAGAGAAGGCACAGGAGACTTACAAGATGGAAGTTCGACTAGAACGATGAAGAATCACGAGCCCAAATAACAAGGAAGCAATGAGAATGGAGACTGAGAGAAGAAAGTGTGAATCGCTAGAGCTCACAGGAAATGGAAGAATGCTGAGAAGGTTGAAACGACGGTCGAAAAGTGACTACTCTGGAAAACCTTTAAGTATCGCTAATCATGGTGCACAAACCCCGAAGCGGGTGCCGCCAGAATCAGTTTCCCAACTTTTGAAGAGTTGCACAATGTACGAAAAAACCATTATGGCAAATCATTTAAATTTATTGAGCCCAAGGAATGGCCCAATAAACTTAGGGGCAATTATGGGTACCCGAAATTAGAATGATGGGCCTGGACGAGTAGCCCAATGTTGACGGCCCAAAGTCCAGACCCCCTATCTCTTAACTGGCCATGATCCAGTCTCCTCCCACGTTCCCCTTAAGAGAGGTTCTAGGGAGAGATGGAAAACGTGGGGGAGTCCAACACCCCCACTTACTAAAATGAACATGTATATATTGAACCCTAGGTAGGGGGAAAAGGACAAGTTGTATTCTTTGTAGCCACTCTCCGAAGTATATAGAAATAACACTGACTGCACCATCGTGGACGTAGGCACATCTTTGCTGAACCACGTACATCCTTTGTTGTGTGACTGCCATTTTTACCTTCCTTATTCTTGCTTGGTGATTGCTTTTCTCTTATTTATTTGTGTTGCATAATAATTGTCACCACAATAACATTTACTGTGTTAATATATTTATGAAATAGTTTTATATATATAACATTTTCACAAACAGTAACATTTACTGAGTTAATATTAAATGTGCATAAATAGTTTTATATATATATCATTTTCACAAACAGTAACATTTACTGAGTTAATATTAAATGTGATAACACAGTAAATGCTATTGTTTGTAAAAATGTCATAGATATTAAACTTTATTGTATACACCAGAAAATGACATAGTTTTATATCTGTGACATTTTCACAAATAATAACATTTACTGTGTTAATATATTTATGAAATAGTTTTATATATATAACATTTTCACAAACATTAACATTTACTGAGTTAATATTACATAATATATATATATATACGGTAGATCCAAACCTCTTTTTTTTTTTCAAAATTACCATATTTTTAAAGGTTTACGCTAGCGACATTCAATACCCACCACTACCCACCCCCATTGTCGGAGCTTCAATGACTTTCATCAGAGCTAAAATTTGTGTGGGTAGTAGTGGCATAGGGTGCCGCTGGCGCGGACCTTTGAAATTAAGAGAATATTAGATAAATGGAGTTTGGATCCACCGGAGCTCCGATTTGGGGTGAGTAGGGGTAACATTGGGTTAGGTTTATATCTATAATATTTTTACAAATGGTAACATTTACTGTGTTATAACACAGTATATATATATATATATATATATACGGTGGATCCAAACCTCTTTTTTCTGATATTGTCTTATTTTTAACTGACCGCGCTAGCGGTATCTAATCCCAACCACCACCAACCCCAATTGTCGGAGCTCCAACAACCTTTATCAAAGTTTTGATTTGGGGTGACATGGAGTTCCGCTGACGCGGACCTTAAGAAATAAGAGAATATTGGATAAATGGGGTTTGGATCCACTGGAGCTCCAGTTTGAGGTGAGTAGGGATAGCATTGAGTTAGGTTTATATCTGTAATATTTTCACAAATAATATTGTTTGTGAAAATGTTACATCGTCATCCCATGTCACCTCAAATCAGAGCTCTGATGAAGGTTGTTGGAGCTCCGACAAAGGGGGTGGATGGTGGTGGGGATTGGATGCCATTGGCGCGGACCGTTAAAAATAAGATAATATCAGAAAAAAGAGGTTTGGATATATATATATATATATATATATATATATATATATATATATATATATATATATATGTACTGTGTTATATGAACACAGTAAATGTTAATGTTTGTGAAAATGTTATAGATATAAACCTAACCCAATGCCACCCTTACTCACCCCAAATCGGCGCTCTGGTTGATCCAAACCCCATTTATCTAATATTCTCTTAATTTCAGAGGTCCGCGCCAGCGACACCCTATGCCACTATTACCCACCCAAATCATAGCTCTGATGAAAGTCGTTGAAGCTCCGACAATGGGGGTGGGTAGTGGTGGGGATTGAATGTCGCTAGCGTAAACCTTTAAAAATATGGTAATTTTGAAAAAAAAAGATTTGGATCTACCGTGTATATATATATATATATTGTGTAATATTAACTCAGTAAATGTTAGTCTTTGTGAAAATGCTATATATATTGTGTAATATTAACTCAGTAAATGTTACCGTTTGTGAAAATGTTATATATATAAAACTATTTCATAAATATATTAACACAGTGAGTGTTATTGTTTGTGAAAATGTCACAGATATAAAACTATTTTATTTTCTGTTGTATACAATAAAGTTTAATATCTATGACATTTTTACAAACAATAGCATTTACTGTGTTATCACATTATATATATATATATATATATATATATATATATATATATATATAATATGCTCCTATTTTTAAAGCTCTACGCCACCGGCACCTAATGCCACCCCTACTCACCCCAAACCGGCGCTCAAGAGGATCCAGATCCCATTTATCCAATCTTATTTTCAACGGTCCACGCCAGCGGCTCCCCATGACACTCCGATCGATCCCAAATCCATTTATTCAAAAGTCTCTTATTTTCAAAGGTCCGCGCCAGCGGCACCACATGCCACCCTTACCAACCCCAAATCGGAGCTCTGACGAAGGTCATTGAAGCTCCAACAATGGTGGTAAGGATTGAATGCTGCTAGTGCGAACCTTTAAATATAAGGTAATTTTGAAAAAAGAGGGTTTGGATCCACCGTATATATATATATATATACTGTGTAATATTACCATAGTAAATGTTACTGTCTGTTTCTGAAAATGTCACATATATAAAACTATTTAATATTCTAGTGCATACAGTAAAGTTTACTGTTTGTGTAAATTTTTTTCTTTGGAATTTTATAGCCTTCATAGATCTTGTTTGATAGATCTCGTCGAGCAGATTTAAAAAATAGTAATTTTGCAAAAAACGGATTTGTGAATCAAAAGTTATGATCATTTAAAGATTAAAAAAAAAAAGTCCAACCACTTATGTAACTTCCTAAAGGAAGTTACGGATGATTAGTTATAAAAGGGTAAAATTGTGAAAAAATTCCCTAAAAAGTTGGAATAGGACCTATAGGATTGTTGAAAAGTCAATAGGACTTATATGAATGTTGACCCCACAAATGGGACTTAAATATAATTATCTCTTATAAATTTACCAGGAATCGTAATATGTATTCGGACAATAAATATTTTATTTATAATTTTAATCTCTATTTTTTAATAAAATCGCTGGCGTTGATCTAGATCCATAACATGTCAACCAATCACAGCATGTCACGTCAGTCGATAATTTGAAAACAAGAACTAAAAATGAAAACGAAATGTTTGTTGTCCTATCTCCATAATCAATATTATTTTAAAATCCTAAAAGTGCATAATCTATTTTCTTATCCATTTTTAAAATTATTTCCTTTCAGACCCCTATATTTTGTCAATTCTATGGATGCGCTCTTTTTTCCTCCGAATATCTCCTCCCAATAATGATATTTTGGACACATGAATTCCTTTTTATGACAAGGTTAATAAAGCAAAATGGTAAGGCCAAATTGGATACATTAAAGTAAAAGAATTTTATTAAAGGGGGTTTTGGAAAAAAATCCTCGTAATCCTCAAAGTGTATAAAAATAGGACACTCCAAATAATTTTATAAATTTAGCCTCTGTGTATAAAAACACTATGAGAAATGGTGAAAAATGGTGCCGCTGGCGCAGACTAAAAAAATGAACTCCTAAATCTGAAGGGATCACACAAATAAATGTTATTGTACCACAGGGACTAGATTTATAAACTTGAAAAGCATTGTCCTAAAAATCCAAATATGAGAAGGAACATGACATTTACCTTAATTCTCTATTTATTAAATTATTGAAAAAGTGAAAGTAGTTGGAAGAGAGTGAGAGATATTTTCAAATATTTTGTATTTCATACCAAATCTAATCTTTAGTGTATAACTAAGTTATAGGTTTAACTTCTACTTGACATCAGATAAATGAACTCTCAGTCCACGTGGTAGCATAACAAACTTTTATATTTTTATCTCTTACGTCTCTGTCTCTTGCAATACCCAGCAAAGCCTTTCATCTCCCAAAGAAACCAAAATAATTGCACGATACAATCCCCATCATTTTCTATGACAGATCACCCGGCTTACTCTTAATTATGAAACCCTTTAATCTTCCTTTATTAAACGTTTAATTTTCATTTTTGGTGTGTCCATTTACTTCCTCATGACGATTTTTTCCCTTTTCCCAAAAATCCATCCATTTACTCACTAAAAAATAGGAACCGATTATCTCTTAGTTTTCTCTTTCTCCCTTTCCTCCCTTTCCCCCTTTAAATTCAGATACATGCACTCACACAGTGACTTATGAAATGATTTTTGTGTTTTTATCATCTCATTCTTTATAAATCTACCCTAAAAAATTTATAGATGAGTTTAATTTAAAGACACCTAATGTGTTTGATTGACAAATTATCCAATGTGCGAGTAAAAAATAAAAAGAGCAAGAAGTAAAAATTATTCGAGGAAGGTTCTAAGTTGATTAGAACCTGCGACATACATCGCGTCAAAGCCACCGACCGAGTGTGTATGGAGATGTAAGTTTATGGATATTAAAATTGGGTATTTGGTTATATACTGGATGAGACATGAATTTCTTGCTTGGTGGTATAGATGATTTTGCAGGAAAATATAGAGAAAGATCTTTCATATTTGTGTGGCTCTCATTTAGCCAGGTTGTATCATGCATGAATTAAATAAAAGGTTATATTTTTTATGTAGCCTATTTTTATTACAATTGATCTTAATGTACTATAGTTTTTATAGATATTATGCTTGGATTTATAAAACTTTTTTTCCTTTGGTAAGACACATTTTACTTCTTCCAATTGAAAGGAGTTAATGTTGAGAATAATATAATAAGAAGATGGTTTGGGGGGTTAGTATATTATGTATAGTTCACAAACACAAATTCAGGAATAAAAACAAAATGGGCAAAACCATTTATTTCACTATATATTATAAATCTCGACTTACATATATATAGAGAAATACATCGTGTTTGACAGGCGAATACCCACGGGCGTCGGTTTGTTATCGTCAGTAGAAATTCCCTTAAGAACTCCAACAGTCGGTAAGAGATCCCTCGAGAGCTCCAACAGTCAGCAGTGGAGACAGGCTTCCTTCTCCACGAGATGTACTCCAAGAATATGTAATATGATCAAAAGGGTTTTATAATGATTCACATATATGATTTGGGATATTTAGTGAATTAAAATAGGTTTTAACCTAAAAGATTGAAGTCTTAAATCATAGCAGTTCTATAGAAAACGGAGTTGTAAAAGACTTGCAAAAACCTAATTTTCGAGCAGGTGTTTATGCCAACAAAAAATTAAAAGGCGGCGAAATGTCGTTAGATACCCCAAGAAACGACCCTAAAAATGAAGCATTAAAAATCAAAACAGTATGTGATCGTTAGATGCATTTAAGAAACAAGGTATCGCACGATCTAAGAAACGACAAGTACTATCGTTTGATAAGGTCATTAGAATGACATATAAATGTCATTTGAACGACACTGTAACGTCGTTTGAACGACAAAAACATTTAAATTTTTAATTTTTAAACAACCAACCTTGATTTAATAAAAACTATTAGGTATAAACCATTAAAAAAATTCTCCAAAATATAAATGTGAGTATTATTAACTCCAATTAAACATTATACCTTTAACGAAGTGGAGTTAGTGGAGACGGGTTGAAGATGCACTACGCACGTTGAATGATGATGGGTGAGTGTTGATGATGATGCATGTTGCTCAAGATTCAGATGATAGACGTCAAGTATGAACATGTGAAGATGTGCCAAAGGAAGTGGTATGTAACGGTATATAACATATTAACTGTGATCTAGGCAACTCAGAAATCCCTATCCCCCCAAAAACTAAGACTTACAATCTAATATCCCCAAAAACCCATAAATTGAAATATCAAAGTACATGTCTTAAAATCTTCAACATCTTCAAATCTTCAATTCTCCAAAGTTTCTTTGTCATTATCAGGGTGTGCCAAAAAGTGATCCTCAATTTGTACCCACACACATGAGACAAGAAATAAATACCCGTGACGCGCAAAAGTTTGACCTAAAATGATAGGCATAAAGACGGTATCAATTAAGCATAAGAAATCATTAAACCAAACAAATCGACTCCCCCATAATTCATTATCCCCCTTTTTATGATGTCCCCAAATTGAACAAATAAGAAGAAACATAGGAATGTATACGAAGAGTGCCAAAAGGTAATAAACTTCTCTTTTTTAATTTTTCAATTTTTTCCTCACAAAAATATACAACAAAGAATCACACCATGAAAGTACACTAAGATAACCAAGTCGATGATAGCGTAAATGAAAGAGTGTGAACAAATTCGATAGGAAAATCAATGCAAACAGTCATAACATATGTGCACGATGAATTTTAGACACTCCTAACAAATGAACTCAAAATTGTCCTTAAGTGTAAAAAGGGTGAATTTAAATAACACCGACTCAATCTAATCAACTAATCAAAGTCTAAAATGATTTTCACACCAATAACGTCTAAAACTATGAAATGCTTTTTTCAAGACTTTGTCAAGACGTGCAAACCCGTTGATTTATTTCCAACCAAACTCCATCAAATATAATAATGATAATATATTTCTATTCAATTCTTTTCTTTTGAATGATCATATCAAACTAAACTAGAATGCCTTAGCTACTTTTTACAATGCCGCACTTTTTTAAGCCCGTTTTAAACGGTGGCTTTTTCGCAAAGGATATTTGCTTATTTTGTAGCCCTTTCTCGTGTATACACATCATTTTTTACACTAAACACATTTCTCATGGGCAGTGATTCTTACATGCACTACTTTCATTGTCAAGATTTATCGCATTTGGTTCATTTTAAAGACATGATTGAGATGAAAATACTTCGACCAACATGTGATAGACAAGTACAATAATCAAATAAATCCGTGCAGGTGTGCATTAAAGGAGACTAAGAGTCAAACGTGTAGAAAGATGTCACTAATCACATCTCAATGACCCTAAAACATTATAAAGCACATGGATGAAATGATGTAGTGTCTCAAATCACTATCGAAAAGTCACGTGGAGTATGGAAATGATGTTGTGCCTTTGGCCATCCTAAATGTTCATCAATAAAAGGTGTAAAAAGAAATACAAAAATCTTTTTGTGTTTTTCAAAACTTTTCTAAAAAAATAAAATCTTTGTGTCTTGTTCATTTTTCATTTTTCTTAAAAACCAAAAATATTTTTGAATTTTTCTCTTTTAAAAAAAATAAAAAAACTTTTTGTATTTTTCTAAGACTGAAGAAAAAAATGTAATATACTACATAAAAATAGTACAAATGATATAATCTAGTAATAAGAACTATATGATATGAGCATGAAAAATGTATCCTATACTAGACATGGTAACCAACCCTCAGTCAATTGTGCAAATTCCTAAAGACTTCCTAATATTCTCAAATCTAAGGGCATCTAAAGGCTTTGTGAAAATATTGGCTAACTGTAGGTCAGTGGACACAAAACTCAAGGACACGACTTTCTCTTCAACCAACTCTCGGATAAAGTGCTCGCGCATCCTAATGTGTTTCGTGCTCGAATGCTGGACTGGATTGCGGGATATGTTTACCGCACTCGTGTTATCACAGGAAATAGTCATGGTGTCCTGTAAAATCCCATAACCCTCCAGCATCTGCTTCATCCACACGAGTTGTGTGAAACCACTCCCGGCGGCTATGTACTATGCCTCCGCAGTGGACAAAGACATGAAGTTTTACTTCTTATCAACCAAAATACAAGAGAAAAAATAAAATAAAAACACCCACCAGAAGTGCTCCTACATCCATCTACATTTTCGGTCCAATCGGCATCCAAATAGGCGAATAAACAGTCGTCAGTATCAAAGGAATACCAAATGCAGCGTGAGAGAGTCCCACTCACGTATATGATAATACGTTTAAGAGCGAGTAAGTGCGACTCTTTCGGGGAATCTTGATATCGCGCATAGATTTCAATGCTAAAAGTGATGTTGGGACGACTAGCAGTCAAGTAGAGAAGACTACCTATCATACTCTGATACAAGGTTTGCTCTACGTCCTTGTCTGAAGTGTCCTTGCTAAGCTTAGTTGACGTACTCATCGGGGTACATGCATACTTAGCGGACTCTAAACCAAATTTCTTCACAAGGTCTCTTGCATACTTGGATTAGGAGATGAACATCCCATCCTCTAGCTGATGAACCTAGAGACCAAGGAAGAATGTAAGCTCACCAACCATGCTCATCTTAAACTCACTCTTCATCTCCTCCTCAAAGTCATGAACATGGCGGGAGCACGTGGATCCAAAGACTATGTCGTCCATATATACCTGGGCAACTAATATAACACCTTTTCCTCTCCTAACAAATAACGTCTTATACTCCCCATTTCCTAAAGCCACAGGCTAAAAGATAGGAAGTAAGCCTCTCGTACTAAGTACGGGGTGCTTGCTTCAAACCATACAAGGCTTTATTTAAATAATAAATATGTTCAGGGTGCTTGGGGTCTTCAAACCCTTTTGGTTGTTCCACATAAACCTCATCTTGTAGAATCCCATTCAGAAAGGCACTCTTGACATCCATCTAATATAACTTGAAGCACAAATGACATGCGATGGCGAGTAGTAAACAAATGGACTCGAGCCTCACAACAGGAGTAATGTCCCCTCAAAGTCTACACCCTCAATCTGTGTGTAACCTCGAGCGACCAACCTAGCCTTATTACATATAATGGTACCATTATCATCCATTTTATTCTTATAGATCCACTTGGTACCAATAACATTCTTCTCACTAGGCCAGGGGATAAGTTCCCAAACATCATTTTTTTTCTAAACCGAAGCAACTCATTCTGCATAGCAGATATCCAGTGTTCATCTTTAAGTTCTTCTTTAACATTTTTGGGATCGACTTTGGACGTGTAACACAGAAAGCTAACCACGTTCTCTAGCTAAGCACGAGTCTTGACCCCTAAAGTGGGATATCCTAGAATGGCGAAAGGATCGTGACTCTTGTGAACCTAAGCAGGTGTGTCCCCTAAATTAGGAGTAGGATCCACCCTGGGTGTGTTAAGAACAATGGGATCATCCCATGGAAGTGCGTCATCCTCACACAAAAGGCTAGGGTCAACAAATATCGATGATTCGTTATCTTACATGGTGACGTTTATTCGACTCCATAACCCTAGAGCTGCTTAGGTTAAAGCTCGGTATGATCTACTTATCGATGAATATCCTAACAAAACTCCATCTTCACTCCGAGAGTCAAACTTTCCTAATTTCTCTTTATCCCTAAGAATGTAGCACTTACTCCCAAAGACACGAAAATAGGAAAAGTCGGGCTTCTTACCAGTCCACAACTCATATGGCGTCTGAAGTGTGTATGGACGAAGATATACCCTATTCACCATGCTGGCCAAAACCTCATAGGCAATCTACGATCGAGAAGTATGGATCTAGCCATCTCTTGAATTGTCATATTCTTTATCTCAATAATCCCATTTTGCTGAGGAGTTTTCATAGCCAAAAACTCATGTTTGATTCTAAAGCTATCACAGTAAGTATCCACTTTTGCTTCTTTAAATTCAGTATTGTCATTATGCATTCTATTTATAGTGATACCGTGTTGATTTTACAACATACGACACTTGGTCGTAAGAAACTCTACAACATCGAATTTCTCTCTCAGGAAATCTACTATCGATTAGCGAGAGAAATCGTCAACCATCACTAGGATATACCTCTTACCACCCAAATTCTCAGTGCGAGTTGAACCCATAAGATCCATGTAAATCAACTCAAGAACGCGTGTAGTGGTAATGGAATTTAACTTCCTATGGGAACTATGGACTTATTTTCCCAACTGACAGGGTCCACAAATTGCGAAAGTTGGCTTCCCAAGTGACGGAAAGCCACGTACTAGTATTTTTTAGCTAAACGCTCTAAACCTCTAAAATTAACGTGATCTAGACATTGGTGCTACATATCCATAGAAGAGATCATGGCGTTGTTACAGACAAATGAGGACTTGGTTACAATCCCATAATAGTTATAATATGTCATTACCCCTTGCAATAGAGGTTTACCGGCTTGATCATAAACTTTACACTCCTTCCGGTCAAACTTTATCGTAAAGTCAGCGTCGCAAAGCTGGTTAATGCTCAGAAGGTTTGCTTTCAAACCTTTGACGTACAAAATGTTCTCTAGCTTGTGACACCAGGCTATCTCTACTGTACCACGTCCTACTATGCTAGATTTGCTCCCATATCCAAAAGTGACTTTACCTTCCTTACGATCCTCAAGGTAGGTGAAAAATGAGACATCACTTGTCATGTGCCTATAACACGCACTATCAAAATACCACCGTGAGGTATTATGAGCTTTAAGAGCAACATGAACAACAAGAGCTTTTGCATCATGCTTAGGTACCCAAAAGGTGGTAACCTTGTGTTTGCCCTTGTCATTGTTGGTTCTAGCCGTGATGTTGGAAGTATCCACTAATGGCAAAGATATTTATTGGAATTCTTCCATCAAATTGTTAGAAGTGGCGACCAGAAACTCAACTTGCTCTCTGAGACTAGTAAGATCACTAATGTGGTGTGACGGAGCATGTGTACGTCGAGTCCGACCCAAACTATAGCAATACTCCCTAAGGTGTCCTTTTCTCTTACAATATGTATAAAAGTACACAAACTTAGGCCGAGCTTGGTTTCCTTTTCTTGGCTGAACTCTTCTTTGGGATTTTGATTGATGGCCATATAGATTCGTTGTAAACTCACGAATCAATTTCGGTGTAATATGAGATATGGAAGAACCGTTAAAACCTATTCCCTGCCTTTCACTAACCCTTAAAGTGGGGTTAAGGAGCATCTTTTCCATCTTTCCAGATATGTCCTCAATCTTAACATCGAACTCCCGGGCTCTCTTAACATCATGAGTGAGTTGGGCTACAAGGGCTACAAGTTTCTTTCGATCCTCCACGGATGAAAGTAGCTCACTCGTAAGACTATCCACTTATTTGGTCAAGTCCCTTTTCTCTTTTTCAAAACTACTTTATCTCTCTCTCTCTCTCTCTCAAAGTCATGCTAACTGTGTACTCTCTCTCCTGTGTCTCTTTTAAATCTTTCTCTAACATGATGACACTAAGACTAACCCCTTGTTTTGCTTTTTAATTTTAAAGGACTCAGCATACAAATCAGCGTACACGTGTTGTAGGTCACACTCACTCTCACTTGCAGCATCCTCACCCTCACTCACATCATTTTCACTGTCGAGGTGTCCTTATGAGATATCATCCTCATCTTAGTGAGATGCACTAGACTTACTAACATGACTAGCCATGAATGCGGTGAAGTTACATTCATGCGGTGATTCGTCTCCTGAATCCACCGACTTGACCTCACTGTCATCACTAAGGGTGGCATTTAAAGTAGCTTTGCCTTTACCTTGATGATTTAATCTAGTTGCACACTCAAAGGCTTTATGACCTCTCCCATCGCACTCGTAACACCTCTCCTCTCTTTAAGGGGTGACCTTTTTATCTTTATCAAATTTCTTTCCAGATTTATTTTTATCTAAACTCTTTTTGTCTTTGAAATTGCCATTATTTTTTAGTTCGAGAAATTTCTTGAATATTTTGGCAAACAGGGCTGAATCGTCTAAATCAAAATCGTATTCAGAATCTGACGTTTCTTCCTGTAACACCCCGTAAATTCGAGAGCTTTAAATTTAATTAATTTTGGGCAAATTTAATCATTTTTGGAGAAATAGAACAAATTTAATCATTTTTGGAGAAATGGAACTTATTCCTTTTTGGAGACATTTAAATTTATAATTTGGAGAAATTATTTAAATTGGTGAATTTATTTAAATTGACAAAATAAAATTTAAATTATACATATTATTTTGTGTCGCATTTTTAGAAGTCAAAAATTTGAGAATGTTATAAAGTAATCCGGATGGAAATTCTGAGTGTACGGTTGACTCCGGATAGATCGAAATAGTCGAAAAAGAGTACCCGGGGGTAGTAATCGGGTCTCGGAGCATTTTTAGGCATAACCGGGCCCACACAGAATTGTTTGGGCCATTTTAATTAAGTCCATTAGTTTTAAACCGGGATTAGCCCAATAAAATCCAATTAAGGGAGTTGGGGGCAGCCATAACTCAACGGGAGAAAACCTAAATATGCAAAGGAAGTTTGGGAGAGCAAATTGGGCATATTTTTGGAGCTAAATCAAGAAGAGGAGATTAATGTGTTCTTCGTCAAAATCTCCGTCTACATCAAAGGATCAAACCCTACGAAATTATCCAGACAAGTAGTTAAACTTGCTTTCATTTAAATTAAGGTATTGCGATTCATATCATGGTGGGTGTAAACCATATTCATTTTGGGATGAGTTATTATAGCAAATTCGTTTTTAGAGGGTATCACATGTTAAATCTGGATTTTGGGGATTTAAGCATTAAGGGCGAAACTGATGTTTAATTGATGTGAGAATAATATCATATGAGGTTAGAATATGATTTATGATAGAAAACCTATAGAAATTGTTGTTGAATTCGGATTATTGAATCGAATTGAGAATTGTGATTTAAGGGGTATTGAGAAAAACCCAATATATGAACCCTATAATTTTAATGAAAATTAGTGAGGATTAATGCCATAAATTAGTGTTTGAACATTTTTATATATGAAATAAATATGGGAGATAAAGATAAAAATAAAGTAATCGGGGCCTGGATTGAAGTTGGGAAGCTTCGAAGTTTCAAAATAGTGGAAACAGAATCGGAGAAGAAGATGGGTATCTGGTCGATCGATCGACCCCTCCAGTTATTGTAAAATATGAGATATTAGATCTTTTCGTCACGGTCGCGTGGGCGCCGACCTCATATTTTTTTTATTTTTTTTGGATTTGATATGATTTTTCTACGATAGGGTGCGCGAGACCGACATCTTTAGGAAGAAATAAATTCGGGTTATTTTGAGATGTCCGTAGATGAGTGAAGGACTTTGGAAAATATTAAGGAACATTATTTTATCCTTGAATTAAATAGGGATGAATCCGGAGTATGAATTTAGGAGTGTTTAGGATAAACAACACTAAAAAATATATGTCAAAAGTATATGAGTGTATTCGAATGGGAATTTCAGATGAATTTAACATGCGGGCTAGTATCTTAAGGTGAATTTAATTGATATAAATTAAATAGAACCAAATGCTTAGAGTCTTGTGGTATGAGTATTAATGGATTTAAGAGTTAAAGAAGGGAGAACCTTAAAAAGTGAATTTTGAGTATTAAACTCATAAGTATGTAATTATGGGCCAAGTGAATGTGTCTAGGCATTGTAGTTGAGCGACACTACTTTAATAAATTAATTATTGTGAAATTGATTAGATTAATCGATGTAATTCGCAATGTAATGAATTCGGGGGTTAAGAATGAGTCACGGTGAAGGTGAGTGAACCTATAACTGAGACCCGTAAAATATGAGAGAATTACCTGCTAAAATATTTAAAGCTTAATTGGCACACTTCGAGTAGTGAGGGATACTCGGGAATATACGATGAGATGTATAATTGAAATTTAATAATAAGTAGGATGTTCATGAGATAAACATATACTACGTATGAGACACATACTATAGGTCGCGTGAATACCTATACGTCTGATAGTAATTTATATATTTGAATTGTGTGAATACCTAATGATTATTATAGGTTGTGTGAATACCTATTGGTTGATTTATTATGTTTATGACAGACCTACGCTGCTTGTTATCGAGGTGGAGGTTGCGCGTTGGCACGGTATTATCTCGAGGAGCCTTCGGGGGGATTTTAGACTCGTTCTCTAGAACATAGAACCTTGGAAACGTGCTATCCGAGATATGATAGTTCGACGGTCAAATGGGAATGTAGGTATGTGCGTGACCCATGAGGCTATGGACTATGTTCGCCTCCAATATGTGTGATTTGTATTGATGGTTCGAGAGAGATTGAACTAATAGTCCTTTAAGCAATGAGTGATGCACCAGGACATGATAGCAGAGTATGCATTGCACCAAGTGGTTCTAACCTAGTGGTGCCGGATATATATATATATATATATATATATATATATCTGTGTGTGTGTGTGTGTGTGTGTGTGCGCTTGTGATTAATTCTAATGTGTGTATTTAGTAGATACGAAAATACTAGTATTTGAAGTAATCTTAATGGGAAAAAGATTAACTATAAGAATGATGAATACATAGTTGACTACCCTGTATAAATTATTTGATAATGAATTAGTATATATATATATATATTATTGTGATAAAAATATATACCGGGGATGTGTCTAACTGTGGGTACTTAGTTGAAAAGTAAGATAGTGACATCTAAAATAACTTTAATGTGTTAAGAATTAAATATAAAATGAGAAAGTCATAAGTGGTTATTCGATATAAAACATTTAGTAATGTATTGCATGGGCGGTATGGGTGAACACATCAAGTTGGTGTGAAGAAGGAAACTTGATATGGTTAGTTAAGGGGGTAGCTTAACTAGAAAGGGTTAGCAGACAACGTTAGGTGTGCACATTAGATGAGGGGTGAGATTTACCTCAAGAGAGTGCGACACTAGCTTAAATATGAAAAGGGTGCATGCATATTTAACTATTGCAATTTAACTACTTGCTAAATATTTTCAAAATATTTTACTTGGGCTCTGATCCGTGTTAAAACCTTTGTCAAAACATTTTAGGTGTCCATCCACAAGGATGCCCAGTTTGAGGATTCTATACATGGATGCGTAGCTGCAGCTCATGTGGAAGTTGCAGGACTTTGTTATAGACGCTTCGTTCATTTGTTTCTAGTATATGGACTTTACTTCAGTATTCATTTGGGCATGTCACCCCCAGATATTGTATTTAGTTCATTTATTGGACTTGGTGTATCCAGGTTATTTTTCCCGTTACTGTTGTATTTTATTGTTTAACTGATAGTGGATTTGGTTATATTCATTTATAGTATTCATCTGTGTTTGATTTAATTATCATGGTGTGTTGATGGCTTAATTTATTATATATTTCCGCATGTTTTTAATTAATGAAAGATTAAATTTGTCACCGGTCTAGTTAAATTACTAGGTGGTTAGTAGCTTTAAAAATGTTTTCGACAATGATGCTAAGAATGAGCCATATGAGACCAACGTTTTATTTTAATTATGGGCTGGCCACCCGGTACTTTACTAGGTGGGGTGTCATGGATGGTATCAGAGCATCAGGTTTTAGAGTCCTTTGGATCTGTGCGGCTTATTACGTTTCAGCGTATCGTTCTTTGATATAGAGCCTTATTGTAAGATTGTTGTATTCCTTCGCGTATGCTACTTACGTTCTCCCGCTATTAAGTATAGTTGATGTGATTCATATATAAGTTCGGTTAGGCTTCGTACACCGAATAATTTTGGGACGACCAGCGAGGGTCGTTAGAAGGACGGCAGGAGGGGAGGCTCAGCAGAAGCCATTAAATATTCCGAGAACGGTAACCGCGATAGGAGTCACCATAGCAATGGGAGGAGAAAATTCAAAGATAATTATGTAGGGTGGAGTGCAATGGAACCCAACATTAAATTTCGGGCGCAAAATTTTAACTCATAGGAGCGACATTGTAGTAGTGGGAGTCGGTCACCATAACCATTGAGGGATACCATGAATAACAAGGAATTTTGGGGTGAGGTTTGACCACAAATCCTCTCATCAACTGTTTAAATAAGAGAGGCAAAGGAGATTTTAATACTTGTTTCAAAAGGGTCATACAGTGGTCGGTCATGAAGAGAGTTGATAATTTTAGCGAACTTCGTACCTAATGAGGTGGATACATCCGTAAGTTGATATTGGACTCGTTGGAAAAATGCACAAGCTAGGATGGGAAAATCCGACTAGGATGACTGGTGTTGTTGTCATCAAGGTCGTATGTTTACAAATTGATATCAATACATCCTTGAGAAAGGAACCACGAGTGTTGGAGAACCTAACCGAAGGAAAAAAAACTAGATTTAATGGTGCTAGTGAGGCTCCATAGGAGGGTGTACCGGTAGAGAATCCATTTTAATAATTGATACTAAAGGAATCCTTAACAGGTGACGATGAATTCAATGAGGTTCGTCAAGGCCAACAACGAGTTCCATAGGGTCAGCGGAGCCAAAGGGTTAACGGGTGTAGCAATCAGGGTCGAGTCTATTAAGTCAGTGAGAAGGACAACCCCGACGTGGCTAGTGAGGCCAAGAAAAAGGGGGATGACATAGAGAGGTGTCTTAGATGTAAAGAGTAGGAACATATGTGTGGATCTTATCTGGAGTGAATTGGGGAACAAGGAAGGGATGCCCAGTAGGGGCAACAATTATAAGAAGTTTTAGTTGGGACGAGGGTGTTATGTCCTGGAACCATTTGAACCGCAAGTGGTATTGGCAATTTAAGGCATGAGTTTTATCCCGGAGTGATTGGGATCTCTTTTGTGTGACACGAGCGAGTCACTGTAGGTTATTAGTACTAGATTCGCATGTGAAACGGGTTTAGTAGAGGTATCGTTAATACTACCATAGTGTGTGTTTATTTACCATTGAGCGGAGAGTTTTTAGCTCATTGTTGTTTACGTGTTGAGAACTTCGTGATAGTGAAAGCATCGTATCATGTGACGCCTTGAGAAACATGGGCATAGACGATTTGATTTATTGTTGGGAGATAAAATTTGTGATATCTTGGTTATGTGCTTGGGATGCACAGATTTCGATGACCGACAATGCTAGGGGATAGTGCATTGGGGAAGTTCTTTTGAACTTTGTTACGGGAGGTTACACACATGGATACGTTGGGAATAGCAAGACGTTGTTGGATTCTAGTGCATCGGTTTTAAATGTTAAATTATTAAACGAGTAGAGGAAACACTTTAGGCTGGGAGTTAATACGATATATGTCCAGTGGAGCCAGTTAGTGCTACGAAGGATGCACTGAGAAATTTTTTGGCACCACAAGTCAATGGGTGGGGTAGGGTCGAGAAGGACTTAATTTGTAAATTGGGGTAATCGAGAATACCAGTATGATATAGCCACGCCGAGAGTACGGAGCTGAACTTGAGATAAATATATTACATACGAGACGTTACTGATAATTATACTGAAATGTTTGGGCTATAGTGTATAGAATGGTGGGACTTTGTGTTTGTTGTTCCGTGATATGATTTATTTGTGCTAGTTATCACCTGAAAGAAGGTCTAGTCTACTGATATCGAGGTGAAAAGCGACGCGCGTCAAGCGCCGATCGTTGTTTTCTGTTCACCGCTTCAATACAAAAACCTAAACTTATGACTACACTCAACAGGTGAGTATAGTGGCCAAGTCCAAGTATCGAAAATCCACAGAGACGAGTTGCTAGAATTTATAAGGTTTAATACTCCTAAATAAAAGTGTAAAAGATAATTATACACAAAAAGAAAAAGATTCACAAAAGGGGAAGATTAATCTAGGCGAGTGCATTTAAACTAGATTAACAATGCAGATAAAAACTATAGGTTGCGTCGAATATCCCTCATTCGAGTTAATTAGTATAAAATGGTTACATGGGTCGACGAGTTATTCAGAATGCGTCTCGTTTCGACAGTTAATTAAATCAAGAGTTGTCACCCCCCTAAATTCTCATAAAAGCCTAATATGATTTTGGCGCCAATAAATACCTCAAAAATTACGCACGTAAGGTCGTTAGCACAGAACATACATGATATGCCCCGTCAAATCTCCTAGGCGCAATAAGTAGGACAACGCACTCGAAATAGACCCGTAAACACCATCACCAAAGCAAAGCAACATGTCAACCCGGAATGAGTTCAATCCGACACAACCTATACTAAATTAGCTAGAAAGCATATTAAAAATGCGATAAAGAAAGCGGTAAATAAACGCAATAAACCTATAGTAGAAAGAAACTAAATCAAAGCATGTAAAGAAAGCATGTAAACCTAATTAGAAAGCAAGAATTAAGGAAATACAAACTATATTAATGGAGAGGGAAAATGAAAGTACCAATTACAAACCCTAATGGGTGTCAAACCAAGAGAGGAAGAAGAAGAGCTCTCAAATCCCCCAAGCCCTAACCTAAAACTCTTTAAAATCTAATATATCTGAATAAGAAACCAAAATTCCTTTATATAGTAAGTTATAAAAGAATAAAGGAAAAATAAAAGAAAAGGAACGAATTGCCAAATATCTGGTATGATTGATCGATCGACCAAAGACCATCGATCGATCGATCAAAACCATCGATCGATCGATCGACTAGGTCCCAGACCACTGTCTCAATTCGTAGGCTTAACTTCAGCCCACGGTCGATCGGGGCCCAATCCCGATCGATCGGCACTCAGTTTTTTGGCAACCTTTGGTCCATGGAGAGGGGGGAAGTAGTTGCAAACGGAAACGACCATAACTTATTCGTCTGAACTCCAAACGATGCACCGTTGACGGCCACACGATGATAACTCAATGAACTATGCATTCGTGGAATTTCCATGAGTTGGAGAAGAAATATGAATTGACTAAAATGCCCTTGAAGTAGCGTCCGACGATGAAACTTCTTCAAAATGCAACGAATCCTCACTTTTAGCGTTCCAATACCTACAAAAGCACAATTAACCCCTGAAATGTATGTATATATCCAAATCAAAGTTTGTTTGGTTAATGAGCATAATTATAGGTATTTAGGACCGTAAAAGTGCTAGAATACAGAAAGATAATGGGCAGAAATATGCAATATTTGATACGAATCACACCCCCTAACTTAACATTGCTAGTCCCTAGTAATGAAACAAACAAAACTAGTCAACAGAAGGCAATACATGACGTATATATGCATCGAAATATAAATGCCACTTTCGTAGGGAGCACGATTGCATTTAGCATATGCAATAAGCCGTTAAACCCCTAGGTTACCCTAGTGGACGAGTGTCGTCTCGTGAGGGTTTTCAGGGATGATACCCACAAACATCACATGGTTTCCTCAAAATATGCCCAAACCAACATGCGACAAGCCCAACAATACGAACAAGATTTCAACATGTTATTTGCACAATGAAAGAATTCAAACAGAAGTCCAAATCATTAACATTATAGAATGCACCTCATAGAATTGAAACCTTAAAATGTGGGAGGGGAGCAAGCACATGCAAAGTGTGATTTGGCAAAAACTTAAATAAATCGGATACTAAATAAAGCAAGCATATATTCAATCCTCACGTGCATTACACTCATCAAGTGAATTCACTTGAAATAGGGAGGTAACACACGGGACATGCGGGCATAAAGAGTAAATGTAAATGGAAACTAGGTCGCGCACATGTCACAAGTGAAGAACGCTATATAGGAAATAAAAACTGTAATCTCAATGAAAGATACCGCACATTAAAAAGAGGCAAAATGCATTTTCACAGATTATCAAAACTATTTAAACCTTTGAATTACATCTACTTAAGATCACATAGGACTTTATAGGTTTGTAATGTAGGTTAGGCTAAGGTACAAAACGAAGGATATATATGTACGGATTCAAAGTGTTCGAAAATGAAAACTTGGAATAATGGGCAAATGCGAGCAATAATAAAATTGGAAAATAAGTTCCAAACAAGCATTAGATATATCATTTGGAGAGTAATCAAATATTATTGAACACTATACAACATTTACAACTTTCTCTTTCTCTGTCTTTTCTTTCCTTCTCTTTCTCATGTTTTCTTTTGTTTTCTTTTGCTTTTTGCTTTCTCTTTTTTTTTTCATCTCTTTTTCACTACTTTCTTTTATTTACTTTTCAAACTCTCGTATGCCTAAATTGCAATCGAAATCACAACAACATCATTCAATCCCAAGTAACAATCCAAACAAATGTATGGAAGGTAATATGTAAGGTTTAAAACTCCAATTTGGAGTTGGTTATGGGATTTTGGGTTATGAAATGAAAGGCTAAATTTTAGGCTCAAAGGGGTTGACGAGGGGAAACGTTTAAGGTGAAGTCAAGGTCAATATGGGTGATATGATAAGGATGTCCTATGATCATTTCCAAAAGTTTACGCAATTCTCGAGTCAAAACAATATATGAAAATCATGCTCAAGTAATACATTTAAGGAACGAACTCAATTAATGAACGATCAAATGAAAGAATAGAGAGATTACCAACGAATTCAACGTTTTCAAAGAGGAAAGAATAGTGTATAACACTCACAAATGATGAAATGTACAAAGCTTACTCGGTGTAAGTATATACAATGTAACAAAAGATTATCGAGTTATAAAAATCTTAAACCAAATCAATAGAACAAGAAAAGCGCATGTGCTCATGGGATTAAAGTTTAATTTATGATGTTATTCATAATATCAATGATATGAGGACTAAAGTCTAATAACTTCTAAAATCGAGAACATGCATCATTGAGTTGTCTATTAGATCGAGCAATTAGTAAAATTTATCATCGGAAACAAAGACAAAATGCCTAACAAAAGGAGAAAAAAGAAAGAAAATCTTTTTGAAATTTTTAATTTCTCTAAGAAAGCATACTTAGTAACTAACATGTGAGCAAAAACATGGACTAAATAAAGAAATGGATAGAATATCCCACACCAAAGCATACTTAGTAACTAACATGTGAGCAAAAACATGGACTAAATAAAGAAATGGATAGAATATCCCACACCCCCTAACTTAAAACCTGACATTGTCCTAAATGTGAATTAAGAAACAAGTTAAAGAGAGGAAAAGAGCGATATTACCCAAAATTGGAGCGATCCCCATAAGAACAAGTCCAAAGAATCTACAAAACAAGTTAGTACCGAGCATAGCAAAAATAAATAGCAAAAAGTTAACTAATTACACTGGACTAAATTAAAAAGGAAAGAAAAGATAAAAAACAAGAAAGAATAAAAAGCTAACTATAGACAACCTACTATTTAGGTTTCATACTAACTGTACACTAGAAGTATAAATAGCTGAGGGTCCACCGTGAAAATGATTTGACTTTGGAGGATAACCGGTGTACCCTCACATACAAATATGCGAAAAATATGAATTCCGTTTGAAAAACGGAAGGCATGTATAAGGCGTAAGAAAGGACCCATAGCCAATAAACAGTTTTGGAGGGACGATGGGGGATTTGGATTGAACGGGTGACAAAAATATGTGGAGACCGAGAAAAGCTGAATATCCTCCCAAAGATATAGCAAGCGGAATGGGAGGTGGCGCATACGAGGGCAAAGATGCCTTCATGGAAAGCAACTCGCGCAAGTACTCCTCGTCGGTGAAAGGATTGAATGTTTTAAAGTTCGGCACCGATTCATCGGGTACTTGTGACGGTGTGATAACAGAGAATGAAAATGGGGAGGAAATAAATTCAAACTCAAGTGATGAGTTATCATCACTCAAAGTTGGAATTTCAAAAGAGATAGGGTCATTTTCAATGAAACTTTCTTCTTTGGGATCCAAAGAAGAAATCATCTCATTGCAAATGGATACTACATCCGTTTCATCCTCACTTTTAATATCTATTATGCGATGGGCCAAGTGAAGAATGGTTTGTTCCAAAGTAGGCACAAAATCCTCATTTGGTTCAAAATATTCCTCGACTTCAAAAGTCTCAGAAGGGAAATCGTCGTCGAATTCGAATAATAAATCCAAGTCTTGCTCCCAACACTGATTTTCTTCCCGATAACGTTCTTCATACCTCTCGTTCTCAAGCATGATCAAACCCTCGCCGAAAGTCATAGGCCGAGGTGCAGATTCTTGAAAATGAGGGGTTTGAAAATCATTATCGACACTAAAGTTAAACTCGTTATTATAGTAATTTTGAAAACTATTGCAATTCGTTTCAAAATTCCTATTATAAGGAATTAGAGGCCCAAAATCATTATCCTCCTCCTCCTCAAAATACACGCATTCCAAAGCTTGACTTTTGTAATACTCGCCCAAAGTCATTTCAGATGTTGCAATTTTTTGGGATTCTAAGTATTGACCAAAAGTCAAAGATTTGCGAGAATTTTGAGAATTATCATAATGATTATCGAAAGAATTGGAATAAGACATGCTTACCCCAAAAATGGCTCGAAGTGGCGAATTCCACAAAGTAGATGCGCGCGAGAATAATTCAAGCGTTTCTTGGCGCTCAAATGTAGAAGTCCTGCAAAAAGGTTAGGCAAAAAATACATATAGAAAGAAAATACTATGAAATACTAAATCAAATAAATTCAAAAATAAACTTTTCCCTAGAAACGACGTCATTTTGATATCGAGGGTGAAAAGTGACGCGCGTCAAACGCTGATCGTTGTTTTCTGTTCACCGCCTCAATACAAAAACCTAAACTTATGACTACACTCAATGAGTGAGTATAGGGGCCAAGTTCGGGTATCGAAAATCCACAGAGACGAGTTGCTAGAATTTATAAGGTTTAATACTCCTAAATAAAAGTGTAAAAGATAATTATACACAAAAAGGAAAAGATGCATAAAAGGGAAAGATTAATCTAGGCGAGTGTATTTAAACTAGATTAACAAAGCAGATAAAAACTATAGGTTGTGTCGAATATCCCTCATCCGAGTTAATTAGTATAAAATGATTACATGGGTCGACGAGTTATTTAGAGTGCGTCTAGTTTCGATAGTTAATTAAATCAAGAGTTGTCAGCCCCTAAATTCTCATAAAATACTAATATGATTTTGGCGTCAACAAATACCCCGAAAATTTTGCACGCAAGGTCGTAAGCACGAAACATACATGATATGCCCCGTTAAATCTCCTAGGTGCAATAACTAGGACAACGCACTCGAAATAGACCCGTAAACACTATCACCAAAGCAATATGTCAACCCGGAATGAGTTCAATCCGACACAATCTAGACTAAATTAGCTAGAAAGCATATTAAAAATGCGATAAAGAAAGCGGTAAATAAACGCAATAAACCTACACTAGAAAGCAACTAAATCAAAGCATGTAAATAAAGCATGTAAACATAATTAGAAAGAAAGAATTAAGGAAATACAAACTATATTAATGGAGAGGAAAAATGAAAGTACCAATTACAAACCCTAATGGGTGTCAAACCAAGAGAGGAAGAAGAAGAGCTCTCAAATCCCCCAAACCCTAACCTAAAACTCTCTAAAATCAAATATATATGAATAAGAAAGAAAAATTCCTTTATATAGTAAGTTACAAAAGAAATAAAGGAAAAAGAAAAGAAAAGGAACGAATTGCCAAATATCTGGTATGATCGATCGATCGAACAAAGACCATCGATCCATCGATCAAAACCATCGATCGATCGATCGAACAGGTCCCAGCCCACTGTCTCAATTTGTAGGCTTAACTTCAAACCGCGATCGATCGGGGGCCTAATCCCGATCGACCGACACTCTATTTTTGGCAGCCTTTGGTCCATGGAGAGGGGGGAAGTCGTTGCAAACGGAAACGACCATAACTTCTTCGTCCGAACTCCAAACGATGCACCGTTTACGGCCATGCGACGCTAACTCAACGAACTACGCATTCGTGGAATTTCCATGAGCTGGAGAAGAAATGTGAATTGACTAAAATGGTCTTGAAGTAGCATCAGGTGACGAAACTTCTCCGAAATGCAATGGATCCTCACTTTTAGCGTTCCAGTACCTACAAAAGCACAATTAACCCCTGAAAAGCATGTATATATCCAAATCCAAGGTTGTCTGGTTAGTGAGCATAATTATAGGAATTTAGGACCGTAAAAGTGCTAGAATGCATAAAGATAACGGGTGAAAATATGCAATATTTGATACGAATCACACCCCCTAACTTAAACATTGCTAGTCCCTAGTAATGAAACAAACAAAACTAGTCCACAGATGGCAGTATAAGACGTATATATGCATCGAAATATAAATGCAACTTTCGTAAGGAGCACGATTGCATTTAGCACATGCAATAAGACGTTAAACCCCTAGGTTATCCTGGTGGACGAGTGTCGTCTCGTGAGGGTTTTCAGGGATGATACCCACAAACATCACATGGTTTCCTCAAAATATGCCCAAACCAACATGCGACAAGCCCAATAATACGAACAAGATTTCAACATGTTATTTGCACAATGAACGAATTCAAACAAAAGTCCAAATCATTAACATTATAGAATGCATCCATAGAATTGAAACCTTAAAATGTGGGAGGGGAGCGAGCACATGCAAAGTGTGATTTGGCAAAAACTTAAATAAATTGGATACTAAATAAGCAAGCATATATTCAATCCTCATGGGCATTACACTCATCAAGTGAATTCACTCGAAACAGGGAGGTAACACACGGGACATGCGGGCATAAAGAGTAAATGTAAATGGAAACTAGGCCGCGCACATGTCACAAGTGAAGAACGCTATATAGGGAATAAAAACTGTGATCTCAATGAAAGATACCGCACATTAAAAAGAGGCAAAATGCATTTTCACAGATTATCAAAACTATTTAAACCTTTGAATTACATATACTTATGATCACATAGGACTTTATAGGGTTGTAATGTAGGTTAGGCTAAGGTACAAAACGAAGGATATATATGTACGGATTCAAAGTGTTCGAAAATGAAAACTTGGAATAATGGGCAAATGCGAACAATAATAAAATTGGAAAACAAGTTCCAAACAAGCATTAGATATATCATCTGGAGAGTAATCAAAGTTTATTGAACACTATACAACATTTACAACTTTCTCTTTCTTTTCTTTTCTTCTTTTTCTCATGTTTTCTTTTGCTTTTTGCTTTCTCTTTTTTTTCATCACTTTTTCACTACTTTCTTTTCTTTACTTTTCAAACTCTCACATGCCTAAATTGCAGCCGACATCACAACAACATCATTCAATCCCATGTAACAATCCAAACAAAGGTATGGAAAGTAATATGTAAGGTTTAAAACTCCAATTTGGAGTTGGTAATGGGATTTTGGGTTATGAAACGAAAAGCTAAATTTTAGGCTCAAAGGGGTTGACGAGGGGAAACGTTTAAGGTGAAGTCAAGGTCAAAATGGGTGATATGACAACGATGGCCTATGATCATTTCCAAAAGTTTGCGTAATTCTCGTGTCAAAACAATATATGAAAACCATGCTCAAGTAATACATTTCAAGAACGAACTCAATTAATGAACGATCAAATGAAAGAATAGAGAGATTACCAACGAATTTAACGTTTTCAAAGAGAAAAGAATAGTGTATAACACTCACAAACAACGAAAGGTACAAAGATTACTCGGTGTAAGTATATATAATGCAACAAAAGATTACCGAGTTATAAAAATCTTAAACCAAATCAATAGAACAAGAAAATCTTAATCATTTTGGGAGAAATGGAACTTATTCATTTTTGAAGACATTTAAATTTATAATTTAGAGAAATTATTTAAATTGGTGGATTTATTTATATTGACAAATTAAAATTTAAATTATACAGATTATTTTGTGTCCCATTTTTGGAAGTAAAAAATTTGAGAATGTTATAAAGTAATTCAGATGGAAATTCTGAGTGCACGGTTGGCTCCGGATAGGTCAAAATAGTCGAAAAACAGTACCCATGGGTAGTAATCGGGTCTCAGAGCATTTTTAGGCATAATCGGGCCACACGGGAGTGTTTGGGCCATTTTAATTAAGCCCATTAGTTTTAAAACGGAATTGGCCCAATAAAATCCAATTTAGGGAGTTGGGGGAAGCCATAACTCAATGGGAGAAAACCTAAATATGTAGAGGAAGTTTGGGAGTGCAAATTGGGCATATTTTAGGAGCCAAATAAAGAAGAGGAGATTAATGTGTTCTTCGTCAAAATCTCCGTCTACATCAAAGGATCACACCCTACGAAATTATCCAGGCAAGTAGTTAAACTTGCTTTCATTTGAATTGCGGTATTGTGATTCATATCATGGTGGGTGTAAACCATATTCATTTTGGGATGAGTTATTAGAGCGAAATTCATTTTTGTAGGGTATCACATGTTAAATCTGGGTTTTGGGGATTTAAGAATTAATGGCGAAATTGATATTTAATTGATGTGAGAATAATATCATATGAGGCTAGAATATGATTTAGAATCGAAAACCTATAGAAATTGTTGTTGAATTCGGATTATTGAATCGAATTGAGAATTGTCATTTAAGGGGTATTGAGAAAAATCCAATTTATGAACCCTAGAATTTAATGAAAATCACTGAGGATTAATGTCATATATTAGTGTTTGAACATTTTTATAGATGAAATAAATATGGGAGACAAAATAATCGATGCCTGGATTGAAGTTGGGAAGCTTCGGAGTTTAAAAATGGTGGAAACAGAATCGGGGAAGAAGATGGGTATCTGGTCGATCGATCGATCGACCTAAGGGGTCGATTGATCGACCCCCTCAGTTATTATAAAATATGAGATTGTAGATATTTTCGTCACGGTCGTGTGGGTACTGACCTCGTATTTTTTTTATTTTTTATTTATTTGATATGATTTTTCTACGATAGGGTGCGCGAGACCGACATCTTTAGGAAAAAATAAATTCGGGTTATTTTGAGATGTCCGTAGATGAGTGAAGGACTTTGAAAAATATTAATCTTTGGATTAAATAGGGATGAATCCGGAGTATGGATTTAGGAGTGTTTAGGATGAACAACACTAAAAAATATATGTCGAAAATATATGAACGTATTCGAATGAGAATTTCGGATGAATTTAACGTGCGGGCTGGTATCTTAAGGTGTATTTAATTGATAGAAATTAAATGGAACCAAATACTTAGAGTCTTATGGTATGAGTATTAAGGGATTTAAGAGTTAAAGAAGGGGGTAACCTTAAGAAGTGAATTTTGAGTATTAAACTCATACGTACGTAATTACGGGCCAAATGAATGTGTCTGGGCATTGTAGTTGAGCGACACTACTTTAATAAATTAATTATTGTGAAATTGATTAGATTAATCGGTGTAATTCACAATGTAATGAATTCGGGGGTTAAGAATGAGTCACGGTGAAGGTGAGTGAACCTATAACTGAGACCAGTAAAATATGAGAGAATTACCTACTGAAATATTTAAAGGTTAATTGGCACACTTCCAGTAGTGAGGGATACTCGGGAACGCTGAGATGTGTAATTGAAATTTAATAATACGTAGGATGTTCTTGAGATATATATATATATACTACGTATGAGACACATACTATAGGTCGCGTGAATACCTATTATAGGTTGTGTGAATACCTATTGGCTGATTTATTATGTGTATGACATACCTACACTGCTTGTTATCAGGGTGGAGGTTGCGCGTTGGGATAGTCATACCTCGAGGAGCCTTCGGGGGGATTTTAGACTCGTGCCCTAGAACATAGAACCTTGGAAACGTGTTATCCAAGATATGATAGTTCGACGGTCAAATGGGAACGTATGTATGTGCGTGACCCATGAGGCTAGGGACTATGTTCGCCTCCAATATGTGTGATTTGTATTGATGGTTCGAGAGAGATTGAACCAATAGTCCTTTAAACAGTGAATAATGCACCAGGATATGATATCAGAGTATGCATTGCACCAAGTGGTTCTAACCTAGGGGTGCAAGATTAATATGGATATATATATATATATATATATATATATATATATATATATATATATAGTGATAAATATATGTATGCTTGTGATTAATTCTAATGTGTGTATTTAGTAGATACGAAAACACTGGTATTTTGTGATCAAGAGAGTGCGACATTAGCTTAAATATAAAAAGGGTGCATGCATATTTAATTATTGCAATTTAACTGCTTGCTAAATATTTTCAAAATGTTTTACTTGGGCTCTGACCTGTGTCAAAACCTTTTCCAAAATTTTTTAGGTGTCCAGCCACAAGGACGCCCAGTTTGAGGATTCTATACAGGGATGCGTAGCTGTAGCTCATGTGGAAGTTGATGGACTTTATTATAGACGCTTCGTTCATTTGTTTCTAGTATAAGGACTTTACTTCAGTATTCATTTGGGCTTGTCGCCGCCAAATTTTGTATTCAAACTTTCAGGTTATTTATTGAACTTTGTGTATCCAGGTTGTTGTTCTCGTTACTGTTGTATTTTATTGTTTAACTGATAGTGGATTCTGTTATCTTCATTTATAGTAGTCGTCTGTGTTTGATTTAATTATCATGGTGTGTTGATGGCTTAATTTATTATTTATTTTCGCATGTTGTTAATTAATAAAAGATAAAATTTGTCACCGATCTAATTAAATTACTAGATGGTTAGTAACTTTATAAATATTTTCGACAGTGATGCTAAGAATTAGCCATATGAAACCGACGTTTTATTTTAATTATGGGTTGGCCACCCAGTATTTTAATCGGCGGGGTGTCACACTTCCTGTCTGCTTTTAGATGACTCTTCTCTCTTTCTAGACGACTCCTCACCTTTTATAAATTAGGCTTTAAGTGTTATCCCTTTCTCTTTAGGTTCAACTGTTTTTGGAAACATATCAATTTCATAAGTCTAGAGGTCTCCTACAAGTTCTTCTAATCTAAGAGAGTGTGACATTCCTAATGAATTCAACACAGTGACTTTAAGGATGAAATGCTTTGGGAGGGACCTTAAAATATTTTTAACTAATCATGTGTCAGGTATTTTTTCACCAAGATTAAAACTAGTATTGACAATATCTGACCGACGTGCATAAAACTCATCAAAAGTTTCAGATTCAAGCATGGTTATTGTTTCAAACTGAGTGGTTAAATTTTTCAGTTTAAATGCCTTAATGACATTTGTGCCCTCGTGTGTAAGCTGCATGATATCCCATGCCTCTTTTGACGTGGTACACGTCATGATACATCGAAACTCGTTAGGTGAGTTGGCTCCGAAAATTTCACTAAAGACACGTGAATTATATGTGCTCCATTTAAATTCATCCTCAGTCCAGTTAGACATAGGTTTCAGATTTGTCACATTATCAACGGTGACAGTGGGAGGAGTCTACCCACTTTCGCAAACTATCCAAACACGTTCGTCAATAGCTTTAGAGTAGATTTCATGTGGTCATTCCAATATGCATAGTTTGTCCCGTAAAAAATAGGCATCCGATTATACAAGTTTTCTATTGAACTTAAGCTTTTTCAAAAATCATTTTTTTCAACAAATTGATATCCAGAAAAATTTTGCGAAAACAATTACACAGTATAATTGTGTAATTGGCTCTAATACCAATTTGAGAGCGCGCTTCTGTTCAATATCTAAACTTGTTTAATTAAATTCAATTTTAATTCTAGTTTTAATCAAACTCTAAACATGCGTTTAATGTGATTGAAATCAATAAAAACTAATTATCACGCGGTCCAATAATCACAAACACAAATTCAGGAAAAATTCCCAAAAGGGGTAAAACCATTTATTTCACTATATATTGTAAACCTCGACATACATATACTTAGAGAAATATAGTGTGTTTAACAGACGAATATCCGCAGACGTCGGTTCGTTGTCGTCAGTAGGAATTCCCTCAACTCTTACAGTCGGTAAGAGATACCTCAAGATCTCCAACCGTCAGCAGTGGTGACATGCTTCCTTCTCCACAAGATGTACTCCAAGAATATGTAATATGATCAAAAGGGTTTAACAATGATTCACATATATGATTTGGGATATTTGGTGAATCAAAATAGGTTTTGACTTAAAAGATTGAAGTCTTAAATCGCAGCCGTTCTGCAGAAAACGGAGTCGTAAAAGACTTGCAAAAACCTGATTTTTGAGCAGGTATTTATACCAATAAAAAATTAAAAGGTGGTGAAATGTCATTCGAACGACATCTAGCAGGTCGTTTGAACGACACTTGATGTCGTTAGATACCTCAAGAAATGACCCTAAAAATGAAGCATTAAAAATCAAAACGGTACGTAGTCATTAGATGCATTTAAGAAATAAGATATCGCACGACCTAAGAAATGACAAGTACTGTCGTTTGATCAGGTCATTAGAATGTCATACAAATGTTGTTTGAATGACACTATAATGTCGTTTGAACGACAAAAACAAAAACATTTTTATTTTTTAATTTTTAAACAACACCCTGATTTAATAAAAAACTATAAGGTATAAACCATTCAAAAAATTCTCCCAAATACAAACGTGAATATTATTAACTCTAATAGACATTATACCTTTAACGAAGTGGAGATAGTGGAGACCAGTTGAAGATGCACTATGCACGTTGAATGATGATGGGGTGCGTGTTGATGATGATGCATGATGCATGATGCTCGAGATTCGGATAATGGACATCAAGTATGAACGCGTGAAGAGATGCCAAAGGAAGTGGTATGCAATGGTATACGACATATTAACTATGATCTAGGACAACTCAGAAATTTCCAGATACTAGACGAACATTTATAAAATTATGTCCCTATATGTGTTCATTCCCAGGATGATTAGCATTGTTATATGTAAAAATTATTCATCTACGTGGACTAATGAGAAATGAACACATATCCTCCTATGTGGCAATTTTCATAGTACTTACTGAATCAAACGAGCTCCATAGTGTCCATTGGGCTTACAGGACTACATCGAGAACAACAACAGAGGATACTCCATATATACTCGCTTCTGGCACTAAGGTATTGGTACCAATTGACATAGGTTTGCCAAGTCACAAGGTACTGAATTTTGACTCCCCAAAGAGTGATCTCATGAGGAGACTAAATTTAAACATGGTTGAAAAAATAAAAAAGGATGCTACAATTTGAATGGCTGCTTATCAACAAAGAACTGCTAGATTCTACAATATGAGGGTCAAGCTGACCAACATAAAAGAAGGAGATTATGTCCTTAAGAAAGTAATCCAAAAAGGAAATAAATTGTAACCCAACTGGCACGGTCCTTGTCACATCTCGGTAGTAATTCGACCAGGTTCCTATCGCTTGGAAACACTTTAAGGGGAGGAATACAAGAATCCATGGAACGTCGACCACCTACGAAAATACTATCAGTAATTATGATTTGATGTAATCGTTTATTTAATTTAATGAAGTTAGGAGTTTCTATCAATTATGCTTCCTTTTTTATGTTTTCTTTTCGGGGTACAACGATATACATCCACCAACAAACTTTTCCAACTATAAAAATACAAAATTTTCCAACTTCAAAAAATGTTTTGTTTGGAAAATTCTCTAATTTAACTTTTTCCAACTTCAAAAAAGTTTAGCTTGGAAATTTCTTTAATTCAAACTTGTCTAACTTTGAAAAAGTTTAGTTAGTTTAGAAATTTCTTTCAGACTTCATGTATGATTTTATCTTCGACAAGTCAAGAACAAGAAGTCAATAAAATTTCATGTATAAACACAAGAGTTTTACCCAACTCGGTTAAACATAGGAATAAATATACATTCCTGACACACTTGGTCGCCAATAATAACTAATGAATACACTTAGATTGACAAAACTACCTACAGTTTTATCTAAGTGCAGTAGTAGAATCTAAGGCATTATAGATCATGCATATTACCTAGTCGACAAGCTGATTAAACTAATCATAAGCTTAAATAAAAAAGAAAATGTATCAAACACATACATATTGAAAAATAAAGTCTATTTTATTCCCAACACTTGATGTTACAATACAGAATTAAAAAAAAGCAGGAAATATAAGCCTATTTTACTGGACATTTTCCTTCATCTTTACTCATCCCAGCAGGAGGCTCATCAAGGGTGATCGACAAGGTGGTCGATCTAAAATCTCTTAGCCTATTACGCCTACTTCTGTCCGTCTGATCTAGCAGATGTGGGGTCAAACATATTCATCCTCTCCTCGAAGGTCGTAATTCCCAATGTGTTTTTTTACTAAGCTTTGAGGAATGACATCAGTCGGGATCCAATTAACATCAATCTTAAAAAGGGAATCAGAGTAATCCAACATCTCTAGATTATGCCAGTACCATAGTTCATTTTTCCTTGGAATTTTCAACAACCTTAACAAGTTTAACCAACCCCATTTATACCCTTTCGTCCGAGCTTGGTCCATGTGTTCCTCTAAGTGGGATAAGGCTTCATCATAACCATTCATTTAGATAACCATGGATTACTTATGGAAGTGGAAAGTTAGTCGATCCACCTTGTCTTGGAGTTTTTTGATGACCTTATCCTTCTCATGTAACACATCAACTTGGTCGGTAAAGGTTTTCCTATTTTTCTTTTCATCTACTGTTCGTCGAGCAACCACAAGCTGCCTAGAAGATTGGCCAGACTTTGCTTTTCTCTTCTTTCAGTTCTTTAGTTCCTTTAACAGTCTGGCATTCTCTATCTCTAAGAAAGAGACTCCTTTATTTGGTCCAGTGTCAGTTGTCTTCTCTAAGCTATCCGGCTCATTCCTCAAGGCATTATTTTCTTTTATTAAAAGTGAAACAATCTCCCGAGCAGTTTCAGCTTCTTTATTTAACACACTTTTTTTCTTCTTCAAGGTAAAAGTGATATCTTTTAGTTTCTTATCAAATCCCCAACCTGCATTCAGGGCTTCATACATAACTTCATACTCAAAGTGTCCCAATGCCCGAGAAAGTTTGTGATCTTCTTGCAGTTGTTCAATCATCTCATAGTAAGTAATATTGTTCATCACAACCTATCAATAAGACATTGAAGATGAACATAGGCATCTTTCACTTGGTCAGAGGCATCGACACCGAGCAACCCTACTAACTCTTCTTCAGTCAAAGCCACATAACCAACTTCAAGAAGACTTTTGCAACCTCTCAATAGGTTGGATTCAGTAGAACTATCCTATTTTTCCTGGCATTAAACTGGAAATTTACAAGCATAAGTATATCTGTCCGACCAAGGAAGACAAGCAATAATAATCACACAAGCAAGAAGTATCAAAGGATCACTTGAAAGATTGAACAAAACTTCTTCATTTCATTGATTAATAAAGGATTACACCGGGTTCCATTACAAATAAAGAAGGAAGAAAGAAAAAAATACATAAAAAGAAGGAAAAAACTAGTTAAAAGGAGTTAAACCTTCTCCTTGTCCTTATCCTGACTAATAGTTATCTTCGGAAGAGGTATGTTGGCAGCATCAATGGGTACCGAGGAAGATTCTTCAGAACCCTCCTCGTTGTTAAATTGCTCATCCAAGTTAGGAAGAGTTCCTAGGTCATGCCTTTAAAATAATTATAAGTCTGCCTGCGTGCCGACCTCCTTCATGGCGTCTGACCAGCCATTTTTATGGGGCTTGGCGTACTCAAATTGAATGGCTACAGTAGTAGATGCCTTATCCCATCCTTTATTGGAAAGCTTATCCTTATCCCTTTTGCTCTTGGACTTAAGAGCAGTAATTTTAATGTTCAGGCTAGACGTCTTATCGTCAACAACCTTTGCCTTGATCTCAGCTTCCTTCACCTTCTGCTCGATCGGGGTCACTTTATTATCGATAGCCTTTAGTTTGTCCTCTGTTGCCTTTGCCCTATCCTCGGCTGATTTAAGCTTATCTTACAAAGTTTTTTTATTTCTCTCTCCAAGGCCTCCACAGATGCTTGCAAGGACTTCTGCAAGCCTTCAACATCCGTCGAAGAAGCCTTCAGCTGGTCATACTTCTCCATCAATTAGTTGTAATCCACCAAGAACTGCAAAAGAATAAATATGCAATATCAACGCAAAATAAGTGCAATAAAAATTGTTGAAGATAAACAAGAAAATGTTAAGCACTTACCAAGGCTAAGTTTTGACTAGCCCTCTTAACTAATTGAGCCTTGGACTTAGGGGCTATTACTGACCTATTTACTGGAAGTGTGTGAGCCTTTATCAAACCCTTGGTCAATCCATGGTTGATTGCCACAGAAGCATCTTCAATTCTGCCTTAGTCGACAAAGGATTTTGGGTCCAACTCTTGGTGGTTGGGCAGACCTTTCTTTAACCTCCTGAATTGAGGTTCAATAGTTTGGGCTTCTTCCGTGTTGAGGACTTGAGGCCTATTCTAAGTAGCCAGAGGCCTCTTGTCGGTAGCGATACTCTTCTTGACAGGAGTAGGTGACCTAAATCCAGTTAACAAGTTGGGAACTTCACCATTTCTGTAGTGGGAGAAGTGGGGATGTTGGTAAGGTCAAGGGATTCAAAGGAAGATGAGGTTCCTCCTTATGCAAACTCTCTCTACTCCTATTAACTCTACAGAAGAGGATGTAGAAACCGATTCCTCGTGCAAGTTGATGGGGAACTGAGGCAAAATGATTATTAGTCGCGTAACAAAAGAAGTCACATAACTCTTGTATTCCAGCAGGACAGAAGCTCCTCGAGGATGCTCTTCTCCTGTTCTTTGGTGAATGACCCACAAATATTTGAGGTTGTAAATATTAACGTCACTTTTTTGGGCACTTATTTTTGTGTTCCTCTGCATAAAAACCAGACAAAACAGGTAGTCGGTAAACCATTAAACAATTAGTAAATAAAGTAAGAAATTTAACATCAAAATAAAGGTATGACATATGCCTTGCCCTTCCTGGGGGCATCTGGGTCCAGTGTATGTTACTCCCTCAGGAAGGGGGCATATTGTCAGTTCTTTACTACAACACCATAATCCCAATAATCTTTATTTGAATCTGACAAGTTAGCCACCTATGCCCTATTGGCCTGCCGGTCTTTATATAATAAGTATTATCACCAGTGGTTCCCCACTTGTAATAAAACCTCAACTCGGGAATCCCAATACAAGTCCTATGGATTCCATTTAACCTATTCACCCCATTTATAACCCTCCATGTATTGGGGGATACTCTTGCTGGGACGACATCAAAACACTGACAAAATTGAAGAAAAAAGAGGTTTGGGGGAAAGATGATGCCACACTCAGTAATGAACAAAGTGGCGATCCAGTGACCCTCGACTAGTGATAACACATCAACAGGCCCACTAGTTAATTCTAAACCTACCTAATTGGGAATCTTCCTTCTTTCCCTAAATCCCTTTAAAGAACCCCCGTCTATGATTTATACCATGTGTGTCCATCCCAATATCTCCTTCCCCTGGGGGGAAGGGTGAAGGTCTCGCGCTCTCTTACTCTAGGAGCGCTTCAACCATCCTCGATGTGGGGTGAATGTAAAGAGATGGATTCGCCAGTCTATTTTACACAAAACAGGCAAAAGAACATGTCGCCGCCTCGAGAGAGTGGCGTTAAAGACAAACTGATGCTTACAAAACTAATAATTTGAAGGTCCGAGGGCTAAGTTACGGAATTAGAAGGTTTCAGGTACAAATCCCACCCTTTCAGTCTCTCATTGGCTTGTGTTATTATTTTTCTTTATTTCTTCGCGAAGTGTGTGTGCATGTATATATAATGTAGATCGAAATTGCCCAACTCATACCATGGAAAGGGTAGAGTGGGGGGTCATCCATAGGAATGTTTCCAATATAATATTTAGAAAATACGATGTATGCTTTTATTGAGACATTAATCGTTTATGATGAAACGATAACATATGTTAGGATAAGGATCACAAATATAATATATACTAAAATAATGTATAGATAAAAAAGGAAGCGCATACGAAAATTGGGAAAAATTAAAAAATTGGACTCGAGTCTTGGGTTTTAATCCGAAACGCCTACGTAGCCTATAAAGGAATCAAAGTCCACGTAGTTCGTATGCAGTATAAGGGCAGGGTTTATCCCATAGATTCGAACCGGAATTTATTATATGTGCTTGTGTAGAAATGTATATTAGTTTTGAGAACTTATGATGGATAATCCCGTTAGAATTAATAGGTGTAATCCTCTTTTTGTTTGTTTTGTTTTTTTGATAGAAAAAAAGTATTTGCAATATAACTAATAAAAAGGTGACATATTAATGTTTATGAACTGAAGTAAATGATAGATTATGAATTTATGTAACTAATGCGAAAATAAAGAATTCAAAGAGAGATAAAAGGATTTTGGACCTTCTTTGGAGAATTGAAGCTTGATCTTGATCCTTAATGAACTCCCTTGAGTGTTGAGATGAATCTTGGATGAGAGAGAATGAGATTTTTTCTAAATTAGGTATGAAAAGGATAGGAATGAAAGATTGAAAGGAATTTCACACAAGGAAACTTCACTGATTACTAGAGATTGTTGCTGAGATCACTGATATTGATGGATTTGAGGTGTGCTTTGGGTGAGGTCATGCCCTCTATTTACAGGGTAAGGGGGTGATGATCGGCATAGACCTAGACCTGCCAATCGACAGGTAACCCTAGGCACATTACCGATAGGCAAGTAAATGGACCGGCCAATCGAGAATCTCGTCCATATTTTTTTTGGAAAAATGGTCGTAGAACGCAATCCATTGATCCAAATCATACACGGGGCATACTATTAGAAAGTTAATTCAGAGACCTTTAAGAGTCCTTTGGGCCACTCTCGGGTGCGAGAGTTCAGTTTAGGTCAAACGTGGCTCGAAAGCGCTCGTCGATCCTTTGGACGGGAGATCGTCAGACGAAAACAGATCGTTCGTCCTAACGGTAAGTCATAATCGCCCATGGGGTGGAGCATCGAAATGGTTATATGAGGTAATTCAACATTCCAAAGAGCTTCGCTCGGTTCGGAAAGTTGACTTTTGTCAATAGGGGCTCGAAAGCGCCCGGTGATCTTTAGGAGTAAAACAAATCGTTCGTCCATATCGTAAGGCTGATTCGTGCACAGGGCAGACCATTGGAAAGGTTATTCACTGTCCTTCAAAGATTCATTTAGTCTCATTCGAGCAAAAGAGTTGACCTTGGTCAAACGGAGCTCAGGAGCCAACGGTGGCCTCCAAATCAGTTTTTTGGGGAAAACGGATCGTTCGTCCGAGCGGTTATGCTGTTTCATGCGGCGGACCATTTGAAAGGGGTTTCAGTTCCTTTTGAAGATTCAAAGAGCTTTATCTTTGACGATGAAGTTGATTAGGGTCAAATCGGGGCCGGAGAGTGCCCGATGGCTTCCCGATCAATTTTTAGTGGTAAAATGGTCCATTCGTCCGAACCGTTATGCTAATTTGCGCACAGGGCAGACCGTTGGAAAGGGGATTCAATGCCCTTTGAAGATTCAAAGAGATTTTTCTATGACAATATAGTTGACCAGAGTCAAACGGGACTTAGGAGCTCACGATGGCCTCTAGATCAGTACTCAGAGTATGACCTAGGGTTTGTAGTGAAATGGGGAGGTGCTAGGGACCTAAGGAGAGACTTAGGGGATCCTAGAATGTGGTATCTACACCATGATTTAAATAGAAAAAAATCAAAGAAGGGAAAGGCAAGAGAGATTACAGAGTTTAAAAAATTATAGCAAATAGCAAACTGCGAAAGCAGAAAGAAGCTTGAGGAGAAAGGGAAGGATTAAGTTTAGGAAATTTGAGGTAAAGAGAAATGGAGGAAAACATTCATATTTTTATAGGTTTCCTTGAAAACATAGATGAAATGATTGAATTGAACAAACGATTGAACTGCTGGTGGCCTCACGGTTCTCAAAGATGCGAAAGGACAACCATACCCTTTGGCGATTCACTATTTTTCAAATTATTTACAAAATACCACCGCCTGCTAAACTGATAATAAATTTTACAAGTCAGGGAGATCGGCTATCGACAAACTCCCCGATAGCATGCCGAGCAGGATTTTGGAACAAATACTCCATACTTTCGATCATTCATCAAACATGAAGCATTGGGGGCTTTTGTTATATGTAAAATCAATTCATCTATGTGGACCAACGAGAAATGGACACCTATCCTCCTCTGTGGTAATTTTCACAGTCAGCTCCAGAGACACTTGGTTAGCCAACCAACCGACTAACCTCAAGAATACAAACCATCAAGAATAGTAAAAGTCACTCGGGGGAAATAGCTAACAACTCTTGAACGTGTACCCACGAATATCAACAGTCTTATTTATTGTATACAAATGCAAATGCTTTAAGATATAAAGCCATTCCATCTCTTGGGTTCCTAACCGCTATAAATACATGATCTCCCTTAGCTTAAAGGGATAATTCGATCAGGCACAAACACACATCACGTTGAGCTATTATAACCACCAGAAATAATACCAACAGTGGATGCAAGCTTTTCTTATAGTTCAACCACTTTAAAGACCTTATTTGTTATGTGTGTGTATTGCTTTATTATCTTTATTTATCTCTAATTATAAATTTGGGCCCACTCCATTTTTAGACATCAACGAGCATAAAGGTTGAGGATCCCAGTCTTAGGGGAAATTGATGGTTGAATAGCCGAATACACGCCACATGAATCTTAAAGATCAACAAGTGTAGTCGATCAAAAGTATAAGGGAGATAAGTATAAATCTAGGAACATCTATCAGACAATGGATGACCAATCCTAATAGGACTCTGAGTTGTAAATAGGATTAACATAAAGATACCTAAAAGGATAGGACCCTTGTACTTATAAATAAGGGCGACCTCACCCAATTTTGGGATATTGGCTTGTATCTTTCACACGATGACTTGCATTCTCAGCTAAAAATCTTAACACTTCAATTGTCCTTTCTTCTTTCCAGAAATATACTAGTCCCCTTCCCTTCCCCGTGGACGTAGGCATGACGATCTGCTGAACCACGTACATCATGTATTCTCTGTGTTTATTGCATTCATATTACTTTATGGGGATAAATTATAATATTGCTTTTATTATGATTTTGATATCCTATACACACACACACACACACACACACACACACACACACACACACATAAGGTTATATGAATTTATGTATCCTACATTTAGTTAGTGATCAAATCACCAAGTCATATAATTAAGTTAATTTAATTGTGGTTTTTTTACTGATTCATATAATGCTAAAGAAATTGTAAAATTATGATAAATACTTCTAAAGAGTTCTCTTTAATAACATTTCTATTGCATTGTAATCGTAGAGTGGTTAGTCATATCCTTCTACTGAACACTAAGCAAATGGGCCACTCTTTTTCCCGATTTTGCACCAAAATAGAAGTTGCTGACAAACTGGTCGGCCAACTGCTGGAAATTGACTATTTGTCCTCTTGGCAGACTATTGTACCAAATTTGAGCGAAACTTGTGATTGTGCTGGAGAAGGCTTTGCATCGTGATAATACGCAAATATTGCGTATTTTATCTCTCAAACCTACGCATTTTAGCCCCCTCGGATGCCTTAATCTCCGTATTTAAGCCCGTTAATCAGAAAACCTCGGATTTATATTGCTAACATGCTATATGAGGTATAATTGGGATTTTATAGGTATTTAGGTACCAAGTATGGAGTTTCGATGCATTTCGGATAATTTTCGTACGCAATCGCACGTTCAAGGGAATTTTAGTCAATTCATACTGTAGGCATCTGGCCCAAAATCTGCAGGAAAGTTGTATCCCTCCTCGCAAGCTTCGTGTGGCCATGAACGGTGCGCGATTTCGATCCCTAACGAAGAAGTTATGACATTTTTAGCGGAAGAGATTTCCAATTGAACCAAAACAGGAAGAAGCTTGAAGCAACCCTGCTTGATCGATCGATCGATCATAAGGATTAATCGATCGATCCTTTAATTTTCATTTTTCGATCTTTACAGTGGGCTCATATCTTAACGATCGATCGATCCCCAGTTTTCTGTAGATATTTCCCCTTTTCTTTCCTCTTTCTTTTTCTTTTTTATTTTTATTCCAACTTACTATATAACCCATTTTTGTGTAATATTCAGATATATTAGATTTTAGATAGTTTAGGTTAGGGTTTGGGGGTTGAGAGCTCAATTCTTCTTCCTCACTTGGTTTGACACCCTTTTAGGTTTGTAAGTTATACTTTCATCTTCCCTCTCCATTAATATAACTTGTATTTCTTTAATTCTTGCTTTGTAGTTAATTTACATGCTTTCATAATTAGGTTTACGTGCTTTCTTTTCGTGCTTTCTAGTGTAGTTTTATCGCGTTTATTTACCATATTTATTTATCGCATTTTTATCATGCTTTCTAGCTAAATTAGTCTAGGTTGTGTCGGACTGAACTCATTTCGGGTTGACGTGTTGCTTTGCTTTGGTGATGGAGTTTACGGGTCTATTTCAAGTGCGTTGTCTTAGTTATTACGCCTAGGAGATTTGACGGGGTATATCATGTATGCTCCGTGCTTACGACCTTGCGTGCATAATTTTCGGGGAATTTGTTGACGCCAAAATCATATTAGACTTTTATGCGAATTCGGGGGTGTGACAACTCTTGATTTAATTAACTGTCGAAACGAGATGCAATCTTAATAACTCGTCGACCCATGTAACCATTTTATACTAATTAACTCGGGTGAGGGATATTTGACGCAACCTATGGTTTTATCCGCTTTCTTAATCTAGTTTCAATACACTCGCCTAGATTATTCTTTCCCTTTTTGCATCTTTTCCTTTTTATTGTATTTATCTTTTACACTTTTATTTAGGAATATTAAATCTTATAAATTATAATAACTCGTCTCTGAAGATTTTCGATACCCGGACTTGGCCGCTATACTCACCCGTTGAGTGTAGTCATAAGTTTAGATTTTTGTATAGAGTTGGTGAGCCGAATATAACACGACCGACGCGTAGGTGACTCTCGCGCCGCGACAAAACCCTGCCTATCAAATGGCGTCGTTGCCGGGGACTTGATGTTTTAGAATTTTTTGATTTAGTATTTCGTAGTATTTTCTTTTTATTTGTATTTTTTGCCTAACATTTTTGTAGGACTTCTACATTTGAGCGCCAAGAACAGCTTGAATTTTTCTCGCGCGCATCGCTTTGTGGAATTCGCCACTTCGAGCCATTTTTGGGGTAAGCATGTCTTATTCCAATTCTTTCGGTAATCATTGTTATAATTCTCAAAATGCCCGTAATCCTATGACTTTCGGTTAATACTTAGAGTCCCAAAAAATTACAAATTCAAATATGACTTTGGGCGAGTATAACGAAGGTCAAAACTTGGGTTATTGGAATTTTGATGATGACGATAACGATTTTGGGCCTCTACCTCCTTATAATAGGAATTTTGAAACGAATTGCAATGCTTTTCAAAATTCTTATAATAACGAGTTTAAGTTTAAGTCCGATGGTAATTTTCAAAGTTGTCATTTTCAAGAATCCGCGCCTCGGCCTATGACTTTCGGTGAGGGCTTGCGTATGCTTGAGAATGAGAAAATTGAAAATCGTTATCGGGAAGAAAATAGTTTGTGGGAACATGAATTGGATTTATTATTCGAATTCGACGACGATTTTTCTTCCGAGACTTTTGAAGTCGAGGAATGTTTTGAACTAAGTGAGGACTTTGCGCCTACTTTGGAACAAATCATTGTCAACTTTGCCCATTGCGTAATAGATATTGAAAGTGAGGATGAAAATGACGTAATATCCATTTGCAATGAAATGATTTCTTCTTTGTCCACCAAAGAAGAACACTTCATTGAAAATGATCTTATTTCCTTCGAAACTTAATCTTCAAGCGATGATGATGCATCTATTGAGTTTGAATTTCTTTCCTCCCCATTTTCATTCTCTGTTATTACACCGTCATAAGTACCTGATGATTCGGTTTCAAACTTTAATGTTTTAAATCTTTTCGTCGATGAGGAGTACTTGCTTGAGTCGCTTTCCACGATCGCATCTTTGCCTTTGTGTGCGTCACCTCCCATTCCAATTTCAAAATCCTTGGGAGGATATTCTGCTTTTCTCGGTCCCCACATGTTTTTGTCACCCGTTCAATCCAAATCCCCCATCGTCCCTCTAGAACTTTTAATTGGCGATGGTTCATTTCTTACACCTTACACATGCCTTCCGTTGTTTAAACGAAATTCATATTTTTTGGAAGGTATGCTTGTAAGTGAGGGTACACCAATCACCCTCCAAAGTCAAATCATTTTCGTGGTGGACCCTCAACTATTTAGACTTCTAGTGTATAGTTAGTGTGAAGCCTAAATAGTAGGTTTGTATATAGTTAGCTTTTTATTCTTTCGTTCTTTTTGTTTTTTTCTTTCTTTTAATTTAGTCTCTTATAATTAGTTAACTTTTTGTTATTTGTTTTCGCTATGCTCGGTACTAACTTTTTTTGTAGATTCTTTGGACTTGTTTTTATAGGGATCACTCCAATTTTGGATAATATCGCTCTTTCCCTCTCTTTAACTTGGTTCTTAATTCACATTGAGGAAAATGTCAGGTTTTAAGCTAGGGGGTGTGGGATATTCTATCCGTTTCTTTATTTAGTCCATGTTTTTGCTCACATGTTAGTTACTTAGTATGCTTTTCTTAGAAAAATTAAAAATTTCAAAAAGATTTTCTTTATTTTTTCTCCTTTATTGAGCATTTTGCCTTTGTTTCCGATGATAAATTTCAATAATTTCCCGATCCAATACACAACCCAATGATGCATGTTCTCGATTTTAGAAGTTATTATACTTTAGTCCTAATTATTTATATTATGAATAACTTCATGAATTAAACTTTAATCCCATGAGCACATGCACTTTTCTTGCTTTATTGATTTGGTTTAAGATTTTTATAACTCGGTAATCTTTTGTTGCATTCTATATATTACACCGAGTAAGCTTTGTACCTTTCGTCGTTTGTGAGTGGTATACACCTCTCTTTCCTCCTTGAAAACGTTAAATTCGTCGGTAATCTCTCTATTATTTCATTGATCATTCATTAATTGAGTTTATATCTTGAAATGTGTTACTTGATCATGATTTTCATATATTGTTTTGACTCGAGAATTGTATAAACTTTTGGAAATGATCATAGTCAATCTTTGTTATATCACCCATATTAGCCTTGACCTCACCTTTTATGTTTGCCCTCGTCAACCCATTTGAGCCTAAATATTAGCCTTTCTTTTCATAACCCCCAAAATCCCAACCAACTCCGAATTTGAGTTATATACCATACACATTACCTTCCGTACCTTTGTTTGGAATGTCACTTGGGATTGAATGATGTTATTGCTTGTGGTTGCAATTTAGGCATGTGAGAGTGAGAAAAGTAAAGAAAAGAAAGTGTAGTGAAAAAAGAGAAAAAGAGAAAGCAAAAATCAAAAGAAAACAAACAGAAAAGAAAACATGAGAAAAAGAAGAAAAGAAAAAAGAAAGAGAAAGTTGTAAATGTTGTATCGTGTTCAATAAGCTTTGATTGCTCTCCAAATGTATATCGAATGCCTTTTATGGAAGTTACTTTCCATTTTTGATATTGCCCGCATTTTTCCATTATCTCGAGTTTTCATCTCCGAACACTTTGAATCTGCACATACATTCCTTTCATTTCGTACCCTAGCCTAGCCTACATTACAACCCTATTAAAGTCCTATGTGATCTTAAGTAGATGTAATTTAAAAGTTGAAATAGTTTTGATAATCTGTGAAAATGCATTTCGCCTCCTTTAATGAGTGGTGTCTTCCATTGAGATTACAATTTTTCATTTTATATATAGCGTTCTTCATTTGTGACATGAGCGTGACCTAGTTTCCAATTACATTTACTCTTTATGCCCGCATGTCCCATGTGTTACCTCACTATTTCGAGTGAATTCACTTGATGAGTGTAATGTCCGTGAGGATTGAATATATGCATGCTTTAACTTTTATCTGATTTATTTAAGTTTTTGCCAAATTATACTTTGCATGTGCTCGCTTCCCTCTCACATTTTAAAGTTTCAATTCTATGAGGTGCATTCTATAATGTTCATAACTACAGACTTTCATTTGAATTCGTTCATTGTGCTAACAATGCGTATGAAATCTTTTTCGTTGTTCTTGGGCTTGTCGCATGTTGGTTTGGGCATATTTTGAGGAAACCATATGATATTTGTGGGTTTCATCCTTGAAAAACGAGACGACACCCGTTCGCTAGGGCAACCTAGGGGTTTAACGACTTATTTCATACGCTAAATGCAATCGAATCGCCCGTGAAAGTGGCCTTATGCTTGTATACCATATTTTTGTACTTGTATCCTGCTTTTGGTTTGCTTGTAGTTCTTGTTTCATCCTATTTCATTGCTAGGTACTAGCAATGTGTAAGTTAGGGGTGTGATAATACGCAAATATTGCGTATTTCATCTCTCGAACCTACGCATTTTAGCCCCCTAGGATGCCTTAATCTCTATATTTAAGCCTGTTAACTAGACAACCTCAGATTTATATTGTTAACATGCTATATGAGGTATAATTGGGCTTTTGTAGGTATTTAGGTACCAAGTATGGAGTTTCGATGCATTCCGGCTAAGTTCTGTACACAATCTCACTTTCAAGGGCATTTTAGTCAATTCATAGTTTGGGAATCTGGCCCAACATCTTCACAAAAGTTTTAGCCCTCCTCGCAAGCGTCGCGTGGCCGTGAACGGTGTGCGATTCTGATCCCTAACGAAGAAGTTACGGCATTTTTAGCGGAAGAGATTTTTAATTGAACCAAAACAGGAGGAAGCTTAAAGCAACCCTGCTTGATCGATCGATCGATCGATCCTTCAATTTTCATTCTTTGAGCTTTGCAGTGGCACTACACCAAAACTGGCGATTGGTCATGGCCAAAATCCCTGACCAATGCTGTGGGTTGCGGACTTGGGCCATGACCATTTCGGGCGTGACCATTTTCGTGGGTCGCGGCCCAAGTCCGTGACCAAAAAATGGTCACGACCTAGAGGGGTCACGGCAGATGGTCGCGGACTTAGGCCGTGACCCATGTCGTGACGGGTTGCGGCCCTCATCCGTGACAACTTGATCGCGGCCAAAGTCCGCGACCCACGACCGTGACAAAAAAATAAAAAAATTTGGTCGCGGCCCTGATCCGCGACCCACAACCGTGACAAATTGGTCGCGGCCAAAGTCCGCGACTCATTACCGTGACAAAAAAATATAAAAAAATTGGTCGCGGTCCTAATCCGTCACCCACAACCATAACAAATTGGTCGCGGCCAAAGTCCGCGACCCACAACCGTGACAAAAAAAATAAAAAAAAATGGTCGCGGCCCAAGTCCATGACCCACAACCGTGACGAAAAAAATGGTCGCGGACTTTGGCCGCGACCATTTTTATGCGTGACGAAAAAATAAAAATGGTCATGGACAAAGTCCATGACCATATTTAACTATAATTTAAAAATAAATGTATTTTTTTGGTCCAATCCTAAAACTGGGGGTCCTGCGAGTGCACCATCAGTTGCTACGTGTAACGTTTGACGCGTACGAGGTGTTACAAATATTTATTATTGGCAAAACAATAAAAAAAATCACAAATTGCGAATCGAGAACATTGTTAATAAACAAATATATATACAAACTTATAAATATTACACGTCTTAATAATTCACAGACCAAAAAAAAATTGGGCAGAGTTTCCTCTATTTTCTTGACATTCCAAAACCTGTAAATGTAAAACCTACTTATTATAAAGCCTGCACGGCCATAAAATTCAACAATCAAATTATAAAAGCCTGCACGACCATAAAACTAAACAATAAAAGCCCGTATGGCTGACAAAATCCTGATTGTCCACAACATATAAACAATCTTCATGCTGTAGACCATTGCCTCCTTCGTTTGATCCGCGTGCAAAAATCCTACAAATGATAGGATACATAAAAAAAAATATCAGTAACCAAGTAGTTTTACAAAAAAATTAATCAAGCTAAAAAATTGCATATATGAGTTAAAATTATCAGTAACCAAGTAGAAATATACAAATTATCGTCGTATTCTCAAATCGGGAGTCCCGCGGCTGTGGGGTCAGTTCGTACGAGTTACATTGGTCCCGTGGGATGTGTCGGCGCCACCCACGGCGCCGTTCGGGGGCTGTTTTGGATTTTCACCCTCTAACGCCATGTTTTTAAGCCTAAGCCTAGAAATATACAAATTACCGTCGTATTCTCAATCCGGGAGTCCCGCGACTGCGTGGTCAGTTCCTACGAGTTACATTGGTCTCGTGGGAGGTGATGGTGCCACCCACGGGGCCGTTCGGGGGTTGTTTCGAGTTTTCACCCTCTAACGCCATATTTTTAAGCGTAAGTTTAGAAATATGCAAATTATCGTCGTATTCTCAAATCGGGAGACCCGCGGATGCGGGGTCAGTTTCTACGAGTTACATTGGTCCCGTGGGAGGTGTTGGTGCCACCCACGGGGCCGTTCGGGGGCTGTTTTGGGTTTTCACCCTCTAACGCCATGTTTTTAAGCCTAACTCTAGAAATATTCAAATTATCGTCGTATTCTCAAACTGGGAGACCCGCGGCTGCGGGGTCAGTTCCTACAAGTTACATTGGTCCCGTGGGAGGTGTTGGTGCCACCCACGGGGCCGTTCTGGGGCTGTTTCGAGTTTTCACCCTCTAACACCATGTTTTGCTTGAGTCTAGAAATATGCAAATTATCGTCGTATTCTCAATCCGGGAGTCCCGCGACTGCGTGGTAAGTTCTTACGAGTTACATTGGTCCCGTGGGAGGTGTTGGTGCCACCCACGGGGCCGTTCTGGGGCTGTTTCGAGTTTTCACCCCCTAACGCCATGTTTTTAAGCCTAAGTCTAGAAATATGCAAATTATCATCGTATTCTCAAACCGGGAGACCCGCGGCCGCGGGGACAGTTCCTAAGAGTTACATTGGTCCCGTGGGAGGTGTTGGTGCCACCCACGGGGCCGTTCGGGGGTTGTTTTGGGTTTTCGCCCTTTAACGCCATGTTTTTAAGCCTAAGTCTAGAAATATGCAAATTATCATCGTATTCTCAAACCGGGAGACCTGCGGCTGCGGGGTCAGTTCCTACGAGTTACATTGGTCCCGTGGGAGGCGTTGGAGCCACCCACGGGGCCGTTCTGGGGCTGTTTCGAGTTTTCACCCTCTAACGCCATGTTTTGCTTGAGTCTAAAAATATGCAAATTATCGTCGTATTCTCAAACTGGTAGTCTCGCGGTTGCGCGGTAAGTTCCTACGAGTTACATTGGTCCCGTGGGAGGTGTTGGTTCCACCCACGGGGCAGTTCGGGGGTTGTTTCGAGTTTTCACCCTCTAACGCCATGTTTTTAAGCCTAAGTCTAGAAATATGCAAATTATCATCGTATTCTCAAACCGGGAGACCCGCAGCTGCGGGGTCAGTTCCTTCGAGTTACATTGATCCCGTGGGAGGTGTTGGTGCCACCCACGGGGCCGTTCGGGGGTTGTTTCGAGTTTTCACCCTCTAACGCCATGTTTTGCTTAAATCTAGAAATATGCAAATTATCGTCGTATTCTCAAACCGGGAGTCTCGCGGCTGTGCGGTCAGTTCCTACGAGTAACATTGGTCCCGTGGGAGGTGTTGGCGCCACCCACGGGGCCGTTCGGGGGCTGTTTTGGGTTTTCACCCTCTAACGCCATATTTTGAAGCCTAAGTCTAGAAATATGCAAATTACCGTCGTATTCTCAAACCGGGAGTCCCGCGGCTGCGTGGTAAGTTCCTACGAGTTACATTGGTCTCGTGGGAGGTGATGGTGCCACCCACGGGGCCGTTCGGGGGCTGTTTTGGGTTTTCACCCTCTAACGCCATGTTTTTAAGCCTAAGTCCAGAAATATGCAAATTATCGTCGTATTCTCAAACCGGGTGACCCGCGGCTGCGGGATCAGTTCCTACGAGTTACATTGGTCCCGTTGGAGGTGTTGTGCCACCCACGGGGCCGTTCGGGGGCTGTTTTGGGTTTTCACCCACTAACGCCATATTTTTAAGCCTAAGTCTAGAAATATGCAAATTACCGTCGTATTTTTAACGCCATATTTTTAAGCTTAAGTCTATATAATATGAACCTCAAGCTGTTTTGGGTTTTGTTGGTTGTGGAGTCCGTAAGCATCATCAATTAAGTCGGTCAATGGACGATGTGTTGGTGAATCATGTACCACTTCTACTCCTTGAGGTTCCGTTACACGGTCGGCTCCCGGTAATTCTTCTGGAACATAAGGTACAACTTTTTCACCATGGTATGTCCATATTATATAGTCTTGACAGATTCCCCACTTTAGTAAATGCAACTCAACAACTTCCAATGACTTATATTTTCCGTTAATACAATGAGTGCACGGACACGGAATCTTCTCACTTTTAATATTTTTGGAAGCGTATTTAACAACTTCATAAACGCCCTTTACATGATTAATTGATATCCGGTTAGTCTCTCCCATCTACTCTTTGTATTGTGGGAAATCCATGTAATAATCTTAGAATTTCAGTCCTGTGGTAATAGGTTAAAAAATATTGTTACAATTGAAACAAAAAGAATATTCTTATGACTGAAACAAAAAAAATATCATTCCAAACGAAAAAAAACCAATATTCTTACAACTGAAACAAAAAAAATATCATTCCAACTGAAGCAAAACCAATATTCTTACAACTAAAGCAAAAAAAAATTATTACAACTGAAACGAAGGAAAATATTATTAAATCTTGGCCAACAGATAAAGTGGCCAAGTAATAAAAGATTTTGCATAATTCCTCAATTCCATCCCATCCCCGCTGTTAACGTACACAGGTACATCTCCGTAGCCGTTGTATATTTCATCGACCATTATTTTAGCCTCACCCTTCTCCAAAGGTCGGTGATGTACTAGAGTTCCAGGAACCCTGGAGATGAGTATGCACACGCCAACAAACCTCGAATTGCTCATGTCCTTGATATAGTACTCTTCGCCATAGTCACTGTGAGTTGTTGACGATGATCCGAGCCCCGTGATTGGCGGAGGTGCAGGGGAGGGGAATGTTGGAGGATGAGGCATTTGAGAGGGGAATGTTGGAGTGGAAGGATGTGTGAAACCTTGAGTAGGAGTAGGGTAAGGGTAAACTTGAGGAGGCATTGGGGGCCTATAACTTTCCCAAAGATTCACAAGTTTCCCAATTTGATTTGTCAATAATCCCAGGGAATTTTTAATCTCATGGACATCCCCATCGGTCTTCAACTGGTGCTCCTTTTGGGATGAGATACAATTCTTGACCGAAGAAAGCTCGTCCACAAGAGGCTCAATGTGTTGAAGTTTTGTTTTTGGCATATGTGAGCCAACACCTCTCGTCCTCTCCCTTTTGTCCTTTCCAAAGGTCTTAGTCAGGGCATCATTTTCAAGGTCAAAGTCATCAGTAGGGCTCGAATCTTATTGATTGCTGATGGCCTCTATTGATTCCAGTGTCTTAGCCAAGTGCAGCGAGAATTTATTATCTTTGTCCCGTCTAGCATGAAGGAATAAGTTGGACCGATTTGGGTTTTTACCGGCATCTGGACCATCTTTTATCCTACTCTCCCATTCATTCTTCAAATCCTCATATGATTTGGATCCCAGCCTATGGATATTAGTTTTTTGTGCCCTATTTTTTTTGTTTTTCTCCCTCTGGACCAAATTTTTTTCCTTCGCCTCATTCTCCCAAAACTTATTCCACTGATCCACCGGCATTTCAACATTGGGAGACACTTTCTCTTTCAAAGCCAAAATATCTGAGCTCGTTGCCTCTTTCGGGAAATGTTTCATCCGAAGGTTTCTCCTGTATGTCCTCAATCCTTTAGCAACCCGAGATAGAACCTTATTCTTGGAACGGTCAGGAAATGAGAAATGCTTGCAAAGTTGGTCTGTATGTCATCTTTGACAGCTTGATCAACAAGGTACTGACTCCCACGTTCATTTTTCCCAGCGACAAACACCGGGCTTTAAAGTTCAGCACGTCATTCATATCACCCGTCGGGTTATTCCCGAGAAGGGAGAAGCCAATAGGCTTCTTTTCATTTGAGCGGGTGGCATCATGAGTGTTGGATGGGGGCGTTAAAGCAACGGGAGTGCTGGATTGGGGCGTAGGAGCACTTGGAGTTGGACTTGGTGAGGAGTGAACCATTGGTGGAGTTGTGAATTGCTCAGCCATTGGTGTTGAGAATTCGGTTTCTGCACGAGATGGTGAACCTCGTTGTGGAGTCACATCGGCACTTAGTACCCTTGGGTTGTTTCCTCTCGACATTATCTACAAAAATTAAAAAATATAAGTGACTAAATAATTATAGTAATATGAAATTATAACTAATTAATCAAGCTTAATTAGTTTTATATATATAGATAGATAGATACCTTTTCAAAGTAAGATTTTAGAATAAGTTCAATGTGTCTGATCTCCATCCATTCGGTGTTAGTTTTTAAGAACCTATGAATTTTTGCACGTGGACAACTAGAAGGAAGGGTGTCTATTATTGATGTGTAGATGTCAGTGACATGAACTCTGAATCCCCTATTTCTCAACTTGTTGGCAAGATTCAATTTTACGTGCATGTGGCGCGAGACATCACAGTCTATGTCAATGCTCTCTGTACGCAGTTGTATCCATAACGGGTGGATTTTTTTTCCGCCTTCTCCAACAACGTAACCAAGGTCAGGGCTATGTCGGGATTATGTGTGTGAAATATATTTTGTATAACGTCATCCCAGTTTTCTGGTTGAGAAAATAGAATACGATCGAACAAGTAATCTTGCTGGATATCAAATCCATGATTTACAAGGTAGTTAAATTGTTCGATCTTTTTATTTCCGTACCTATAAATAGGAGTACCCTCTATATGATGCACGCTAATAAAAGAGTTATGTGTGCGGTCTAATTGCAACCTCTCCCACTCTTGTTGACAGTATTTAACACCGTGCCTCCTTTTTCTTGAGAAAGGTATACGAGGGCATGAATACGAGTCCTGCTATTAAGGTTTAGGTTTGAAAGTTATGAGAGTTTAAACATACATATACACATAAACAAGACAATCATATGTGATATACTTTTTCATAGGCAAATCAAGAGCACACCCAACAAATTTAATAACATATACATTTATCGACACTAGTATCAATTCAATAAATTCAACATAGTATCCAACAACCAAGCCAACAATATCTCACTATAGTGCAAAAAATCACGACATGTATATAACCCCCAATATAATATGATGGCACGCATATAACCCCCAATAAAATCACGACAAGGTGGATGTAAATTTTTTTACTCCTTAAAAATCCATTTAATTATATTTTGTCAAAAAAAATACACACACACATATAATCTAGGGTTTATTGGCATAATCTATACATACACACACATACAATCTAGGGTTTATTGACATAATCTATACATACACACATATACAATTTAGGGTTTACTAAACCTTAATATTTTTTTTGACATAAATCTATACATACACACACATACAATCTATACATACACACACATAAACATACATATACACATAAATCTAGGGTTTATTGACAAAAAAATAATTTATTTGTTCATAGTTACACACATAAACATACATATACACATAAATCTATGCATACACACACATATAAACATAAATCAATACATACACACACACATACAAACATAAATCTATATAAACATAAATCAATACATACACACACACATACAAACATAAATCTACACATACACACATAAAACTTAGGGCTTTGAATAGAAATCACGAAATCCAAATGAAATGAAAAGAAATCTATACATACCAGGGGTTAATCCCAATGAAATCCAATTGAAATCGCTTAGCCCTTAGAAATGACACCAAATCGCACGAAATCCCTTAGCCCCGATACACAGCCCTTACAAATTGCAAATGACTAACCAACGTTTTATTTATTAAGTCATTAATCTGGTCATGGCCTAGAGCCGTGACCCACAAAGCGCGCGACCAATAAATGAAACTAGGGTACCCTCTTCCACCCTACTACCTGCTTGAGTATTGGTCACGGCCAATAGCCGTGACTCACACCACTTACACCTGATCACGGCCTAGAGTCGTGACCCACTATGCATAACCCTCTTCACATCAACCCTGCTTCCTGAATGATCTTTGGTCACGGCCCATAGCTGTGACCCACACCCAGAAATGGTCACGGCCCTAAGCCGTGATCCTCAATGTGTGTATTCTCTTCGTCATCATATCATGGGTCACGGACTTGGAGGGAATTTTGGCGCGATTTTGGCGCCAAGATGGTCACGACCTGGTCACGGCCCAAGTCCGCGACGACAGTGGTCACGGCCCAAGTCCATGATAACTTACCGAGCATCAATAATTTAGTGTGGTAATAAATATGGTCACGCCAAATATTGAGTGGGTCACGGCCCAAGCCCGCGACGAGCTAGTCGCGGACTTGGGCCGTGACCCACTGGGCGTGACCATTCGCAGGATTTGGTGTAGTGTGGGCTCATATCTGAACGATCGATCGATCCATCAAAGGGATCAATCGATCGATCCCCTATTTTCTTCAGATATTTCCCCTTTTCTTTTCTTTTTCTTTTTCTTTTCTATTTTTATTCCAACTTACTATATAACCCATTTTTGTGTAATATTCAGATATATTAGATTTTAGATAGTTTAGGTTAGGGTTTGGGGGTTGAGAGCTCAATTCTTCTTCCTCACTTGGTTTGACACCCTTTTGGGTTTGTAAGTTGTACTTTCATCTTCCCTCTTTATTAATATAACTTGTATTTCTTTAATTCTTGCTTTGTAGTTAATTTACATGCTTTCATAATTAGGTTTACGTGCTTTCTTTCCATGCTTTCTAGTGTAGTTTTATCGCGTTTGTTTACCGCATTTTTATCATGCTTTCTAGATAAATTAGTCTAGGTTGACTGAACTCATTTCGGGTTGACGTGTTTCTTTGCTTTGGTGATGGATCTTATCGGTCTATTTCGAGTGCGTTGTCCTAGTTATTATGCCTAGGATATTTGACGGGGTATATCATGTATGCTCCGTGATTACGACCTTGCGTGCGTAATTTTTGGGGCATTTGTTGATGCCAAAATCATATTGGACTTTTATGCGAAGTCGGGGGTGTGACAACTCTTGATTTAATTAACTGTCAAAACGAGATGCAATCTTAATAACTCATCGACCCATGTAACCATTTTATACTAATTAACTCGGGTGGAGGATATTCGACGCAACCTATAGTTTTATCTGCTTTGTTAATCTAGTTTCAATACACTCGCCTAGATTAATCTTTTCCTTTTTGCATCTTTTCCTTTTTGTTGTATTTATCTTTTACAATGCTATTTAGGAATATTAAACCTTATAAATTCTAGCAACTCGTCTCTGTGGAGTTACGATACCCGAACTTGGCCGCTATACTCACCTGTTGAGTGTAGTCATAAGTTTAGGTTTTTGTATAGAATTGGTGAGCTGAATATAACAAGACCGGCGCATAGGTGACTCTCGCGCCGCGATGAAATCCTGCCTATCACATCACATCTCATTGGGAATGGAATAAATGTTTGCAGCAGTTGATACTGATCCACATACAAAATGGGTTGTCTTTCCAACGTGCTTTGGCGTGATAACTGGCGGCTTGAATTTGGCCAGGGTAGGGTATGTCACAATAGAAGAGACGAATGGTGACCTTTTCGTGAAGTCCCTCTACATAGGGTTCTTAGAGTTATCCATCTTGCCGAGCCGATCCTCCAAACGTTGGGTGGATCCCTTCCATGGTTAGTTACCGTGTTTGGTTTTTCCTCTAGTTGACTTTATAGTTCGGCCTCAACTTTTGGCCAGTATTTCTTCTCGAGAAGTCTACTCGGATAAAATCGATGCTCTAACAGATTGGTGGGAGACTCTGGTGATAAATTTGCCCAGATCACCTCTTATCTGGTCGCGATTACGAGATACCGCTACTACCTGCCAGCGATTGCAACGTGGGCCCATCCAATCAAATGTTGAGCCTCTGCTCAAATTTTCCAGTGCACTAAAATGCTCTTCAGAGTAGGATTGATCGTTAAAGTGGCTTAGTGATTTGATGGAGGACGTGGCTTCAGGGCGGTAAGACAGGTCCCTCTATAATTCGATTTGCCCGGCGGAGCCGGTGTTTTTATGGGACCCCTGACTCAGCTTCCTGGGATTCTCTAGAGCTTGGTTGTGATACTCCTACTTTTTGTCTCTGTAGGGCACTGGGGAAATCTTCCCCCTGCTCCGCGATGCCTCTGGTCCGGGGGTAATGACATTCGAATTGAACTATATAGGCCCGCCTTGGAGAGTGTGCGCCAACTGCTTAACACTATCTTACATCGCCTCTTGCCCCTTGGTCAGGCTCATCAATAGACTATATAAATTTCCCGCTGGAGTGGGGGTGGGTGGTGTTTGGACTTCTGCCATACGGTTACTCTCAGGATTATTCGTCATTCTCAGGTGTTTTAGGGAAGGTGATGAATGAACAAACTCGGGTAGGGATCACAATGGCTTCTCGTTTTCCCACAAACAATGCCAATTTATTATCATCCTAAAATTGAGATAGTAAATAATCGAATAATAAGTAAGAAGATGAATAACAGAGAGAATGTGGATGAGAGATAATGAGAATGAGACATATTTTACGTGGTTCGGCCTAAGATGGAAACCTACATCCACGGGTGTTATTAATTCTCCTTTTTCTATTATCAGGTGTTAAATTCGGGTTATTATGATGGTAGAGTGATTGCGTCCCCTTTTCAGGTGGATTCACCCTTTATTTATAGGTGGTTGGTAGAGAATATTTAGGGGATAGGTGGACTGCCTTTATAGGTTAGGCAGTTACATCAATATACCTGTGCTAATAAATAAATAACAAACTGATATGCTTTGGATTCTGCATTGGCATTTCTGATGTGCATGCAAGTAACAAACATATAATAACCACATTCCCTTATTTTCACGTGACCAGTGATAAGTTTATCTAGTATATGTGCGAGTACGTGCATATGGTATGAATAAGTAAGTGTAATGGAGGAGGACAACTGTTAATGTGGCTGGTTGAGCAGGCTGGTACCTGAGCTGACATCCTATTAGAAGTGAGGCCGAACACATGGTGGGTCTTCTCCTAGTATCGTTTAGGACCCACGTAAGTTGGGTCTATGAGGGTGTAACATTAAGGACTTCACCTCCCACCACTTCTTTCATGTTATGATTTATCATCCTTTGCATTTGTCATGTGGGCTTAGCGTTGTCTTCTAAGTAATTTCTATGGGTGCAAACATTTGGGCTAATACCTTTAAGATCGGCTATAGTTCACCTTATTATTTTCTAGTATCATTTAAGAATTGAAAGCAGTTTTCTTTCTTGATCACACTTAATTTAGTGACACGATAACAGGGAAAGTGCCCCCTTCACCTAAAAATACATACTTGAGTTCTTTAAGTAAAGGCCTTAACTCAAGTGTGGGTACTTATAGGTCGAAAGACATGGGTATCGAGTTACTTGGTGGTACCGATTCAAACAAGTTAACCCACATGGCCTCCTCTATGATCTCATTAATTGATTCTAACATTACACAGGCTTGGATAATCTCGTGTTCTTCAGTTGTATATTCTTCAATTTTGTGAACTGAGTTAGAAATGCGTGATTTTAATAGGTTTACTAAAAAGGTGGTGTCAAAATTGTAATGACCCCATATTCTTATGCCAATATATAATTGTCTTCTTTCAATTTCGTCACACTTACTATCTAATAATGATATATTATTACATATATGATATTCTGAGTTCTTAATATGACAAATCCCGTTTTTAAATTTGAAGAATCAACGGTAAAATGGGTCAAACTGAGATTTTATGGCACATCCTAAGCTAAGTGATAAGTTTTGGGGTAGAAAATGTAATTTTATGAAACTTTAAGGACTTGGTTTTAATAAAGAAAGTTTTAGGGACCAAAATGAAAAATAAAAAGGGGCCTTTTTGTAAATAAAATATTTTCAGGGACCTAAAAAAATATTAAAAATATGTGGTGTGAAATTACCAAAATGCCCTTCAGGTGCAAAATGACCCTTATACCCTTAATACCTTTCCACCTCATGCTTGGTTTTGACACCTCCACCGTACACGTGTCGTCATTAGAGGAGAAGCCAAAACACATGTCGTCGTTAGAGGATAAGCTAAAACAAGTGTCGCAGTCCAGTGAAATAAGACTGCAAGATGCCTCCGTTACGCGACACGTCAATGCTGACTCCCATTGTAAAAGCTTGGTCACCATGGACACGTGTCAATGCCGTGATATCTTTGGAAAACTATAAATAGGGCCTTTGGGGATCATTTGAAACTCACACCAATTCCTTGAGAATTATAGAAAGAAATAGTGAGAGAAAGTGTGAGAAAGTTTAAGAAGAAGTTCTTAGGGATATTCATCTTAAGGTAATCTTAATGTTATAATGCATCTTTATAGTTTTAATTTATTGTTTTATAGCTTTACTTAGTAGTTATGCTGGTAAAATACAATAAAGAATTCACTAATCAAAAGTTAAAATTTAGAACAAATCCAAGTTGATTTTATAAACTTGTTTGAAATTATACGCTTTTAAAAATGATTCTTTTTAAAGAAATTGCTCGTTATTATATAAATTATTTTAACCCTTAAAATTTAGATTTGTTGAGGAAGAGTTTGAGTGGGTCTTTTGTGATTTTTTATTATATAAATTACAAAGCAATTTTATCCTTTTCAGTTGTGATTGAAATAAAAGTCATGGAATTACTTTCCCATACATAAGGTGTGGGACCATCGAACCTCAACTTGATTTTACAAAATAAAATATATGCCTGTTAAATGACAAATGGAAAAAATTGCGGGAATGGCCAAAATAATATAGTGATTTTTCACTTGATGTACAAAACACTTGATTGTTATATTTTCATATTTTTTGTTATATAAACTACATCCATGTTGTATGCTATGTTGGCGAATACTCCTTTTGTGCGTAAGTTTGGTTGTGTTTATCTCTTCAGGTCTGATGAGAATTTATTTATGTGTGTAAGTGTTTATGTGTGTGTGTGTGAAATGGTGTATGAAAGAATTAACATGTTATGATGATTATAAGTAAATTATATGAAGTTGGTGCATCATGGAGAGAATTATGGGAAACTTGAAAAGCTACTCATATCTATTATAATACATTTGTGTTTAACGGCTTCAAAAATCTAGTCATTTAATGCATCATTATGTTGCAGGTAGTAAAATTCTACTATGACTAGTTCGACACAATTAAGCTAAGTAGAATGTAAAATCACTATCACATAACACAAAATATATGTGGTTCGACAATGTGCTTACATCCACGGGGTGTTTCTCTCTCTTTATTGATAAGTTATTCATAACAAAGATTACATGCCCTTTTCCCAGGGCGTGGATTATATTTGTAGAGAACATAAAGATAATGAGTCATGTGGGTCTTTATATCGTTAGAATGTCGTTGCAACCTCGTCAAGTGAATCTAGGCATGCGATTTTGCTAATCGGATCCTCTATTGTTCTTATCTTTGAGTTGCGATCACTTATCAATAATATCGAACAAGTGCATCTTCTCCCATTAGGTCGGTTAATTACTTCACAATTTCCCCCAAAGATTTACAGGTTGAATGGGGTATAGAGGTTTGATCACCCCTCGATCTTGACACTGATCGAAAGTGATATTTAATTCCCCATGGAGGTTATGGTCGAGGAGTATCACCTCTTGGTGTTTTTTAAGATGAAAAATGACTTTATTTTGACCGTTGATATTAAAGGGAATGCTTTTAATTTCCCCTATTTTTCAGGAGTATGGTAGTAATTATATACTGAAAAGACTAAGAGGCGGGGACTTGCGTATAAGTTGTCAGATTGAGTCTTGTTTTAAATGATGAACTATCTTGGAAGTTGAACCATGCAGTTTTAATGACTTTTCTTACCGCCACTTTACAACGCATTCGATCCTTTAATTTTTTCAAAATCAAATCGAATATCTTTGCCTTCTTCACTCGCTGAAAGTCTCCTTTTCTCTTATCTCTTATTTCTTTGCAAATTTTCCCTCCATTTTCTTTTATCATTTTTCTTTCTTACGTTAAAAAATGCGTTATCCCATGAGTGAGAGGTTCATAGGAGAGTTTAGAGAACATTTGTCTATCCTTGAGTGGGTTGTGATTGAGTTTGGGGAGAGACCCAATAATTATTATCACATCAAGGTGGACATTCGATGTTTACCGAGCTTATTGCTGAAACTTGTGTAACTTTTCCTCCGAATTAAATATTTCTAAAGTTTTGCAAATACTTCAATGTAATGCCTTCCCAATGTGCCCTAAACACTTCGAGGTTAGTGGATGGGTTCATACGATCAATGCATTGTATCAAACTCATGTAGGGTTCTAAGAGATTAAATAATGCTATTCGTGGTTGCGAAAGAATGATAATACCTACTAATTAAAGGCGAGGAAGTTGGAGAGAGTACTATTTGTGAAGTTTCCTGACTCCAATAAGGGCTATTGGTCCCATGGCTTTATTATACATCAGTGGTGGGAAAATCCACCAATTACTGAGGGTGGTGATCCCTATAAGGGTTTCAGGTGCCCCAGTAGAGGGCATGGCAGAGGTTGATTATTGTTTCTCATTTTTCAATTTGGTTGACCATATTTTGCATGATTCTTTGATAATGTTTTCCTTATTTTTTGTATGTATTCTAAAAGAAAATATCTCTATAAATCAGAAGTCGATTTCGTTGAGATGATCAAGGTTTGGAACCTTAGGAGAACTCAAACTATTTGCGCCAAGCATCCTTGGCCTACATACCTTCTGTTAGAGTACACCAAAATTACCACCTCTTTTGTTGCAAGTCCAGAAAACATGGTACCAGAAATCTCAGTCCATTCAAGGAATCTTCTATCGCAACTACGTGAGGTTCCTTTGTATTTGTGGACATCTCCGCCATCATTACTTTATTTCTAGGTATTTCAGAAGAAGTGTTGGCACCGAGAAGAAAAATCTGGGTCTGTGGTATAAATCATATATCTTCATTTCTCTAAAAGCTCAGTCCTCTAAGAGAAATTAATCCATTTTTTATCCAATCACCATGTAAACATGCATTGTTTAGACTAAAATAATTTTTTTTTTCTTAAAATATACACTGATGTGTACCAATATTACAATAATAATCAACCACAAAGTTGCGATGTACGAGGAAAACTCACAACAGAAAAAACCTTGGATGGACAAGCCACGCAAATCCACTATGGTACGGGTATTATACATGGACGAATTAGACTTACTTATAGACTCAATGCCTATAAGTCTTAATGTACTCTTTTTATCCTTTAACCTTCTTCACAACCATAACTTGACGTCGTCCAATGGCCTTCACAACGCCTGCACCTCCAACGTCTCGGTATCCACTAATTTTCTTACTCTTGTCTAGTCAACCGTCACTGCAAATGAAATAAGTAATCCACTAGATGAAACATACTCTAAAAATATGTAAAGTAAAATTAATTTGGTGCTCAAACGTGAGATCTCAAACAAGCATAATGTGTAGAAACTTTAATCTCAAAATATAGGGCGTATACTACGATTTATGAGGCTCTTATTTGTCTATCAAAATTGTTTTTGAAAATGCGGGTTATATGAATTCACTTATATATGAGATCACACACAAAAAGATCCCATTTTTAGCCAAGTACTATCTGATTCGTCACTTTTATTGTATTTTATACCCCGTTAATTTGTACATTCTAGCATTCCTGTGCATGTATTTCCCGGTTCTTATACTCATTTATTGACTAACCCCTGAGTTCATCATATATACTTTGTATGTGTCTTTATTGAGCTTTTATAGGTCTCGGGAATGCATTTTGGGAAGTTTGGTTTTGATCCGGAGAAGTTTCGTAGACACTTGCACAGTCGGGGGCATTTTGGTAATTTCAGCACTCGGATTTTGATCCTGATTTCTTCACGGAAGTTGTAGACCTTCTTCATATCTTCGCGTGGCCTCCGACGGTGCTTGAATCCGATCTCAAACGAAGATGTTATAGATGTTTCGACGAAACATGGGATAAATAAAGCCAAAATAACCTAGCCATATTTTGTTTGCAGGACTGAATCGATTCGGTCCATCCGAATATATTCGGTGGTCACTAGTGTAGCATTCTCCCTCTACCGAATCGATTCGGCCCTGCCGAATCGATTCGGTCCTGCTGATTTTTTGAGTTTTCCTCCTTATTACTAGTTTGCCATTTTGGTTGGATTTTTGGGGATATATCCCTTGTTTTTCCTCCTTTGTTGATATAGATTACTTTTGTTAGATATTTGGAGATATAGAAAACACTCTCTTCTCTCTCTTAGGTTAAGTTCATTTATGGGTTTTACCCACTTGTAAAGCTTTCATTACTATTTGTTATTAATGCAAGAAAGGTTCATTTACTTCTTCTCTACTTGTTCTACTAGCTTTAATTTGCATTTAATTCCATCTCTTGTATTGGTTTGTGTTTAAACTAGATAACCAACTTAATTATGTTGTTAACTAGCATGTGTAGTTTAGTTTCAATTATGAGTAGCTAGACTTATGATTAGGGATCATAATCCCACCTTGGATGCTTGAACTTCATATTTAGGGTTTGGTTTATAATTGTTCTAATGGAACTTCATGTGCTGGTGTTGGAGTATCATAGTTTCTTAACTTCTCTTGTCATGCAAGGGTTAGTGTTTGAAGCTTTACTACAAACCCAACCCATCTAGCAATAACTAACTAACCCCTAATCCTCCATTGTTGACTTTAGTCTCTACATGGTTGATGTTCGGACTTAATTAGTTATGCTCGATTAGAATTAATTTCAACCAAGCCCTATAATCCCCTTCTTTGTGAATCCGAGGTGGGAGAATGATCCTCGATCCCTTTAATTTCTTGAACTCAAGTTTATCTTAGTTCTTTTCATAGTTCCGTAATTATTAATTAATTAACCGATCATCAATAGTATGTTAGTTTAGAGATTACTCTCAATCACTTTTCCAAACTATTAAATCATCTTTTACACTTTAACTTTTGTGACGTTTATAGAATCCCTTTAAACTAATCCTGTTCTCTTAGGAGTGTTTCAATCCCTGTGGATCACGATTCCGTACTTACCGGATATTACTTGTTGCGATAGATTTGCACTTGAATCACAAGCTTTATTTAGAGCGCACCAAGTTTTTGGCGCCGTTGCCGGGGATTGGCAACTATCTTAGGTTTTAGAAATTCTCTTTACACTATCGTTCCCTGTGGTCACCGTGACATCACGGTTTCCAAAAATCAATCCAAAATTCTGTAAATGCAAGACGCGAGTAGTAGCAATTTGAATCCTATTCGTGAACCATCGTCTAGTGAACCCTCGGATTATTGGAGACCTTTACCATCAATTTCTCGTTCTAGTTCGGTCTCGTCTTCTTCGTATACCTGGGCCCACTTCGATCCCACAACCATGGCCGATAATGTTAGTGAGCACGGTAGTCAAGGGGTTGCACCCGAGCCCCCGTATAGGACCATGCGTGATTATTTACAACTAAAGAGGACCACCTCTCCGTCTTGTATCATTTTTCCCTACAATGCCTCGCAATTCCATTTTCGTAATGGAATGATTCAATTACTTCCTACTTTCCACGGCATGGACAGTGAGCAACCTTACCTTCATGTTAGAGAGTTTGAGGAGGTGTGTGCTACTTTTAGCGATCAAAACTGTCCTTTAGATGTCACACGACTCAAACTCTTCCCGTTTTCCTTAAAAGACAAGGCCAAAACTTGGCTTTGGTCTTTAGCTCCTAATTCCATCGGGAGTTGGCGCGAAATGCAAGCGCAGTTTTTAAAAAAATTCTTTCCAACTCATCGCACCAACTCTTTAAAGAGTCAAATCCAAACATTCGTTCAAACCGAAGGTGAATCATTCCAGCGATGTTGGGAGAGATTTAATGAGGTACTTCATAAATGCCCACACCACGGTTTCGAAAAGTGGAGATTAATCTCATTTTTCCACAATGGGCTTACACTTAATGCGAAACAAATGGTGGAGACAATGTGCTCCGGTGAGTTCTTTGGTTTAGATCCCGATGATGCGTGGGCACATTTCAAATATTGTGCCGAGACCACCCAAGCGTTGGATACCTCGGATCCGAACAAAACCAATTCGCAACCTTTGGTTCCGTCCTCTTCTAACCCTGGTATGTATCACCTCACTGACGAGGATGAGATGAAAATGAGATTAGATAAATTATCTAAGAAAGTTGAGGAGTTCGGCTCGAAGGTTCAAGATCCCGTTGTTCAAATTCAATCAGTAATTGAGGAGTTGTGTGCCAATTGCGACACTAATGCTCATTCGACCCAAGAGTGTCCTATTATTCCGGCTTACAAAGTGATCCTCCATGACCAAGCGAACGCTATGGGAGTTTTTAGAAGATCCCAAAACGTTCCTGACCAAGGGTTTAATCCATCTTGGGGTAACCAACTCGGTTACCAATATCAACAATCTCGTCCTCCCCAGCCTCAGAATTACTAACAATCGTACAACCAACATCCTCCTCCCCAAGTTGTAATGCAAGGTCCTCCACCGGGACTACCTCCACCAGTTATACCTGCTTACGCGCACCCGAACAAGAGAAGTCTAGAAGAAATTTTTCAATCTTTTGCGACTTCTCAACAAGCCACAAATGCTAGGCTCGAAAAAGAAATTTCCAAGTTGGCCGCTTCTTTGAGTGTGCAAGAAAAAGGAAAATTCCCGTCACAACCTCATGGGCCCGTTGGGCAAAATAGCATGAATTTCGATGTTTCTACTCCTTCTTCCGCTCAATGTAGGTCTATGGAACATGCTAATTCCATCACCACTCTTAGGAGTGGTAAGGTGATTGAAAATTCAATTCCACCTTCCCCGAAAGAATTCGACGAGGTCACAATAACTCCCCGAGAGAGTGAAGTGACTCCCAAAAAGAAAAGAGATAAGTCGCCGACCAAGGAGCCGGGAATTTCAGTCCCTTGTCCATTTCCCGCACCCTACCCTCAAAGGCTCCTTCCCATTGTTAAACCTAAAAAATATCAAGATATCATGGAGACATTCAAACAAGTAAAAATCAATCTCCCTCTCCTTGACACGATTAAGCAAATCCCTTCCTATGGCGAGTTTTTGAAAGATTTGTGCACCATTAAGAGAAATCATGTTTCTCGCAAAAAGGTGGAGTTGACTGAACAGGTTAGTTCCATTTTCGAACACAACACGATTCCAAAATTTAAGGACCCAGGGTGTCCAACTGTTTCATGTATGATTGGAAACTTCGCCATTAATCGCGCTCTTCTTGATCTAGGAGCTAGTGTGAACCTCTTGCCGTATTCGGTTTATCTCTAATTGGACTTAGGAGAACTTAGTCCTACCAAAACTAAAATTCAATTGGCCGACGGCTCCACCAAAATTCCACGGGGTGTCTTGGAAGATATCCTCGTCCATATTGACACCTTTGTGTTCCCGGTCGACTTTATCATTCTTGATACCCAACATGTTTTATGCCCCAACAGTCAACCTCCCATCATCTTAGGACGACCATTCCTCGCGACCGCGAATGCTTCGATAAATTGTAGGAATGGTGAGATGAACTTGTCTTTTGGAAATATGACATTAGATGTCAATATTTTTAATGTGTCGCACCTCTCGAGTGATGAGGACGAGTGTGTTAAGGAGGTGAGCTTCGTTGGAGTGGTATGTGTAGAAGACGATCAAATTGCGAGAGAGGAAATTGAATGGAGTGTGTTGGATGTGTGTTTTGACATGTTAGGAGAGGTTGGCGTAGGAGAAAACCATGAAATTGGGGATAAATTAGGCAATTTGAATTTCACTTCGATTGACGACTCTATCATATCCGAAATTGACATTTACATAGAGTCATCAATCCCGTGTAAGGAGAGTTGCTCGGAGAAAAATAGGGTAGATAATGTTTCTATCGATTTGTGCACCAACCCACCGATCCGTCATTTTAATAACCCATGGCCCCCTCTTTCAAATATTAATCCGGTTTTCAAAACCAAACGCGGGTCAAGCGGTTGGGGTAGTCCATTTTTTATAGGTATCATGTCTTCCGATCTAGAACCCGATATAATTGTTAAGTGTGTGAACTTTAGTTGGAACAAAGTCGGAAGAATGGGAAGAATAGGTGTTCACATTGTGAATTACGTCCTAATTATATCTGCGGATTTACAATCCGACATCGTACGCAGCAACCCCGTTAGCAAGGTTGATTAGGTTCGGTAAATTCTCAAGTTTGGTGCCGAGCATCCCTCGGCATGTGTGGGGTTGAATTTTTTGGTTCCGGACCAGTTACATACACTTGATATATCATATTGGTCCATGAAATCCAGTTGAAGCAAAAAATTTAAACTTCATGAGATTTAGGAAATCAGCCAAGCAGAAAATGTTTTTCCTTCTTGCGGATCGATTCGGTACCTCCGAATCGATTCGGTGTGAGACAGCTTACAGGTCTTTGTCTTGCGAATCGATTCGCTCGCCAACAGTAAAAAAAAGTAGAACCAAATCGAATCGATTCGGTCCCTCCGAATCGATTCGCCCTGAGACAGTGAGCTAATTAGAGCACTCCGAATCTATTCGCTCACTCCGAATCGATTCGCTCGCCAACAGTAAAAAAAAAGTAGAACCAAATCGAATCGATTCGGTCCCTCCGAATCGATTCGCCCTGAGACAGTGAGCTAATTCGAGCATTGCGAATCGATTCGGTCCCTCTGAATCGATTCGATTGTTCAGCCTTTCAAATCCTCCCCAAGATCATACAACCTCATTTCTTCTCCCTTAACACTTCCCTCTCCCTTCCTACTCATTTCCCCAATCCTCTTACTACAGTTTTTCTCTCCATTTCTCTAAGGATTCTGGCTCAAGGTAAAAACTCCAATCTTTCTATGTTAATTTCAATAAGAAATTTGTGTTCATTCTATTCAAACTAGGGGAGTTATGTGTGTATGTCCATATTTGCATAACGTGTATCTGATTCATTAACTATCCACCTTTCTTTACTGATTTCCATCACTATCCAACAAATACAACCTATATATGGTTGATTAATGTGTTGTGTTGTATTTGTTGGGGGCTTTCATGAATCAAATGCATTTTTCTCCCTATTTTGAGCGGGCTGCACACCACATGTTCGATAAAAGGCCTAAATGAGGAGTTAATTCCCAATTATTCCATTTTTGTGCCTCTTAACGAACATTGACATATATTCTACCTTGTTTGAGAGTGATGTATGTCGGATACTTTTATCCGATCATTTTCTTCCGACATGCACCACCCATTCCTTTTCGATCCTGTTTCATGCTAAATTGATTTTATGCATTACACTAATTGTGTATGTATCGAATTGATTTCTCTTATAGGTTCTTATGGCTCAAAAGCCCACCACCAATGATGTTACGGGCCGGACTGGGTTTGAAACTTTTAGATCCAAGGCTGAGAGAGATTGGTACAGGGAAAAGTTTCCCTCCACTCGGGCAATTGCTATCGAACGCCCGATGAAGCTTGCTGACTTTCATAACAAGGTTAGGAGACACTTTCAAAAATTCCATTGGGAGGCCCATCTCGAAAAGGAGGGTGATGTGAATGAGGATCATGTCCGCCGTTTCTATGCATCGCTTGTCTCAATTGGAGGCGAGATGCATGAGGCTTTTGTTAGGGGGAGAAAAATTCTAATTTCCAAGCAAATTCTGTCAGAACTGTTGGGAGGTGTTGACAATCTTGATGAGTATACATATCCGTCGCGCAACTCTCTTGCGTTGTTTCCTAACGATGTTTTGATTGCGTGTCTAACGCCCGGACACGTTTCGGCCGGGGAAACATTTCCGACAAAGCTCATGCCTGATTCTCACCGGCTTATCCACCTAGTCGCCGTGAATTCAATCATTCCTACCCAAACAAAATCAGTCATGCGATCAAAGCAGGCCCATTTCCTCTACTATCTCCTAGACGCCAACACTATTATAAGCCTGCCTGCCTTGGTGCTTTAACACATGTTGAATGCCGCTTATTGCGAGAAGGGACCGACTACTCTCCCTTATGCTCGACTTGTGTATAGGATATGTAGAGATGCTCGTTGCAAGGTGATCGCCTCCGACAAGCGGGGGAGGCTTCCCTCTCCGCTTGACGATGATGCTATCGAGAGGACTTTAGGAAAAGATTATTGGGAGAGGAAAAAGCGATTGATGAGTGATGAAATGGCTGCTGGTAACCATTTTGATTTTGATGATCCACTTCCGGACGTTGTTCAGCACCCGTTGGGCCCCTTTAGAGAGTCTAGTGCGAGGATGGATGCAATGCAGGGGGATTTCGCTGTTTTCAGGCAAAACCATGAGCGGAGCTTTTCTGAGTTTAGGGTCGCTTACGAGCATGATATTTCGATGATTACTAGGGGCAAATGGACCTATTTCTGCATTTATGCGGGGGCGAGGCTGCTGTGCCTCCTTACCTTTATGACCCATACCCCCCGCGTAACCCCAATGAGGCCGGTCCTTCTCACCGCCGCCCTGACCTTCCCTAGGAAATGCTGCTGCTGCTGTTTCATTTTGTCCTCATATAGTTATGGATATCTAAACTGTTTTGGGCTGTTTTATATTAGGTTTTTGATAAACATTGATGTATATGTGGTAATTGAGAAATGTCAATCTTGCATTTTCTCATTTTGTTTTTTTTCCACATGTATGCATCCCGGAATTATTAATGAAAAGAATTCCTTGGTTCCACCTTCATATTTATCCCTATAAATATCTCTCCTTTGTATATATTGCTATTTTTTGTACTAACATGTAACAGGCATGTCGTTGTGCGTTTCTCGAGTTACTCTTTACGGGGTGACTATTTTCTAACCCCTTTTCCCTTTTTATCCCTGCTAACATTGGGGACAATGTTTCATTCAAGTTAGGGGGTATGGATTACATTTTTGATACCAGTTACCATGTTAGTATTTATTTATTTAAAAAAAAAAAAAACTCTCTCATATCTAATATGATTACTTATATGATCGGCTTATCCTATTGTATAGCTATGAAGCATGCTTCGAGTTATTGATTTATTAGCCTTTAGCCCGTTATTGTTTGCATTGTGAATAGCATCATAAAATTAAACTGTGAAGCTTTGAGCGTATACACAAATAATTATTTATGATTTGGTTTAAAGCGTTTCAAATTCGTTAATTTTAGGCGCATGCTATACCCTTACAAAAGTGAAAATTGAGACTTATCGTCATTTGTGAGCGTATACATCCACTCTATCTCTTTCTTGTCAATGAATTCGTTGTCAATCTCATTTTCTTTTCATTTGATTGCATATTAATTGATGTAACACTTGAGCATGATTTTCAATGGTGTTTAGTCCCGCGAATCACATGAAACTTTAGGAAAGGATTATAGGCCCTCTTTGTTATATTACCCATATTAGCCTTGACCTCACCATATATGTTTCCCTAGTCAACCCCTTTGAGCCTAAATATTAGCCTTTCATTGCATTACCCAAAATTCCATAACCAACTCCAAATTGGAGTTATACACCATATATATTACGTTACATACCGTTGTTTGGAATGTTACTTGGGATTGAATGATGTTGTTATGATGTCGGTTGCAATTTAGGCATATGAGAGTTTGAAAAGTAATGGAAGGAAAGAAGTGAAAAAGTGAAGAAAAAGAGAAAGCAAAAAGCAAAGAAAACAAAAGAGAAAAATGAGAAAAAGAAGAAAAGAAAAGAAAGAGAAAGTTGTATATGTTGTGTATATAGTTCAATAAGCTTTGATTACTCTCCAATTGTTATATCTAATGCTGTTTGGAAATTATTTTCCAATTTTGAAATTGCCCGCTATTTTCCATTATCCCAAGTTTTTCATCTCCAAACACCTTTTGTATCCGTAAATACATCCTGTCACTTCATAACCCTAGCCTAGCCTAAATTCTATACCCCAAAAGTCCTATTTGATCCGAGGGTGATGTGATTCAAAGGTCAAACATTAGCGATAATCTGTTTAAATGATTTTCTCGTAGTTAATATGCGATATCCTTTCATGAAATTGTATTTTCCACTTTTATATTGCGTTCTTCATTGATGACATGTGTGTGGCCTTGTTTCCCTTTACAATTACTCTTTATGCCCGCATGTCCCGTGTGTGTTACATCCCATTTCTGAGTGTTTCATTTGTTGAGTGTAACAACCGGAGAGAACTTGAGTATGCATGCCTTAGCATTTATATGGATTTTGAAAGTTTTGCCAAATCTAAATTACCACATGTGTCCGCTTATTTCGCATTTCCATGGTTTCGATTTTTATTGAAGTTATTTGTTTAATGTCGATAATTGCCGTCTTTTGTGTGAGCTTTGTTCACTTTGTTGATAAATTGTGATTCTTAGATATTTGTTGAGCTACGCATTGGATTTGCCGTATCATAGTATGAGTTGATTTGATGTTTATGGGTGTCATCCCTGGAAACCCTCACGAGACCTCACTCGTCCCCTAGGGCCACCTAGGGGTTTTAAAAACGGCTTATTGCATATGCTAAATGCAATCGTTCGCCTACGAAAGTGGCATTTTTCCTTCTATCTACATATTTCTTCTGTTTTGGTTTTGTTGACACCTCTTGTTTCTTCATACTTCATTGCTCGGGACTAGCAATGTATAAGTTAGGGGGTGTGATTCGTCACTTTTATTGTATTTTATACCCCGTTAATTTGTACATTCTAGCATTCCCATGCATGTATTTTCCGGTTCTTATACTCATTTATTGACTAACCCCTGAGTTCATCATATATACTTTGTATGTGTATTTATTGAGCTTTTATAGGTCTCGGGAATGCATTTTGGGAAGTTTGGTTTTGATCCGGAGAAGTTCCGTAGACACTTGCACAGTCGGGGCCATTTTGGTAATTTTAGCACTCAGATTTTGATCCCGATTTCTTCACGGAAGTTGTAGACCTTCTTCTTATCTTCGCGTGGCCTCCGACGGTGCTTGAATACGATCTGGAACGAAGATGTTATGGATGTTTCGGCGAAACATGGGATAAATAAAGCCAAAATAACCTAGCCATATTTTGTTTGCAGGACCGAATCGATTCGGTCCATCCGAATCGATTCGATGGTCACCAGTGTAGCATTCTCCCTCTACCGAATCGATTCGGCCCTGCCGAATCGATTCGGTTCTGCTGATTTTTTGAGTTTTCCTCCTTATTACTAGTTTGCCATTTTGGTTGGATTTTTGGGGATATATCCCTTGTTTTTCCTCCTTTGTTGTTATAGATTACTTTTGTTAGATATTTGGTGATATAGAAAACACTCTCTTCTCTCTCCTAGGTCAAGTTCATTTATGGTTTTTACCCACTTGTAAAGCTTTGATTACTAGTTGTTATTAATGCAAGAAAGGTTCATTTACTTCTTCTCTACTTGTTCTACTAGCTTTAATTTTCATTTAATTCCATCTCTTGTATTGGTTTGTGTTTAAACTAGATAACTAACTTAATTATGTTGTTAACTAGCATGTGTAGTTTAGTTTCAATTATGAGTAGCTAGACTTATGATTGGGGATCATAATCCCACCTTGGATGCTTGAACTTCATATTTAGGGTTTGGTTTATAATTGTTCTAATGGAACTTCATGTGTTGGTATTGGAGTATCATAGTTTCTTAACTTCTCTTGTCATGCAAGGGTTAGTGTTTGAAGCTTTACTACAAACCCAACCCATCTAGCAATAACTAACTAACCCCTAATCCTCCATTGTTGACTTTAGTCTCTACATGGTTGATGTTCGGACTTAATTAGTTATGCTCGATTAGAATTAATTTTAACCAAGCCCTATAATCCCCTTCTTTGTGAATCCGAGGTGGGAGAATGATCCTCGATCCCTTTAATTTCTTGAACTCAAGTTTATCTTAGTTCTTTTCATAGTTCCGTAATTATTAATTAATTAACTGATCATCAATAGTATGTTAGTTTAGAGATTACTCTCAATCACTTTTCCAAACTATTAAATCATCTTTTACACTTTAACTTTTGTGACGTTTAGAGAATCCCTTTAACCTAATCCTGTTCTCTTAGGAGTGTTTCAATCCCTGTGGATCACGATTCCGTACTTACCGGATATTACTTGTTGCGATAGATTTGCACTTGAATCACAAGCTTTATTTAGAGCGCACCACTATCTCAATTATATTTATGTGAACATGAAAGATTAAGTCAAAATCTAAATATTTCAAACCAAAACCAAACAGAAAGAAAAATAAATAAAGGAAAAATTTCTTTCGGGCAAAACCTATATTCAACACTATTTAAGAAAGGATAGACACATAATGACTTATAAACTACTTAAAGATTCACTCAGTATATTGCACAAGCACTACACCAAAACTGGCCACTTGTCATGGTAAAAAATTTGATAAGTCAACCTTATCACGGTCAAAGATCGTGATATGGCCCAGGATGACAACAGATTTTTCACGAACATGTCGCGGTCAAAGTTCGTGATAAGTCTCAACTTATCAAGGACGTGTTACGGTAAAAAACTTTGACAAGTTCGTGACATGGCTAGGGGTAACAATATTTTTATCACAGACATGTCACGGTCAAAGTCTGTGACACATTTTTTCTTGTCACTGACGTGTCACGGTAAAAAAACCTTAACAAATTCATGACAAGGAAAACTTGTCACGGACTTTGATCGTGACACGCCGTCCTTGACAATTATTAACTTATCAGAGACATGTCAAAGTCAAAGTCCTTGACAAACCTGGGAAGAAGTCTAAAAAAATTGCTGGGCAGTATGGGGCCACTGCCCAATCGTATATTATGACCTATAGAAGCAAATATATCACATATTTACCAACATTTAAAAATTATAAAAAAATATAAATAAGAAACTAGGCCATGCAATATTCATTCATCATCAAACACTAAACAACATTCAATATTCATGATAATAAAACACTAAACAAATACTAATGAAAACATATTGTTCATTCATTATCAACTTGAACACAACCCTCAATAGTCCGTATGACGCACTATTCGTTTAACCACACGGCTTCATTCTCTAATCCCTCCAACACTTTAGTGACGTGGACTCGAGCCTCGTGTGGTTACCCCATAAATTCTCTTTTTCCACCAACACCTGGGTGTATATTCGGGTCCCTTAACCCTTGGCTATTCCATCGCCACCCCATATGTCTACTAAATACACTATATTTAAACAAATTGTAAATGGCCTAGTTGGGACAAGGGGGTATAGGTGGGGGTGGCAAATAAATTATATGGATACGAGGGGGTATCGGTGAGGGTGAGGGTGAGGGTGAGAAAGACAGAGTAGTGGTCCCCTCATCCACCACTTTCTCCTTGCCCTTCCCTAAGCTGAACTCATCTCTGAATTTATGAGCATGCTTGATACACGCATATATTTTATGCAATGTTTTCTCCAAGTTATCAAACTTCTCGGCTTTGTTAGTCATCAACTCGTCCACCTTGCGTGCCAGCTCAGTGTTGCTCGACCCAATCCCAGTGAGCCTCGACTTCCCCATTCAGTAGCTCACCCCCTGAGTACGACTCGCGTGATCCCGCACGAGCACTTGGCTAAGTGTGTTCATACTCAAAGATGCTTTTTTGGCATCACTCTACGAGTTGTGGATTTCTTTAAATTTTTCCTCAAACAACGAAAAGGTACGCGATTAGATAAATTGATAATAAAGTATGTGATTATAAATTTATATTTTTATAACGTAATTAAAGTTATAACTTACAATAGTGGCGGCCACAGTCGGATTCACCTCCTTGTTCTTCCCTTTCTACGTTCGAATTGACACAAAGGCATCGATCCTATGTGGCTTACCCCCAGGACCATTCCCCATCTCCTGAATAAAATAATGCAAAATTAGTGAATTAGTATATAATTATCACTAGCTAAAATAAAATAAAACTAAAATGAAATAACATTTAAAACTTACCTATGCTCCACCTCAATATAACACGTATGCCCGTAGTAGTGCACGTCAGCTTTCTTGTCCTAATTTTCCCTCCCCGATTCATGAGAGGATAAGTGCCTATTCGATATCTCATTGTCGACAAACTGTTGCCAGCTTGCCAATGATATTAGCCCTTTCTCGGGTACCGTGTCCATACGTCATAAGATGGACTTCTGGTCCCGACTAAAATACCTTGCACGCTTATTTTTCTTCCTCATTTTCCATTGATCTCTTTGTTGTTCCAACGTGGAGTCGCATGCTTTTGGGGCAAGTCGAATTGTTCCTATCAAACAAATACAAAACAAAAAAGAAAGTGAGTTAGTAGTATTTAAATTATAAAATAAAATATAAATATAAATATTATTCGTCAAACAAGTACCTGTAATGCCCCCAAATGGCCATTTTAAACTCATAGGGAACCCTCCTTCAATCAGTGTACCTGGGGCTAATAATCGTCTTGAGAAATTCAAAAGCCCTAACTTGAAAGTCCATATTGTTCTCCACTAAGATTCCCACATTTCCCCATTTTGGGGCCTAGTGCTAGACGAGCCTTCCTCGGCCCCGCTTTCCTGATGCCCTGATGAAGACATTTCCTACAAAAATTGTTATTAGTAAAAACATATATATGAGAAAACGATTTAGAAATATAAATAATGATTTAGTTTGACATATTTACTAAACAAAGTTATTGACCTTAGAATAATATAAATCCATATCATAAACCAAACTAAGAATTGTTTCAAATAATTGGAATAGTCATAATTTAAGAATTATTTCATATTCCGGCTATGTCACGGACTTAAAATAATGCTTAAACTCATTAAAATCCAAATTAACATATTCACTAACCAACCAATCAAGATTGATTCAAATCCCCCAAAACTGATAAAATCCAAATGAATAAAGCATTAAATTATCATTCGATAATAACAAAGCAATAGACGAATACAAATTAACGGCATTTGAAGAATACAAATCCATATCATAAACAAAACTAAAAATTGTTTCAAATAATTCGAATAGTTATAATATAACAATTATTTCATATTCGGGTTACGACTTTGAAATAATGCTTAAACTGAATAAAAATCCAAATTAACATATTTATTAATCAACTAACCAAGATTGATTCAAATCCCCCAAAACTGATCAAATCCAAATGAATAAAGCATTAAATTGTCATCCAATAATAACAGAGCACTAGAAGAATACAAATTAATGACATTAGAAGAATACACTTTGATTCGATAGGGTTATATTTTAAAGAAAAAGAGATAACAAGTCGATCTGGTCGCCTAAATCGATAGAATTATATTTTAGAGAAAGAGAACAAATCGACTTGGTCACCTGAATCGATAGGGTTATATTTTAGAGAGAAAGAAAAAATAGATCTGATCGCCTGAATCGGTAGGGTTACATTTTGTTTTGGTTGTCACGGTCGTGTCAGGGTTAAGGACCATGGAACCAAACAATCATTGTCACGACCGTGACAAACACATTTCCTCTTTTAGTAATTCTAGACCGGTGGTTCATGCAGTTCATGTACTTGGGTTGAGGTGGATGCACAATTTATTTCATAAAATTTATTTTTTAGCGATTGATTTACTTCAAGAATGACATAAGGAAACACATTTCATCTTTCACTAATTCTAGGCCTCATTTTGTGCTAGTACATTTATTAAATATGACGTTGTATTAGTATTCTAGTTTCATTTTTTCTTACAAACATGATACCGCTCCCCACGATTTTACGGACAAAACTGCCCCCGCGATTCCAAGCCTGGTTTCCATAATTTATTCATTTGCTCAAGAGGAAAGAACATTAACCACTAAGGCTGTCAATAGGTTAGATTTGGATACAATTAAGTTAAAAAGGAAACTATCGAAATGAGTTTGGATTGCATGTCATTAAAACTCTAAACTAAAAATGAATATGTAGGCATAATTATAAGAGTAATTATGAGATAAAAATTCCCTGACAAACCATGGTGGGTTGGGCTATAAATATAGGAGTAAATATTAAACATATCAAATTAATAACACTAAAATATCTTATTATTTTACTAGACAAAATGAAGTGATGTTATTAGAATATCGAATTATTATAATTCATATCCAACTCATTTACTAATTCGATTATTAGTTATCGAAATATAATTAATATCAAATCAAATAAATCGAATTCATATTCACACAAAGAGGATAAGATAATAATTACTAAACTTAAAATTGGGTCATCAAATTGTAAAACATGAATCCATACCCTAAATGCTACATACATATGCCTAGGGCCAACCAACTCAATGGTCACCTAAACGAATAATAATATGATCATTATTCGACAGAATCACAACTAAAAAGTAAGAAAATTGCAGAAATACATTGAATTATTAAAATTTTAAAGCATTGGTAATTTCTACAATTTTTTAAGAAGGTTTGCATTTTTGTTATTTCTAGTATGACTGTTATATCTATTTTTTTTCCTTTTACCTATATACTATTTTTTTGTGGATCATCCACGAGTTGAGCTAAGTTTCGTTTAAGAATTAGGGTTATTTATAAGTTGTACCCAAATAAACATAAATCAATATCAATAATCGATTGGAACCTATTCGAGCTGAAATCATACCTATTTGGGTATTGGGGCTGAAACCTTGAAATCGATTTAGAACAAACCGACCCTGAAATCGATTTGGTACAAACCGCACCTGAACCTTAAAATCTTGAAATCAGTAGCCCATAAAATATATTTGGTACAAACCACCACTTGAAATCAGTAGCCCGTGAACCTCCCCTCAAAATTAATTGGAACCTTGAAATTGATTGGAACAAATCGATTTGTAAACAACAGTAGCATTTGAGTTTTGTTGATTTGGTATTTGAGAACAACAATAATCAATTAGTAAATGGGGTTTGTTGATTTGGTATTAGAGAGGGAGATATTTCCTGAATCGTTTGAGAGAGAGAGAGAGAGAGTTTTGTTAGAACAACGAACAAATTTATGTTGGTTAGGGTTTTAACTTTTTTTTGTTGTCACGGTCGTTTCAGGGTCAAAGACCATGACAACATTTGTTTGTTGTCATGGTCTTTGACACTGACGTGACTGTGACAACATCATTGTCAAGGTCTTTAATCGTGACACAACCGTGATAAGACTTGTCACGTTCGTGTCACGATCAAATTTGTTAAGGTTTTTGACCGTGACAACCCTTTGTGGGTGAAGAGTGACAAAACCTTTTTTTGATTTAGTAAAGCGTATTCGAATCTTCAACATAAAATGATCTAGTCCAGCACCACACATACCAAGGAGATCTTACTTTTCTATTCACCAATGAGCCTCATGAATTTTCAATTCCCTTATTCTTCAGTCATAGAGCCTCGACTTCATAAATTAGTAGTAGAGAAGAATCTCTACAAGGGTTTAAAAATTTTAATTATGTTCTTCTTGGTTTGGAAAAGTGATCCTAAAATATCCAAGGGGTATGAATGAAAAACTTTAGAGCTTGATCACAAATAGGACTTTAAAAAGGCTTGAAAATAAATGCATCACCGCATCTATATTTATAGGGAAAGAGATTATAAGGAGACATAGATGAAAGATTTCATTTGATTTGTTTTAAAAAACAAAAATACGAGTACTCATTTGAATGAATTGACATATCGTTCAGACGAAGTACCTGCTTTCGTTCGAACATGATCCAATGACACTTCGAACGACACTCCAACGCTGATGAAAAGGCAACGCTTTAGAACTCATTCGAACGACATGGACTCGTTCTAACATCCTGCATAAACTCATTCGAACGACATTCAAGTTGTTCTAATGAACTAGCTAGATATTCAAAAATCTTTTAAAATTCATTTTGAAACATTTTGAAAAACATTTGTAAAAATAATTTTTTTTAAAAAGAGCCTTAAATAATTTAAGTTTACCAAAACCACCTCATAAACCATCTCGGGTCAATTAGTGATGCTCGATCTTCGATCCTTGCAAATGGTCAGTAGAGATTCTTCTCTTGAAGACTTGAGAACGTCCATGAAGGTGTAGTGGGGTGTAACAGAACAATACAAATAAAAATAAACGGTCGAGAAATTATAAATTTTGCTCTTAGAAATCTCCCCCTTGGCTATTTCGATACAAAACACAAACAAAATCCAAATTGACCCACAAGATAAATACAAATAATGCCCTCCCAAATCAAGAAATGAAAAAGGATAAGAGTCTTTTCTTTAACAAAAACTATTCATTTTGTGAGGTCTATGAGATCATTATCAAGGTTGAACGACCTGCACATATGAAGCAAAAAAAAAAAAAAATACCGTGATGCATATGAGTTTAAAGAAAAATAAACTCCCCCTCAATTTGTTCTCCCCTTTTTTGTCCGTAATAGACAAAGGATTAGAAGTTAAGCATGAAATCCTAGCATCACCCGAATTAAAATAAAATAATATCACAAAGATAATCCAATAAGCACATGCGATGAAATTTTGAAGAAGCATACCAACTGTTTTTGAAAATTTTCTTTAGTATAAAAAATATAAGTATAAATACATCACACCATGGAATAGCATGAAAATATCCTAAATTTCAACCTTAGGTTTAATAATGTTGAAAAAAATGAAATTGACTTGAGTTATGCAATAGGCTATGAATTTAAATGCTTCTCAAATTAATAACGCCAACTATTTAATGCTTTCAAGAGATTCCATTATGCAAACCCGTTGATCTTCTACTTATAACCCCCGCAAAATCTCACATATTTAAGAATTCACTCTCAAAATTTTGAACATATCATTATGCTCATATGTGGAAAAGCATCAATGAAATAAAAATCGTCTTCGCACTTCTGTTTTTGTATGCCATTAATATTTTAGGCTCTTTGCAAATGGTGTCTTTTGATGCAAAGAGAATTTTTTCTTTTGTATCCCCTTTCCATTGATTAATATATAAAATAAATTTTTGGAGAAAAGAAATTCAGGCAATGGTTGTTACAAGCACAAATTATCTCTAGTACATTTTGTTCATTATTAAACACTATTGAGATGAGAACACCGTATTCGACACATGATAAGCAAGTAAAATATTCAAAAAGTCCGTACATGTGTGCAATAAATGTGATAAAAAGTCCAGCATGACGAAAGTAATCATTAATGAACAACGAAATACTAGCCACACATTAATAAGCACACTAAAGAAACAACATCATGAAAAAGTCACATGAATGAATGAAATGAAATTGTGATTTGAACATCTTAAGTGGACATCTCTATGTGGTGAAAAACAAAAATACAAAACCTTTTTTCCTTTTTTAATTTTTTTAAAATATTTTTGGAAAATTTCAAACTTTTTTCTTAAAAACCAAAAATATTTTTGGATTTTTCAAAATAAAATCATATATAAACATAAAAATATTTAGAAATAAGGACAAATGATAGCAATATGATGAACACGCTACACAAGATACAATGCCCAAACTCAATCAACATAACAAATACCTAAAGACTTCTTAAGATCCTCAAATCTATGTGTATCTAAAGGTTTCGTAAAAATATCGACTAATTGAGTTTCGGTGCTCACAAAGCTCAAGGACACGACCCTTTCCTCAACGAAATCACGAATGAAATGCTCACGTATCCTAACCTGCTTTGTGCGAGAACATTGGACTGAATTACGAGATATATGAATTGAACTCATGTTATCACATGAAATAGTCATTGTGTCTTGGGTGATATCATAATCTTCCAACATTTGTTTCATCTATAATCATTGTGTGTAATAACTCACGGTGGCGATGTACTCGACCTCCGTCGTGGATAAAGAAATGGAGTTTTGCTTCTTACCCAACCAAGAGATAAGAGCACTCCCAAAGTAAAAACATCTACCCGAGGTGCTCATACTACCATCAATATCCCAGCCCAATCGATATTCGAATAGCCGGATAAACGGACTTCGGTTTCAAAGAAATACCAAATAATATAGGAAATAGTGCCACTCACGTATTTGATGATACGTTTAATTGAGAGCAAGTGAAACTCCTTCGAGGATGCTTGGCAATGCATACAAACTCCAACACTGTAGGCAATGTCGGGATGACTAGCGGTTAAGTAGAGAACACTACCTATCATGCTCCTATAAAGGTTTTGTTCTATGTCATTACCTAAAGTGTATTTTCTAAGCTTAGTCGATGTACTCATAGGGGTACGTGAGTGCTTAGCAAAGTCTAAACCAAATTTCTTCACTAGGTCACTATCATATTTGGGTTGATATATGAATATCCCATCCTCATGTTGATGCACTTGTAGACCTAAAAAGAATGTAAGTTCACCAACCATGCTCATATCAAACGCACTCTTCATATCCTCCTCAAACATTTATCATGTTAGAAACTCGTGGATTCAAATACTATGTCCTTCACATAGACCTGGGAAACCAATATAGCACCACTCTCTCTCCTCACAAACATCATTTTATCCATTCCCCTTCTCTCGAAATCAAGAGTTAAGAGATAAGAAGTGAGCTTCTCATACCAAGCGCGGGGTGATTGCTTCAAACCATACAAGTCCTTCTTAAGATAAAAGGCGTGTATAGAGTACTTTGGGTCTTCAAACCCCTTTGGTTGTTCCACGCACACTTCATCTTATAGAATGACATTAAGGAAGACACTCTTGACATCAATTTAGTATATATTAAACCTTAGATGACATGTTACGGAGAGTAGTGAGAGGACAAACTCAAACCAATCAATAGGAGCAAATGTCTCGTTAAAGTCTACACCCTTAATCTGTGTGTAGCCTTGAGTGACCAACCTAGCCTTATTGTGTACTACAGTACCATTCTAATCCATATTATTCTTATATATCCACTTAGTACCAATCACATTAGTCTCGCTAGGTAGGGAGACTAACTTTCAGACATCGTTCTTGTGAAACTGAAGCAACTCATCTTGTATAATGCATATCCAATGCTTCTTTCACATTTTTGGGCTCTACTAAGGAAGTGTAGTAAAAGCATCTAACTACATTCTCAATTTGAGCGCGAATCCTAACACCTAGTGTGGTATAACCGAGTATAGAGAAAGGGTTATGACTCTTTCAAACCCACGAGGGTATATCCTCTAAATCAAGCGCGAGATCAACTAGGGTGATATGAGGAATGATAAGATTGTTATCGGAGGTGCATTATTCTCACACTTGAGATTAGGATCAATAAATATAGGCAACTCATCGTCTCTAATCGTGACATTTATCGATAACCTTAGAGATTTTAAGTTTAAACACCATATAGGCTCTACTTAACGAGGAATATCCTAAAAATATCCCCTCATCACTTTGGGAGTCGAACTTCACTAATTTCTATCTCTCTCTCAAAATGTAAAAAGGACTCCCCCAAACGCAAAATACGATAGGTTGGGTTTCTCCTTTATCAACAACTCTTATGGCGTGTGTAACGTGTGTGGACAAAGATATACCCTATTCATCGTATGGCATGCGGTATTAACCGCCTGTGCTTAAAAACGGCTAGGCACGTTTCTCCCCAAAAGCATAGATCTATCCATCTCTTGAATTGCCATGTTCTTCCTTTTAATAATATCATTTTTTAGGAGTATAAATGATCAAAAACTCGTGTTTGATGCCCACTCCATCACAAGCTATGTACTCCGGCTTCCTTGAATTCAATTCCGTTTTCATAATGCATCCGATTAATAGTGACATCGTGTTGGTTTTGTAGGACACGATTCTTGGTTATTTGTAATCTTAACTTCATAGGACTTTTCTCTAAGAAACCCAATAATTGAGTATGTGGAAAAGTCATCGACCATCACGAGAATGTGTCTCTTACCACCAACGCTCTCTGCACGCATGGGACTCATAAGATCCATGTGTATCAACTCCAACACACAAGAGGTAGTAATAGTATTTAACTTTCAATGGGAACTCTTAATTTTTTCTTTATTGGCAAGGACCACAAACCGAGAAAGTTTGTTTCCCATGCAAATGTAATCCACGAACTAGGTATTTCTTCACAAATCTATCAAGATCTCTAAAGTTCACACGACCTAGTCACTGATACCAAAGGTCCATAAAGGAGACCCTAACATTATTTCACAAAAAAGAGCACTTGAAAATTATGGGGGAAAAATGCAGCTCCAATAGTAGCGTGATGCGTGGTGAGAAAATCGATCAAGATGGCGACTAATATCCATTTTAGCAAGATAAGGAAGACTAGAGTCCTTGATAAAGTAGAAGACTAAGAAGCACTATTTTATTTCACCTCAAACTCTATAAGGATATGACTTATCCAATTGTAACCCATAAACTACATAAAGGAGACACCCCCCATTATAAATAGGGAGATCAAGTGGAACACTGTTGAAGACCTGTGGATGTAGGACATCAATGGTTGAACCATGTAAATATTTGCCAACTGTGGTGTCAAAAAATCCACCCGAAGATCTTTCTATCAGAATAATATTTTAATAGAAAATGTGTGAAAACTAAAATAGAGTCAACTAATATGACGTGGTTACCCACTATCCCTTTTGCTGGTTATTCATGGGTACCAACTGGTGAGACCTTTCGATTGTTGCAAATCAAATGGACTTTTACTTTAAGTCGTTGGAGAAGTATAATACACTGGATATCCCACCAATTTTGGAGCTGACCAAAGAATTCTCTCTGATCTAAAATTAAGTGGACATGGCAGCACCATCATGCCTTTTTACATGGCGTAGAAATCGCCATCATCAACAGATTTGGAAATTTTGCAAATCCACAAATTTCAACATCTGTATCCATAACTTATTCCTCACATGTTGCGTCTTTGAATAATCTATTTGAACCACCCTCTAGCAGTGAGGTTTACCTCAGAGATATGGCATCCTGAATTTTACACTGTTGGGATGGCATTTAAATATTTCATCCGACCAAGTTATTCAAGGCGATTTACTTCCTCCGATCATACAAAGCTACCGACCTACGCCCAACAGGTGGAGTTAAAACCTTTCAATCGAACACCACCCACCTTCTCTTTGACCACGCCGACTAGCGACCTTATGAGTTATGGACAATTTTCATTTCCTCTCCACCAATCTCCTTTTAGGCCATGTCGATTTATGATCTAGGGGTTTTGTAATAACCGGGATTTTCAGAATCGACCCTAAATGCCTACGGTGACTATTTTAACCCTTATAATGTATTCAAATTCAAAAGTCTTTTAAAGAAGAAAGAAACTATACTTGATGCGCTACAATTTTACTAAATTGACCTAGACCCCCTGTGTGTCCATCCCATCTCCCCTTCTGGGGGGGAGGGGGAGGGGGAGGGGGGGGGGAAGGTCATGCGCCCTCTTTCTCTAGGAGTGCTTCGACCGTCGTCGATGTGGGGTGATGTAAAAAGATGGAGTCACCAACCTATTTTGCACAAAATAGGCAAAAGAATATGTCACCACCTCGAGAGAGCGGCATTAAAGACAAGCTGATGCTTATGAAACCAATAGTTCAGAGGTTCGGGGGCTAAGTTATGGAATGGGAAGGTGTTAGGCACCCATCCCGACCTTTCGATCTCTCATGGGCTTGTGTTACTATTTTTCTTAATTTCTTCGTCAAGTGTGTGTGCATGTATATATAAATGGAGATCGGAATCGCCCAACTCATATCATAAAAAAGATAGGGTGAGGTCATCCGTATGAATGTTTTCAAAATAATATTTAGAAAACACGATGTATGCGTTTATCGAGATATTGATCGTTATAATGAAACAATAATAGTTGTTAGATAAAACGCAAATATGAATCACAAATGTGATATATATTTAATAATGTATAAATGAAAAGGATGCAAATGTGAAAATGGGAAAATTGAAAAATTGGGAAATTGGACTCGAGTCTTGGGTTTTATCCCGAGGTGCCTACGCAGCCTATAAAGGCATCAAAGTCCACATAATTCTCATGCGACATAAGAGTGGGGTTTATCCCATTGATTCGAATAGGAGTTTATTATATGCTTGTGTAGAAAATGTATTTTTTTTTAGTTTTGAGAGATTGTGATGAAAAATCTCGTTGAAATTTATAGGAGTAACCCTATTTTTTTTTATTTTTTTATAGAAAATAGAGTATGTGCAATATGGCTAATAAAGGATGAGGTATTAATGTCTATGAACTAAAGTAAAATCTAGATTAAGAATTTATGTAACTAATGCAAAATAAAAAATTTAAAGAGAGAGAAGGATTTTTGGACCTTCTTTGGAGAATTGAGGCTTGATCTTGATCCTTGATGAGCTCCCTTGAATGCTGGGATGAATGTTGGCTAAGAGAGGATGATATTTTGCTAAATTGGGTACGAAAATGATGGGAATAAAAGATGGAAAGGAATTTCACCCAAGGAAACTTTGCTAATTGCAAGAGAATGTTGCTGAGATCACTGATATTGATGGATATGAGGTATGTCTTGAGAGTTAGCCCACGACATATATTTATAGGGTAGGGTGCTTCCAATCGGAATAGCCCTACCTCTACCAATCGATATGTAACCCTAGACACACTGCCGATAGGCAGGGATATGGACCTTCCAATCGGCAGTCTCGTGCAAATTATCATAAAAAATGGTCATAGAATGTAGATCCAAATTGCACATGGGTCATAATGTTAAAAAGTTAATTCAGAGATGTTCAAGAGTCCTTTGGGCAGCTCCCGGGTTCAGGTGTTGACTTTGGGTCAAACGGACGATCATGGATCATTCGTCCAAACTGTAAGTCAGAATCGCACACGGGGTGGACTGTTGAAAAGGTTATAGGAGTTAATTCGACATTCTAAAGAGCTTCGCTCGGTTTGGGGAGTTAACTTTGGTCAATGGGGGCTCAAAAACACTGGTTGACCTTTTGAAGTAACACGGTTGTTCGTTCGTACTGTAAGGATGATTCGTGCATGGGGCAGACTGTTGGTAAGGGTATTCAGTGTCATTAAAAGATTCATTTAGTCTCATTCGAGCTGAAGAGTTGACCTTGTTCAAATGGAGCTCGATAGCTCCAAGGGGCCTCTGGATCAGTTTTTGAGGGAAAACAGATCGTTCGTTCGAATAGTTATGTCATTTTATGCACGGGGTGGACCTTTGGAAAGGGTTTTAGTGACCTTAGAGGATTAATTTAGCTTTTACTATGACGTTGGATTTGATTGGGGTCAAATTGGGGCCCGAGAGTGCCCGGTGGCCTCCAGATCAATTTTTGATAGTAAAATAGTCCGTTTGTCCGGACCGTTATGCCAATTTATGCACGGGGAGGACCGTTGGAAAGGGTATTCAGTTCCCTTCGAGAATTCATTGAGCTTTCACGCTGTTGATAGAGTTGACCAGAGTCAAATGGTGCTTGGGAGCGCCCGATGGCCTCTAGATAGGTACTCAGAGTACGACCTAGGTTTTTTAGTGAAATAGGGAGATGCTAGGGATCTAAGTAGAGACTTAGAGGGTCCCAGAATGTGGTATCTATATATTACCTCGACGGGTGAGCGTAGAACAAGTGAAAGCCATCAAATAGACACCACATGATGTTTTGGGAAAGATGTCGATTCTGCGGACCAAGAGGGACGAGGATGACCGATTCAGAGGCTCGAGGCCATTTATAAGAACTTAAGTTAATGCTTGGGATGGTCAATTCTATGGGTTGAGGTCAATTTTGAGGACCTAAATATGGTAGTGACCAATTCTGATGGTCGAGGTCAATTCTGAGGACCTTAAGTAGAAGTGACCAATTATGTGGGTCGAGGTCAATTTCGAGGACCTTAAGATAGAGTGACAAATTTTAAGGGCCGAGGTTAATTTTGAAGACCTAAATATGGGAGCGACCACTTCTGAGGGTCTAGGTCAATTGTGAAAATGGGAACGACCAATTTTAAAGGTCGAGGTCAATTTTGAGGGCTTGAGTAGGAGCGACCAATTCCGAAGGTCGATGTCAATTCTGAGGATCTAAAGATGGGAGTGACTAATTTTGAGGGTCGAGGCCAATTCTGAGGACCATAAGTTGGAGCGACCAATTCTGAGGGTCGAGGTTAATTTTGTGGACCTTAAGTGGGAGCGACTAATTCTGAGTGTCGAAGCCAATTCCGAGGGCTTGACTGGGAGCGACCAATTCTGAGGGTTGAAGCCAATTCGAGGACCTTAAGATAGGTGCAATAATTCTGAAGGTCGAGGTCAATTTTGAGGACCTTAAGTAGGAGCGACCAATTCTGAGGATCGAGGTCGATTTTGAGGACTTTAAGTAGGAGCGACCAATTCTGAGGATCGAGGTTAATTCTGAGGACCTTAAGTAAGAGCGACCAATTCTGAGGGTCGAGGAAAATTCTAAGGACCTAAGATGGGAGCGATCAATTCTGAGGGTCGAGGTCAATTCTGAGGACTTAAGATGAGAGCAACAAATTTTGAGGGTCGAAGCCAATTATAAGGGCTTAAGTGGGAGCGACCAATTCTGAGGATCGAGGTCAATTCTGAGGACTTTAAGATGGGAGCGACCAATTCTGAAGGTCGAGGTCAATTATGAGGAACTAAGTAGAGGTGACTAATTCTGAGGGTCGAGGTCAATTCTAAGGATCTTAAGGTGGAGCTACCAATTATGAGGGTCAAGTCCAATTATGAGGGCTTAAGTGGGAGCAACCAATTCTGAGGGTCAAGGTCAATTCTGAGGACCTTAAAATGTGAGCGACCAATTCTAAGGGTCGAGGTCAATTCTAAGGACCAAAGATGGGAGCGACCAATTCTAAGGGTCAATGTCAATTCTGAGGACCTAAGATGGGAGTGACCAATTCTGAGGGTCGAAGACAATTATAAGGGCTTAAGTGAGAGCGATCAATTCTGAGGGTCAAGGTCAATTATGAGGACCTTAAGATGTGAGCAACCAATTCTGAAGGTCGAGGTCAATTCTGAGGACCTAAGTAGAGGTGACCAATTTTGAGAGTCGAGGTCAATTCTGAGGACCTTAAGATGGAGCGACCAATTCTAAGGGTCGAAGCCAATTCTGAGGGCTTAAGTGGGAGCGACCAATTCTGACGGAGAGATTAATTCTGAGGACCTTAAGATAGGAGCGACCAATTATGAGGGTCGAGGTTAATTCTAAGGACCTTAAGTAGGAGCGACCAATTCTGAGGGTCGATGTCAATTCTAAGGACCTTATATGGGAGTGACCAATTCTGAGGGTCGAGGTCAATTCTGAGGACCTTAAGTTGGGGCATGGGGTATAGTTCTGCTAGAAAATTTGGAGACTCATGTGGGGAAAATATACTAATTCGAGGATTGGATGTAGCCCTGCTGGGGGGAGCTTTTCAATTTCTACCGTGTCCCTTGGAGATGTTACTGGAGAAATAATTCTGGGATTTTGTTTGTGGGATTTTAAGATGGGGGAAAAATGTGGTATTTAATTCCGAGAGCTTGAAAAAATGATTTTCTTGGTGACAAAAGTTTTAAAATTCATTTGGTAATTTTAGGAATATTCTGTTTTTTTTGGGATTTTCTGGTATTTTCTTGATTTTTTTGTACAAAATTTCAAGCAGGTGCCGACCGGCAGGGTGTAAGGGGTGCCAAATGAAAGTGGCAAGATCTTTTGGACTACCTCGAGCAGGTTAAGGGATAGTGCCAATCAGTATATGGTCGGGAACTGTCGAACGACATGCCCCTTAGCCTTCTATAAAAAGGGCAAGATTTCTTCATTTTTCACAGCTTTCAGATATTATATCTTCTGCCTTTGAGACCTGTTTTAGCATTTTTCTCTTTTCCAAAACTAAGAAATGGCAGATTTTCAAGCAGTACGGTCCACAGGGCGTGGTTCAGTGTTGATGACTGGGCGCATTTGGCATGGCGGGCCAGGGTGCCCCTAGTACTGGGCAATGAGAGTGCCTTTGACTTGTTTGATCCGGTGGCGAACGAGCGTAATCTTTTTCTTGAGCTTGCGCACCATCAATCGTCTAGGGTGGTGAACCCTAGGGTTTATGTAAGGTTTAATGACCTTTGGTATTTTCCTTTTTCTTTGTATATTTCCTTATTTTTTTTAAATTTTGATACGGGTTTTTCCTTTTGCTTTGATAGACTGATATATCTACGTCGAGCCTACGTTCCAGGGGGTGACAAGGTTCAAGGATGTTTGGAAGCACCTTCCTCCGGTGGTGCATTGGGTATTTTCATCAACTAGTTTTAGCAGTTTGGCGTCTGCATTGGATAAGAGCCCCATTCGACGGCTGTCCTCTGTGCCTTGGGAGAGAGGTGGTGGGATACTACCCACACCATGCATTTCGGTTTTGGGGAGATAACAGTGACTCCTATTGATGTACAATATCTACTGGGGCTAGATTGTGAGGGGACCCAGATAGAGGTGGAATGGGCTTTGCGAGTGATGCCGACAACTATGGAGGTGACGTTGGGTGAAGTAGGGCGGATAGTCTCAGAGGACTCCATCCGTCTCTATCTTCTGAAGGAGGTTTTATTGAGTCAGAAAATTGATGATACCAACGGGCTGCAGGTGCGACAGATGGCCCGTTTACTTATTCTTTTGTTGCTGGGAGGGTTTTTGGTGGCGACTAGTGGCGACGTTATCCAGTTGTGGTTTTTGCCTTATTTGAGGGTATTTTAGAATATACCCCTCTTTGACTAAGGGAGCCTTACTTATTTCAATTTGTCTTTATGATTTCATTCCTTTACTTAAGACGTATTGTTTTTCTTTCTATTGTTTTTCTTGTAGCATGTCCGGGTGTCGACCACCTGGATGAGAGACATCTGGGACTGGGTGGCCTCAGCAACTGCTCATATCCGGGATTCGATCTTAGTTCCTTCTTGCTTGGTGCCATCTACTTTGTCTGAGGAGGGGTATGGATCGGGTAGAGGGAGTTCCTCAGTTCGTTATCGGGGAAATTGCGTATGTCGAGAGAGAGAGAGAAAAAGAAGGTGAGATAGAGTAATTTTTTTTTTGGGTTTGGGTCGAGTCCCATTATTTTTATATTTTCTTGTAAGAAAAAATTTCATGAAGTAATATATGGAATGGAATTTTGCTTTAATGACTTAATGCACTTTTTACTTTTCTGCCGAGACCGTAAAAAATGACTTATAAAAAATGAAATTTATTTTGAGAAAAGATAAGTAAAAATAGGAGGAAATGGCCCCATTTAAAAAATAAAAATAATTTTGAAGTTTTGTATTTTGACAAAGAAGGAAAAAGAGGATTTGCTAAAAATGGGGGGATGACGATCGGCATACCCCTTATCTTGCCTATCGGTAGGTCAGCCCAGTCTAATCACCCCAAGAATTGATTGCACTTTCTTCAACTACTTTGTCCTTAATGGAGCAGGATTTCATACGAATTTTGCAGGACCCTTGTCTCTAGCCAAGTTTTTCAAGTATAAAAAGGGGTAATGTTGGAGTGTTTTCCTTATCCATCCAACTTTCCTTTATTTTTCTTATTTCTTGATTCTTGTCTTATAATTTCCAATATGACTCTTCCTGTGAGTGCTTAATTTGCCTCTTACCTCGAGAATTTAGAGGCTATGTGTTCATACAATGTAGACTACGACACCTTCAACCTGCATGAGGTTTCTTTATGGCGCAACCGAACCCTTGACTGGAACATGCTGACAGCGACAGTACAATTTTGGTACCCCGAGGGCCATTTATTTTGTTTTAGCTTAGACGAAGTCTGTCCTATTTATGAAGAGTTTTCTACTATGCTGGGGTAAATCCCAGTGTTGCGGTGGTCATGCCCGAATCCTTTCGATTTGGTAAAATTTCTCTATATTTCACCCTCAGCGGCTCTGACATTGGTTACTGGTGGAATAATTTCCCTCCGAGTTGTGATATATTCTGTGCATCTGTAGGATATTGGTGATGGAGGCTATACTAGAGCCATCGCCCTTAACTTACTTTCAAAGTTACTGTTGGTGATCGAGGACCGACTGGTGGACCCTCAGCTTGCTGTTATCACTGCATGGGTGTCATACCATCGCAATCCTATGATGGTGATACTGGCAGAGACCTTGAATTGTTTATATGCTTGGTGAGAAGGTCGTTCTGATTTTCTGAGGGGCAACCCAGTTATGCTGTTCATATGGATATCTAAGAGATTATGTTTGGCGGTTCCCCTGAATATCCCTTGGCAGTTGTGCTAAATTTCTTCACCCGCTATTTCATCAGCTTTGGCCCGACTATTGAGAACTGGGAAAACTGGTTTGTGGAGCATGGAGCTCGATGTCTGCGCTAGTCAGTGCCCTGGTGGGGGGATTTGCAGCCCATTGAACTAGGGGAGTACTAGTATGTTTGGTTAGTTGGCCTTCAACAGACCTCTTTCTAGTTTCCCGGCTCCTGCGTTAAGTTATATGGGAATAAATCGTGCCTTCCTGTGTTCTAGACTTTATTAATGTGAAAGATTTGACGAAAGGCCTATGTATGTGGCTGGGCTCCTTATGGGAGAGTCATCGGCCATAGATCCATCCTTCCCAATCTGTTGGTAGAGTTTGCCATATTTTTGGGAACTTTATGAAGTGGCTGTGGAGGAGGGTAGTGGCTAAGATGCTGGCCGAGGAGATTTGGCAGAGGTGGATCGCCATGTTTGACACCATGGAGGGAGCTATTATGGTTTTTCCCAGGCTAGTTCGGGCTTACCGTTCCATGGAGTGCCTTCGGTATTCCATTCCAGCAGGGGAAGTTTGGGGACCCCAAGATGTAGATGATGACGGGGCTAGTTCTTCTGGAAGTTATGGGTAGGGCCTTTCATAAAGCGGGTGATATGCATGAAGCTTTTGTATGGTGTTTGGTTATGTGTCTAGGAATAATTTAGGAGGGTTGTTTAGAAGTAGTTTGGCTCATTTTGTTTTTAGGACAATAAGGTTAGGTTGATGGGGAAAAATGTTTAATTCCCTATGCCGATATTTGTAATTGTACCGAAATTTCTCATAAATGTAATAATAAGATTTTAATTATGTCGTTGTGCCTCTTGATGAGTTTTTCATTTGAATTATCTGTACCAATCGCTAAGGCATACATAATACTTTTGTTCATAAAAGTGAAAAAATGAATCGTCGTTCTCGGAGACAAGAAAATAATAGCATTTTGTGAAAAAGAAGGGGATCGTGCTCATGTAAAGCGTATGAGCTTACCTCTGGGGCTTTTAAAAATTTTTAAGTTAATTTTTTGAAAGCAAAAAAGGATTTTTAGAGGATGAGACCCCACGTAGTTCTGAGTTGAGGGAAAATAAGATTTTTTTTAGAATAGAAGGAAGGTGTGAAGAGTCGTAGTGCGTCGAGATTTCGGACAAAGGGTAGAATTTCTTGAGACTGTCCAGGTTGACTGGATGGGCCACCTCTTCTCCATCAAGGTAGGTGAGTGTAGCGGCGCCGTCGGATAGTATTTTCTTCATAATGTAGGGTCCACTCTACTTGGGATTGAATTTCCTTCTGGATTTCGAGATGGGCTCTATGATATCTTTAAGTGCTTCTCGGACACCACAGTCCTTGGCTTTCTTATTGAATGATCGTGCTATTCGACGATGTATATGATATAGAGCTTTTAGTGTCCTTTCGTCCAGGAGTGACATTTCGCCAAGACAACACTGATGCCAGTCTTCCTCGCTGACTTTTCTTTCAAGCATGACGTGTAGTGAAGGAATTTCTAGCTCAAAGGATACGACTGCTTCCATGCCGTATACCAGAGAGTAAGGGGTAGCCCCAGTAGATGCTCGGACTGAAGTGCGGTAGCCCCAGAGGGCGTAAGGGATTCGATCATCCCAATCCTGATAACTTTTCGTCATTTTGCTGATGATGGCTTCGAGATTCTTATTAGCGGCTTCGACTGCACCGTTTGTTTGAGGTCGTTATGGAGAAAATTGATGTCTCTGAATCCCATACTTGTCGACCAATTCCGTGACTTCTTCTTTGAAATGAAACTTGTTATCTAATATTAGCTCATACGGGACCCCATATCGACAGATGATATTTTTTTGGATGAACTTGCCACCTTTTTAGCATTCAACACTGCGTATGACTCGACTTCGACCCATTTAGTGAAGTAATCAATGGCAACCAAGATGAACTCGTGCCCGTTGGAGGCCTTGGGTGTAACCTTCCCTATGATATCGATGTCTATGGTGGAGAATGGCCAGGGAGGGGTCATGATGTACAATTCCCGCGAAGGCAAGTGCTGGAGGTTAGAAAACTGTTGGCATTTAAGACATCTTCGAATATAGGCGGTGCAATCCTGAACTATGGTAGTCTAATACTAACCCTATCGAATAATCTTCTTGGCGAGCATATGGCCATTCATGTGGGGTCTGCACTCCCCGTTTCGAATCTTTTGCATTATCTCTTCAATATCTGCCCCTGCGATACAGTGTAAGTGGGTTCTATCGAAGTTCCTCTTGAATAATGCTTTATCGCAGACAATGTACTGGGCAACCAGTTTATGAAGGGTTATTCTATCTTTCTTGTTAGAATCTTGGGGATATCTACCATGCTTGAGGAGGTGCTAGATATCATAGTACCATCAATCAGCTATATCAGAATATTCTTTTGTGACTAGCTCAATGTGGTAACAATAGGTTGGTTTATCTTATTTTTGGACTAGGAAGGGGGCTATCATTATTCCCTCGGGCATGTAGACCATCGAGGCTGAGGTAGCAAGGGCATCCACTAAGTTGTTCTTTGCTCGGGGCAGGTAGTGGAAGGTGATATCTTGGAATATAAAGGCCATATCTTCTAGTTCGGCGTGGAAGGGTAAGAGTTCCTTATCCTTGACTTTCCATCTTTTGAGGACCTAACCGATGATGAGGGCTGAGTCCACATAGACATCTAGGCATCAAATTCCTTTTTTGTGAGCGACTTTGAGGCCTACGGTGCATGCCTTGTATTCGTTCATGTTATTGGTGCAGGAAAAATCTAGCTTGATGGCAATGGGAGTGTGAGAGTCACCAGGGGCAATTAGGAGTATCCCAATACCATATCCTTTCTTGTTGGTGGCACCGTAAAGAGCATTTTCCATCGGAGGTCTTCTTATAAGGTACAAAGGATATTTTCATTCCAGAATTCGAAGATCCAAACATCAACTTCTTCCATAGGGTTATCAACAAGGTAGTTAGAGATGGCTCTCCCTTTCATGGCTTTTTGCGTGACATACACAATATCAAATTTGGCTAACATCATTAACCATTGGTCCATTCAGTTAGCTAAGGAAGGTTTCTCTAGTAGGTATTTAATAGGATCTATTTGGGATACAAGTCTGATGGGAAAAGAGAGTATGTAGTGTCATAATTTTTGGGTGACCTAGACAAGGGCGACATATGCTTTCTCTAAGGCATTGTAATTGATTTCGTATCTGATCAATTTATGACTGGCGTAGTAGATGGTCACTCTTTATGGGATTCTTCAAGGTATTGGGCCAATAAATCCCCGACTACGGTGTCTGTTATGGTCAAATATAGAAGTAAGGATAGACCAGGTTGTGTACCTAAGGTCGGGTTAGATACTGCTTGATTCGGTCAGAGGCCTACTGACAAGAATCATTCTAAACCTTGGTGGAATCCTTTTGGAGGAGTTTGAATATGGGTTCACAAATGGAAGCAAACTGGCTGATGAACCGGCTGATATACTGTAATTTTCCTAAGAATCCCTAAACTTCCTTCTCTGTTCGGGGTAATCGAATTTCAAGTATGGCTTTTAGCTTGGTAGGATATGCTTCAATATTTTTTTTTGCTAACCATAAATCTAAAGAGCTTTCATTTAGTAACACCAAAAACACATTTTTCTGTGTTAAGTCGCAACCGGTGTCGCCATAGTCACTCGAAGAACTTTCGGAGAGCGAAAACATGACCTTCCCGATTTTTAGACTTGATGATCATGTCGTCAACATAAACCTCAACTTTTTTGTGCATCAGATCATGCAAGATGGTTACGGTAGCCCTCTAGTAGGTAGCCCTTGAATTTTTGAGACTGTATGACATAATGGTGTAACAGAAAGTTCCTCAAGGGGTGATGAATGCGATTTTCTCTTGATGATCCGGGTGTATCTTGATTTGATTATATCCGGTGAAACCATCAACAAATGACTTGAGAGCGTGACTGACTGTATTGTCTATAATCATGTCGGTATTGGGTAGCGAATAAACATCCTTTGGAGAGGCCTTATTCGAATATCGATAATCTACGAACATGAGAACCTTTCCTCCGAATTTAGGCATGAGTACAATGTTAGCTAGCCATGTGGGATATTTGATCACCTGAATGAATCCTACATTCCACCATTTGATCACTTCTTCCTTAACCTTGAGTGACCATTCGGGGTGGAGCTTACGCGGTTTATGTTTGGCCGGTTTACATTCTAGGAGCATTTGAATCTCATGCTGAGCTATCTCTAGATCAATACCGGGTATGTAATTGTTAGACAATGAGAAGACATCTGCAAATTCATTTAGCAATTCTTCGAGTTGTGCGTGCTCTTACTCGTTAAGGGTGGACCCTATCCTAATCTCATTCACTTGGCTACTAGAATCGAGATTAATAACAACAGTTTCGTCTTCATTAATTTAAACCCAACCATGTTGTTTATTATTAACCTTATTAAGACTAGTTAAGAATTGTTCATTTGTAAAATCATCATCATCAAGAGTTTGACGAGAATCAAGACAATTAATGTAAGGCACAACAAGATACTCAAAATCTTAATTTATTTCATTGTTGGAAAAAAAAGAGTTGAGAACCTCATTGAAGGAGGTCTCAATTACATTATGATCAGAACAGGGAGGAATAACAAAAGAAGAGGAAATGGGATAAACATTTGGGTTGGGTAGCATTTCAGCGGGTGGAACTGGTATAACATTCTAGTTAAGGAGAGGTGCATTAATAGCTTTGATGTAGAATTTGAGTGGATCATGCAGAGTGTCAGCCCCAGTGTTTGCAAGTTGAATGAATCCTCAGAGTCACTTCCCTCAAAATCTTTGGTAGCAGCTATAGTCTTCTCAATGAGTGATTGCACATAATGCTGGGAACTTTTAGCCCATAAGTAACTATCTTTGAAGAAAATATCCATTTCTGGCTTCATCTTCTTATCCACATGATCATACCACAGTTTGAGAAAACCACAAAAGGGAAAATATTCACCCTCTTTGATGAATCTTTCATTCAAGGAATCCCCCGAGACAGTCTTGGTACTTTTTAAATTTCTCTTCAATCGAGGTTGGAGGAGCATTTTGAATTCCTCTGTTGATGGTTGATAACCCAGGCCACAAGGAGGGAAGGCCTTCTTTAACACTATGGGTTCTAGTATTCCATGTTATCATCGTCCCAGCCCCAGTCCGGGCATGAAGTGCATGTTCTTGAATATCTGTATCACATTGACATTGCCATGAGGGCTGTGTTCTGGAAAAACTCTATCTTTGAAATCACCCCCTATTGGGAGTGAAAGCAGTTTGACTCAGAAACTAGACAAAAGCATATCATTTGCCCCATGTTGTATCTCTAGTACCGGATTACTGGTGCTTGCATTCTCAGTATTATCATCGTCGCCTAAGATGGTGATGACCTGCTCATTGGCGAAGAACTTTATTTTCTGATAGAGAGAGGAAGACAACCCTTAATACTATGGAGCCGTGGTCATCCGAGCAACAGGTAGAAACAAGTCGTGATGTTGATGACCTGGAATTTTGTAATGGGATTTATAGGGCCAACCCCTATTGTAAGCTTTACGGATCCCATCACTTCCCAATGAGTATTGTCATAAGCATGCACCTCGACGGAGGTTGGAGCAAGGTTACTCACTTTTAGCCCCAAGTAGTTGTTCTCAACAGGCAAACATTAAGAGCTGATCCATTATCGATAAGCGAAAGTGGGACGGTCTTCCCCATGACTTGAACAGAGAAATTGATAGCATAGTTGTGATTTGGACCAAAGTTAGGGATTTATTCTTAGGAGAAGGAGAGCATTCTAGTAAAGGTTAGAGACCCGACCAGATTCACTGCTTCTTTTAGTGTGGTGGAAGGAGGGACTGTGGGATCAGCAAGTAGTTTAATCAAGGCATTGTAGTGCAGCTGAGAAGAGATAAAGAGTCCCCACAGAGTGATGTTAGCCTGAGTTTTTTTCAAGTGATCGAGGATCTTGCTCTCCTCGAGGGTCATTTTTGGCATATGAAGTCTCTCAACACCTTTTCCATTATCGATCATTGCTGATTGTGGGTTCAGAACCTGATAATGCCTCCCTAATCTAGCCATATGGTTCAAAGAAGAGGGGAAAAATAGAAACCCCATTTTCTTATCTATCTCGGGACGGATGGCCACTTTGTTGATTTCTCCTAGCATCTCCTCAAACGATATCATTCCATATATACTAATTATTAGGCTAGTATTTTTTGGGTTTTGCTCTTCATCTGAACTGTCGAATTCGTTGCCCCATCTGGTGGCAACAACATCATCCTTTCTTGAGAAGTCAATGCATTCTATAACTTCAATGGCCTCTTTATATAGATCCTCCCACTCAACGGGGAGATGTAGAAGCGAAGGGATCAAGTGCCCTTATAGTTTTAAAGCGTCAAGTAGCTCGAACATACTGTAAATTTCATCGGTCTGTCAGAATAAGCCTGCCATGATCTGGAAGACATCATCTAAGCTGACCTCATCGGTAGGTCTCAAGCCCATTTTTGATCTTCCAAGAATAGTGTACTGAATCTCTGGCAGTCAATGGTCATCTCTGAGGGAAATTTTAGCCCGAACTCTAGAAGGTAGTTCAATACTACTAATAATTCCATATCTTTCCCTCAAGAATGGATACGAATAGTAATGCATGCTCTAGTAAGAAGTGACAGGGCCTGATTGTCAAAACAAGTAGGATGTAGGAGAAAATATGGGCAAACTTGGAGGGGTTTAGGGAAATATATGGATATGATGGGCACTTTACTAGGTAGATGGATAAAATTTTGGGTCTTTTTCTAGAAATATATCATTTGCATAATTTAGGAGTGGATTGTAGGTAGTGTTTGGTTTAGGATTGGCTGGTGGGGTGATGATACCACGGTCAATCAGATATTGGATTACATTTCAAAGATGGAAACACTGATCAGTGATAATGCAAGCATTTTAATGGAAGTCACAATGGGCATCAGGTTTGGAATTTTTGGAAAGTGGGTTTAGTAATGGATGAGGGTCCAATGGCTTAATAAGATTTCGGCTCGAAAGGGCTTGTTAAGCTTTGAAGAGGGTATCATGAAGCTCGGTGTATTCTTTTTTTATTGGGTTAGGGCACCTTTCTGGTGCCCATGAAGTGGCAGGCTGAGAAATATTATTGATGGTTGAAACTGAGGTATTGGCAGGCATCTCATACTTTCTAGGAATGAACTATCTGGATACTTTCTTCGGCTAAACTTCTCTCTTGGAAAGACTTTTTTCAATCTCCACTCTTGCTTCCCTAAAGGCTCGAAAATGGGGGTAGTACTGTCCTCCCATCGTCGCTTGAACATGGGGTAAGAAGTTCTTCTTCACAATACTGACTTGTTCTTCTTCGAAAGGCCGGTTGGTCATGGTGGTTGCTTTCTCCCTCCACCTTGCTATGAAGTTACTGATAATTTCCCCGAGATTCTATTTGAGAAGTTCTAAATCGCAGCGAGTAACCTCCAACTCCTCGCTATATTTGTACGGTGACATGAATTCACGGGTAACATCCTCCCAACTGAGGACTCTAGGTTCTTCGAGAGATAAGAACCATCGAAGAACGCTGTCCTTCAAAGTCTGTTGGAATATTTGGGCCATTATTTCCTCGGAGGCACCTAGGAGAGTCATGGATCAGTGATAACTTTGGATATGAACAATTGGGGACCCACTATCCTCGAACTTCTCAATATTGGGCATTTTTAACTTTTCGGTAGCCTTGCTTTAAGATAGGGGACATATGGGCGTATTCCATGTAGTTCGAGGAGATTCAAACTTGGTCAAACTTGTTGGTTAATAATTTAAGGTTCTCCTTGACCTTGTTCAACTCTTCTTCCTTTGGATCAATGGCCACGGGTAGGTTATCCCCTGGCTGGGCAAGATTTGGCATAGGGGATGAGCTGGCGATGGACCATTGCCAGGAGGGGCATGTGGAGCGTGCTGATATTTTCTCGGGACCCAAATAGGCTTTGGTGCGGGCGGATCCATAGATCAAGGGAAGATGACCTCGGGCTCTTCTAGAATAGGGACCCGATTTCGTTGCATCTCATGAACCTCTATTTGAAGGTTGTCAATCTTGGCAATAAGTTGGGCTAGATCCGTCATCAAATCAGGCTGCACATTCGGTACTTGGTCTGCGTTCTCCATGGAAAGCGGGTGAAATTAAATTTCGAACTCAGAGGAAGTAGCGTGAGAACTAATAGAGCCTTGGGTGGTTTGACGGACGATCGAAGCCAATATGAAGCCAGGCCAAGGTTCGGATATGCGATTGACCTGAGAAGGAGAAATGATTTGAATTTATTTTTGGAAGAGAAGAGGATAGTCTTTTATTATAGGAAGAATATGTTTTTGACATTTTTGGAGAAGAGGAGGACAAAATGTTTTTTTGGGTAAAAAGGAGGAAAAATGTTTTTGACATTTATGATAAAAGAAGGAAAATGCTTTTGGTGTTTTGATAAAAGAGGGGGAAAATGTTTTTGACACTTTTGGTAAAGAAAGAGGAAAATCAAGAAAAGGGTCTCAACTTTATTATTATTATTATGTTCTCACTTGTATTAGGTTTACCTAAATGCAAAAAGAAATGCCGGACGAGACCCGAGCTAGGGAAAATTAGGTTTGAAAAATATGTAAAACATGGTTAAACTTGTTACCAGGCTCATGGACAAGGTCTCGTTTTGAAAAAGGCAAAATCGTGCGGTGGCATGTCGACCCATCATTTCGGCAGAGTTTTGGGTAGTAACCAGCAAACTAAATATGAGTGCCCTAGGTTTGACACCTATACGAGGGAATGTAGTTGTTGGGTTAATTGAAGGGTTCCCCCCTTTGGCATGACTTCCACAATATACGTCTTATTTTTTAGGGAAATCGGTACGTGTGGACAAGCCATTTGATATACCCTAGTGTACGTGAATTGCCTCACTATATACCTCGTGAGAATAGTAAGTGTGAGAGCAAATTTGATATACTTGACGTACGTGAATGAGTTCCCTGCGATATACCTCCCGTCATAACTTTGGTCAAGAGGTACGATGCGAGGGGAACCGTTCGATATACGTCGAAGGTACTTGGCCAATGGAAGGTGAGAGTCATATTGCTTAGGCTAACTACGACCTACCGGACCAGCGCCAATCACATAGTGACCCCCAATTCATTCCAAAAGCTTTGCAAGCTCTACCTTCGAGAAATTATTCAATTACATGGAACTCCTCTTTATCCATCGTATCAGATAGAGATTATCGTTTTGTAGGAAAGTTTTAGCAAGCATTGCAAACTGCAATGGTGCATTCCATCCACAAACTAATGAACAATCAGAACATACAATCCAAACTTTAGAGGATATGCGACGTGTTTGTGCATTAAATATGTTTGACAATTGGAAGGTGTACTTATCCCTTATCAAATTTTCATCTAACAATAGTTATCAAGCCAGTAGTAAAGCTGCTCCATTTGAAGCTTTATACGAAAGACCGTGTAGATCACCTGTATGTCAGATAGAATCCAAAAATAGTAAATAATTTGGTCCCTAAATAATCTAGGAAACCAGTGAAAGAATACAACACATTCGAGAAAGATTGAAGACAGCCCGGGATCGACAGAAAATTTATGCAGACCAACGTCGAAAAACCTTAGAGTTTCAAGTTAATTACCAAGTATTTCTGAAAGTTTCTCCTCGAAAAGAAATTTTACGCTTTGGAAAGAAAGGAAAATTAGCCCCCAGATATAGTGGAACTTTCACAACTTCTAAATGAATTGGCTCCGTAGTGTAACACCCCGTATTTTTGTGCATTTAAATATTTAATTAATTCAAGAATTTTAAATTACTTGTGTGTTGTAATTTTAATTGAATTAATTATGGCAATATATATATTTAAATATTAATCGGGGAGTGAATGGTTAATGTTAGGGAATTTTATTTACTAAGTGAATAGTAATAATTTAATTATGTCATTTCGGGTATTAATGACGGGGTATGCACTTATCCCAGCCGGAAGTCGGTATAGACTAAATTGGGTGTGAGATAAGGATTTTTATAAATTAATTCGGATGCCGATTCTGAGTGCGCGATTACGTCCGGATGGGTCGAGATAGTCAGAAAAGAGTACCCGGGGGTAGTAATTGGGTCTCGGGGTATTTTTGGACATAGCCGGGCCCACACGGGGTGAGTTGGGCCACTTTAATTAAGCCCATTAGGTGAAAAACGGGATTAAGGGGTTTTTAACCCAATTGGGAGATTGAGGAATGGCAGCCAACAAAATTCTAAGCCTAGGGCTTGAGAGGAAAATTGGGGGAAAGCTTAGCAAAAGCCAATTTGGGGATTTTGGAGCCAAATTGAGGGACTACGCCAATGGATCAGACACTACGAACACTTACAGGCAAGTGGTTAACTGATTATACTCGTAAAGCGTGATATCCAATTCATATTTTAGTGATGTGTATACTAAAATTCGTTTTGGGGATAAATGGGTACCAAAAAGGGGGTTTTGTTAATAGAACCATTGAATGGAATTTAATGAAAGAATTAATTGTGCAATATAATTCTGAGTATGATTATCTGGTTTGAATGAGAAAAATCGGATTATAAAAGGATGAAATTTGAATTTGAAATTGGGATTGTACCCTAGAAATTTTGTGTTCTTGAGTGGGTCAAGATTCATTGTGTTAATGATGTTAAAAGGGTTTAGATGATATTCTTAGTTCATGAGAAATGATATAAGATGATTAACATTCTGATTTGAAGTTGGTTTTTGAGGAAAAGAAATCTTAAAGCTCGTTAATGGTGGAAATTTTCATGGGGAAGAAGAGCTGTCACGAAGGGATCGATCGATCGATCGGGGGCCATCGATCGATCGACGATGGGAAATTTTGGGCAGTTCGGCCAGGTGGTTTATAATGAGGGTTTATTTAAGTTTTAATTCCCTTACTTTTATTTGGTGATAAATTCATATGGGACATATGTTTCCTTAACAATTATAGGGTGATATAATTGGGTTTAGGAGGGTGGGAACGGTATGTCATGAGATGAACGAATTTGGAGAAATAATTCAATTATTGATATTGGGCCGAAAAATTATATTCGGGAATTGTAGTTGGGTGACACTACATTATTAAAAGAATTTAGGTAAAATATTTAATTATGGACCAAGTGGGTGAGTCCGGGGGTGCTAACAATTATAGGTAAAAATAATTGGGGAAATTATGGAAATAAATGTGTGACACATTGTGGGTGAAAATGTGAGAATGAAATTATGAGATGTAAAATGGACCGAGTGAGCGAGTCCGGAGATATTGGTTAAGTGGCATCAAAGTAGTAAATTTATTATTGGGAGAAAGTAATTAATTTGGAGTCGGAACATTGACTCGGGAAATATTGAGGTACGGGTCAAGTGAGCGAGTCCGGGGATAATGGTTGGGTGACACCAAGTTATTAAATTAATGGGTGTGATAACTAATTTAATTAAAGTCGGATTATAGACTCGGGTAGGATTAAATTAATAAATGTGATAATTAATTTAATTAGAGTCGGATTGTAGACTCGGGTAGGATTAAATTAATAAATGTGATAATTAATTTAATTAGAGTCGGATTGTAGACTCGGGTATGATTAAATTAATAAATGTGATAATTAATTTAATTAGAGTCGGATTGCAGACTCGGATTTTGTGTTGATTAATTAATGTGTAAATTAATTAATTAAGAGTCGGATTGTAGACTCGGGTAAGTATTAAACTAATGGGTGTAATAATTAATTTAAGTAGAGTCGGACGATAGACTCGGGGAAGTATTAAATTAATAAGTGTGTTAATTAATTTAATTAGAGTCGGACTATAGACTCAGGGAAAGTATTTTATAAATTGAGGTGTGAATTAAATATATTAGAGCCGGACCATAGACTCGTGATGACGATAAATTATTAAGTGAGAAACTTAATTACGTTGAGTCGGGCCACAGACTCAGGAAATTGTAGGCAGTGTACGGGATTTTTGGTACTCGGTAAAGCCAGGATTTATAATATATATATACGGTGTAGTGATAGTATATATATATATATTCGTGTATATATTGTGTGTGATATTAAATTACAGGCAGTGTACAGGATTTTGAGTACACGGTAAAGCTGGGGTTTATATTATATATATACGGTACAGTGATAGTATATATATACGTGTTTATATTGTGTGTGATATTAAATATCAGTGACTAGATATTTATTTAATATAAATACTCTAATGCTATCAAGGGAGGTTGCGCGATGTGGTGAATCCCCTAGCTTGAGGAGTAGGGCGAGTATATCCCCAGGTCATAGCGTCCGGTATATATGGGTGAGGGATTTATATCACTTTCAGGGTAGGAATATGACCGCCTCCACTACGTTTGTATTTTGGACCAAGTTGATGAGCGATTCCAACTTGGGGAACTAGGTCTTGTGAGCATACCTAGTGAGATAGCATTTTAGAGGGAATCATCCGGTGAGGGTATACTCGGAAGGATGGATACACGTATGATATATGTGTGGATGTTAGTAAAGGTACGTATAATATGGTACCAAATATTATATGTAGGTGATAATACAGTGTGTGATGTGTTTACTTTATATAACTCGGGTTACAGTTATATGCTGTTAATTAATGAGAAATTAATTAAGTTAATCATTTGTGGGAATAATACAGAGTGTGACGTATTAAATTGATATAACTTGTGTTACGGTTATATGCTATTCATTAAGAAGGAATTAATTAAGTTAATCATGAAATAACTTATAATTCAGGAAATCATTATACTCGGGTTAGAGTAGTATGACAAGGGAAGGTTATACCAGGACTAGTTGGATGGGGTAGCACAACTAGGTGGGGTTAAGGTAACCGGTAGGTGTGCACAATAGTGGATGGGTGAGAATGTCCACAAGGGAGTGCGACACTAACTTAAATATGAAGCGCATTTATGCATTTTAAATTACTGCAGTTAATTCACTTGCTAAAATATTTTCAAAATGTTTTGGGTTCTAACCCTTGCTATAAAACTATTTTCAAAACCTTTTAGGTGTCCAGCCACAGGGACGCCAGGATTGATATTCTATTCCAGGGACACGGAGCTACGGCATATGTGGATGCTAGAAGGAGTTTGGATTAGACTCATCATTCATTCGTTCCTAGAGTAGGAATCTTGTATCAGTTTCAGTTTTATTTAGGGCTTGTCGCCCAGACTTTTCGATATAATTCCAGGTGTAATTTGTTCAGGTATTGGATTATTTCTTTGGTGGCCGGTGATTTATTCGGCAAGTTGTGTAATTATGATTCAGTTTATTTTCATTCAGTTGTGTGAATGGTTTATATTTTAATTCTGCATGTACTATTTTGTTTAATCAAAAAGTTAAAATTGGCACCAGCTTTTGGAATACTAGGTGGTTAGTAAGTTTTAAAAAGCTTTTCGACAGTGATGCTAAGGATGATCCAACTGGGATTCCTGTTTTAATTTGGTATATGACTGATCATCCTGTATTTTATTAGGCGGAGTGTCACACGTAGCCTATCTATTAGAATTACCTGTGGAATTATCCAATATTCACTATGTATTTCATGTGTCGCAGTTATGCCGATATATTTTCGATCAATCTCATACCGTTATATGGCAAGACATTTCTATCGAACCAAACCATGAATTTGAAGTATGCCCTATTCAAATTCTGGATCACCTAGTGAAGTACCTCAGAAAGAAGGATATCCCCTCAGGTAAAGTACTTTGGAAAAATCAAAATCAGCAAGAAGCTACATGGAAACCATAACAAGCATTGAAAGATCAGTATCCCGATGTATTTCAAGGTAAATTCGAGGACGATTTTTTTAGGTAGGTAGACTGTAATAATCGAGATTTTCAAAACCAACCCTAAATACCTACGGTCACTATTTTAACCCTTATATATGATTCAAATTCAAAAGTCTTCTAAAGAAGAAAGGAACTATACTTAATGCCCTACAATTTTATCGGATTGACCTAGAACCTCTAAAGTTTAAGTAATTATGAAATAGTCCCCTGAAAACTTCAAAGTAACATAACTTGACTTATATATCACTCCTAAACCTCAATTTTATATCAAATCCTTTAGACATTTACTAACATAAAATCATGATTTTACCCCTTGAAACTTTCTAAAATTATTAAAGTACCCCTATACTTTATGGACAATGTACTTTTGAGGCTATAAGTGTAACTATAAGACCAATCAAGGACCAAGCACCAAATATTTATTAATTTCTTAAAGCCCCCTGTCCAAATAAGCCACCACCTAAGCACAAACAACCAAGAATCACATGTATACACCATGCACACATGTGAGGAACAAATTTCTAAGTTGAAAACTCTACCATAACAGTTAAAATACACCTCTTTCTTCCTCCAGTGAACTGCCCTCCTACTATACTACAAATACCCCATGAAAACCTCAGTTAAAACTCAATCAAACATAGGTTCCAAAACTTGCAATTTTCACTCCAAATAGGTATTCTATGATTTTATGTACTATATTCAGTTCTTTTTGTTTGAATCATTTTTTGCATAGTTATAATGTTAGAATAGCTCAAAACAATGGGAAAATTTACGCAGCAACCTCTACACGAAGAACATGAAGTTTCCACAATTAAAGATTGAGGTTCATTGGTGAACTTCCAAATATCAATCAAAACTCATGTTTAAATTTTTTAATATCTTCATTAGAGTCCCAAGAACTCAATTGTAATGATCAAACGCCATGAATGTGCCTATAAAGCTCGAATCGATTGAAAGTGTGTTTTGAACCAGAAAACAGAAATTTGAAATTCTCTATGTATAATCTATCTCAACCTCTAACATCAAAACCAAAATACTTCTATACATAGAAGAAAATAAACCATGTTCATAAGAATCCCTACCATATCCTTAAAATCCACAAATGTTAGGTCAAAATTTCAGAAAAACACACAGTTATGGAACTTGAGATATACTGCATCTCAATCCACAAAACGTATATATTCGGATTCCTTATGAACAATTAGGTTGAGTTTTTTTAGAAATCATCTAAAAGGTTTAGAAATGAAGGAGTTATTCAAGGTCAAAAATCAAAAATCTGAAAGTCAACTGTCGAGGGGAAGAAGATAAACTTTTTGACCCGAAATATTGACGTAGCGCGTGAGGGCGCGTGGCTAATAATTTTTTTTTGAATTTTTTCCCAATATTTTTATTTTATTTTTTTTGTCAAAATGGTATAAGGTTGGATTAATTTCTTGCTTTGATATTTATTTCAAGCCTAGATAGTTTTTGCAGTTAATTTAGTTGTTGTTTCCTTTAATTAATTAGTTGTTTAATTTATGTTGTTCACTATGATTAGTGGCTAATGTAAATTAGGTTGTGTTGGAATGAGCTCACCTTGGGTTGGTTTGGTTGCTTTGCTTTGGGCTATTGTGACACCCCGCCTAATTAAATACCGGGTGATCAGTCCTTTATTAAATTAACTTAAAGTATTAGGTTGGTTCATTCTTAGCATCACTGTCGAAAAATAATTTTCTTTATTAATCACCTAATAAATAATTAAACTAAGTGTCAAAACATTTAATTTTATAAATTAAGTCCGATTGTTATTATTAACCATAAAACCATTTTTACGAATACAAATTGATAGTATTAAAATCAAACCATCCAAATGAAAGAACATGCTAGATAGATCAATCTAAATAAAATATCCCAAATCGTAGGACAATGTAATAATCACAAGTAATCCCAACTAAATTGAATACTGACATAAATAAAGAGTACAAATCTCTGGACTAGATAAAAACTGGAAATGGGTGACACATGCCATATTTAATGAGATCTAAATGAAAGACTAAGAAGATAAGGATGGAGTCGTCTACTACAAGGACCTGCAACTCCCACACTAGCTGCAGCACGTCAACAATCCAAAGATCCAAGCCCGACGCCCCTGTGGCTGGGCACTTGTAATATATATATATATATATATATATATATATATATATATATATATATATATATGTACGGGAGAGAGAAAAGATGATAGGAAACAGGTCAGAGCCCGAGTGTAAAACAACTTCAAAAACAGTTTAGCAAGTATTTAAAATGCTTACTAGTTGATATTACATACATGTTAGTACTCGACACTCTCTTGAGAATTCTCACCTCTCATCTTGTGTGCACTCCTATCGTACTACTAAAATAACTCATAAGTCTAACCCAATTCTCCTCCCATAGATTCTGATTCGCGAGACCGTATGTCTATGATATATAAAAATAACATCTTATTAAGGATTATTTAAGTCAATTATGTATATCTCAATACTGCTATGAAATCTCAAGCATTTACTATGATTAGGAGCGTTTATTCCTTATGTATACACACACAGTAAACGAATTCCAGGTATATGTATATATATTAATCACTCATACAATATATATTTACTAATCGACACCCCACATAAATTCTATGGTGCTAGCATATTCTGCTATCAAGTCCCTGTACTTCTCGTACAAATGTGGGAAATACTAGTTCGGAATCACTCTCGAACTGTATTAACATAATACACACAAAATGGAGGTAAAGCATAGTTTCAAGTCACTAAGAGGTCAGCACATACCCCTCACGTCTCTTAGGACCGTTTGACTATCATTCTCAGATAGCCTATACCAAGGAATCCTATTGTAATACCCCGTACTTTTATGGATATTTATTTATGGGATTAATTAAATTAAATGGGAATTAATTGAGAATTAATCCGGATAAAATACTAACGAGATGTGAGTTGGTATTTGATTATAATGTGTATATATGGCAGTATATGAATATTGAAAATATTAAAATTGTCGCGAGACTGAAATACGGCAATTTGGGAAATTTTGTTGGGACGCGCGTGACAGTCGCGTCAGGAATGTAATTATTTAAATTAAAAAGTGAATTTTATTTTTATCAACCATATGGTCATTTTGAGTTCGCCAACGAGTCCGGAAGGGTTGAAATAGTCAGAAAACACTAGCCGGGGGTTTAGTTTGGGTCCCGGGGCATTTTTGGGCCACACCGGCAACTTAAAAGGGTATTTTGGTAATTTTGGAATTTGGGGAATTTTGACCAACGAATTTTGGGAATTAAAAATAGGGTATTTAGGAACCCACTAACCCATTACCAGCACTTAACTAATTAGAGGGCTACGAGAGTTATAGGAGAGGTTAGGAGAAGTTCCCAAAAGAGAAACACAACCTCCATCTTCAACCTTCAACCTTGGGAGAAAAAGGAGAGAGCAACCTTCATCAATTCAACACCAAATTCAGAGAAAAATCCAAGGCAAGTGGTTTAATTACGTTAATTTCAAGCGAATGTTTCTTCCATGATTAGAAAATTATATAATCGCATTGTATTGGAAGATTTATAAAAAACCATGAGATTGGAGTTATAAATTCAGATTTTGTTATAGGTTTGCATGTAGAATTGTTATTAGGTGATTGAACTAAAAGAATTACTACTTTTTATGTTGCAAAAACGGATTTATTTATGGAAATTGAAGACTTTAAATTTCTAGGGTTCATGTTCATAAGGTTTGGGAAAAATTGGGGAGTTATGATAATTAGATGATGTTTAGGAAGATTTGGCCCTATATAAATGTTAAGTTATGACATACGAATGTTTAGTGTGGATTAGAAACCTTAAAATACTGTTGGGACGATTTTTATATGGGATTAGAGGTGAAGAAAATAGAGAAAAATGAGATAGGAAAATTCTGGGCTCGAAACTGGCATCTCGTTAGAAGACCTACCCAGGTCATTCGAACGAGCTCGTTCGAACGAGCTTCTAACGAGGTGACAGTTTGCCTTCTAACGAGTGGGATGTTCATTCGATGCCTTTCGTTCGAACGAGATCTCGTTAGATGCCCACTTCGTTCGAACGAGACTTCTAACGAGTTGACAGATTGGCCTTTTTGGCCTGATTTGATTTCTAATGTCCCGTAACCTGGTGTAATTGTAGAGATAACATTCCCTTGATGACTAATTAATATAGTTGGGATATTTGGGATATATTGAGGAGTAAAACATAGAAGTGTGATTCGAACCAAATGAAAATTGTGGATTAGGACGTGAGTGACTAATTATGATGTGAGAGTAATTGACGATTTAAATGTTAGTATTAACCGGGGATATGTGAATTGCGTAACATTATAAGTTGGTATAAGAATGAGAAGTATACCACAAATAAATTATGGTAATTACTAAGATGTGTGCATGCTTAGTATATGTATATGATTTTATGTGTATGACATACCTGTGACACCCCGCCTAATTAAATACCGGGCGATCACTCCTTTATTAAATTAAATCAAGGTAAACAATTGGTTCATTCTCAGCATCACTGTCGATAAAAATACATTTTCCAATTTAACACCCTAAATAATTAAGCTAAGTGTCAAAATCATTTATACATACATTCCAAATTTTATTTAAAGAAAAACATTTGTTTATTTAAAAACAACATTTCTACAATTAAGAATCACACCACAATAAACCAGATAATATAATACATTCGTCAATCGAATGTCCACATATGAAAACTAAAGTCACCAATACAAACTGAATAAAACCCATCGTAACAATGCTGGAAATAACTGAAATACAAATGTCCCAACAATAATGAAATAATGGAAAGGGCGACACATGCCCAATAAATGAGAATGCTAAAAGTGGAGTCAATAAGGGAAGCCGTCTACGCAAGTAACCTGCAACTCCCACCTAAGCTGCAGCACGTTCCTTTCAAGGGATCCTAAGCAAGACGCCCCTGTGGCTGGGCACCTGAAATATATACATATATATACAAGAGAGAGAGAGAGAAAGAAACGGGTCAGAGCCCGAAAGTGTGTTTGATTTTTAAAATACGTTTAGCAAGTATTTAAATTGATACAGGCCAATGCAACAACATATAAGTGCGTCACTCCCTTGAGAAATACTCACCTCTCTTCTAATGTGCACACCTATCGCACTAACCTTCCCAACAGTTTCTTAACAATTTTATCATACTAACCTTTTCCAATAATTTAGCGTATCTTAACTTACTCATAAGATTTTAAAACCGAAAAATATTTTGTTTAAAAAGGTTACTTCCAGATTGGCAGCACAATTCTCGTTTTAGCTTCTTATTAATTTATGAAGTTTCCCAGTGACATATTATACTTTCACGAAGCAAGTATTCACTATCTGAGTCATCAACCAAGTCCTACTTATCAAATCACAGTAGGCAGTTTCAAATTTCAAAATCTCATATATATATTAACTACTCGTATAATATATATAAACTAACAACACCCCTCATAAAACTATGGTGCGTGCATACTCTACTATCCAGAACCCCATATCACTCATATTAAGGGGAATACAATCGGAATCACTCTCGAATTGTATTAACATGAATACACAAACAATATTGAGGCGAAGCATAGATTCCAAGTCTCTAAGAGGATGGCACATGCCTGCGTCTCTTAGGACCGTCTGAACTATCACATCGATAGCCTGTACCAAGGATATCTATCTTCTAGGGTACAAGTCAATATCCCCCATAAAGGTCCCATCGAAATAAGACTTGTCCCAGCGCGGTAACCTCAGGGATAGCAAGTAGCGTGGGCATGATTTTCACAAGTATATAATATATGTACACACAATCATATAAATATACCACTTTTATCATATTAATATAGGTTCTTCTCGTCACCCATAATTATACCATTTATCCTTAATTTCACATTTATAGAATTACGTATAAGGTTTCGTTCCTAACCTTAACTCGAAGGGTTTTCTCACTCATTACCTGACACTCGTGGACTATATCCTCACAAATCTGAAATTCAGTAAGTGCCTTTAATAGGTTCCAATGTAACTCTCTTACGCACCTCACCCTTTAAATTTATAAATTCACCAACCCTAAAGTAAATGTCCCATAAATAACATTCTCGTTGAAGATTAAAGGTCCCAACATTTATTCCTATGCCCTACTGGTCCTCAATGTCTCCCAAATCATTTTATCAAGAATGCCCAAGAATTACATCACGACAATTTGAATTTAACTCATTTAAAGAGGGAATTAGGAATCTGCTAGGAGGGGTCAATCGATCGAAGCTTAGGGCTCGATCGATCTAACCTTCGATCGATCGAAGCTCTGGGCTCGATCGATCGATCAAGCAGGTCTGGGAAAAAATCTGCAGAATGCAGTTACGGGTTTCATCACCAAAATTACACCAAATCCATATTTTCAACTTCCAATCGTCCCAGAATTCTACTACTAACATTATAACAATATACCAGATGATTCTAACGTAAGGCATGTACATATTCATCATTTAAACATGGATTTTCAACCTAGAATTATCTCCAATTATCAAGAACCCTAGAATTCTCTTAAACAGTTTTCTAACAAATCTTTCTCCAGAATTTCTTTCTTATGATCATCAAAATTTCGTGGTTTATTTCCTCTGCATGGCAAGGGTTCCAGAATTTCATATAAATCATTTCTACATGCATTTTCCTAACACAAATTGGGTGTTCTTCCATATTTATCATCTCTAATCAATCCTAAACCAATATGAAGATTGCATTAACGAAAATATGCAAGTTAAACACTTGCCTGGGATTTTTGGTATTCTGATTCACGGCTGATTTTCGTATGGCTGCGTTCCTCGTCTCGCGATCTACGCGGTGGTGGTGGCGGCGGTGCAAACCGGTGGCCTCTTGGCCTTGAATTGCCTTGGAGCTCTCTCCTCTCTTCTCCAATGGCCGTAACTTGATTTCTGGATATTCTAACCCTAAAAGCTAACCTAAATGGCTGATATAGGTTGCTGAATTTCGTGGGTTTAATTACCCAATTATGTAAAATGACTAAAATGCCCTCTCGGGGTACTAATTAAGCCTAAAAATTTCCCCGAGACCCAAACTACACCCCCGGGTACACTTTTCTGACTATCTCAACCCTACCGAATGCGTTGGCGCACTCAAAACGACCATACGGACAACTTATAAAATATTCACTTTTTATTTACCCAAATTAGTCCCGACGTGACACGAGCACGTTCCGACTTAAATTTCCGAAATCGTCATTTAATTCACTCATGACATTCAATATAACCAATATAATATATTACTTTACTCATTAGTAATATTCAACCAATTTTTCCATAATTACTAACTCTCGTCACGTTAATAATTATAACATAATTAATTTCTGGATTTTTATTAAATAAATCATTCACGTTAAATTTAATAAATCCCCAAATTAATATAGCATAAAAATACGGGGTATTACATACTTCCCCCCTAATAACGGAATTTCGTCCAAAAATTCGGAAAATAAGGCATACCTGGTAAAAACAACTCTGGATATCTCTCGCGCATATCTGCCTCACGCTCCCAAGTGGATTCCTCCCCATTATGATGCTCCCACTGGACTCGCACAAGTGGAACTATTTTCGACCTCAATCTCCTCTCACTATAGTCTAGAATAGCCACTGGTCTCTCCTCGTAAGAGCTATAAGACTGTAAGTCTATCTCATCTATCGCAATGTGAGTATGGGCCATATCATCCCGAAGATATCGTCTCAACGACGAGATGTGGAATACATCGTGGATGCGATGTAAATGTTATGGCAATCCCAACCTGTATGCAACCGGCCCAATCCTCTCGATGATGGGAAATGGTCCCACGTACCTTGGAGCCAACTTCCCCTTCTTCCCTAACCTCACCACTCCCTTCATAGGGGATACACGCAATAACACTTGATCTCCCACATTAAACTCCCGGAAGAACCGTTTCGCATCGGCGTAGCTCTTCTGCCTGTCCTGGGCTACCCGAATACGACTCCTGATTATCTCAATCCTCGCGGAGGTCTCCTGAATCACTTCTGGTCCTGGCAACTTATTGTCCCCCACCTCGAGCCAACAAGTTGGAGAACGACAAGGCCTGCCATACAAAGCCTGAAATGGAGCCATGCCAATCGTAAACTGATAAGAGTTATTATAAGCAAACTCTACCAGTGGAAGATGTGGCTCCCAACCTCCTCCAAAATCGAGAACACACATGCGTAGCATATCTTCTAACATCTGATTAGTACGCTCTGTCTGTCCATCTGTCTGTGGGTGGTAAACTAAACTCAACCTTAACTCAGTACCCATAGCCTCCTAAAAGCTTTCCCAAAAACGAGACACGGAAATTTTGTCTCTATCTGACACAATATTCTGGGGCACCCCGTGTAATCTGACAATCTCAGCAATGAACAACTGAGCATACTGACCCGTAGTATAATCTGTCCGCACTGGCAGAAAATGAGCCACTTTGGTCAAACGGTCTACAATCACCCAGATAGAATCGTGGCCCCGCTGTGATGTAGGCAACCCGGTAATAAAATCCATGGAAATACTCTCCCACTTCCACACGGGTACTTCCAATGGCTGAAGCAATCCTGACGGTTTCTGATGGTCCACCTTTACCAGCTGGCAGGTAGAACACTTGGATACGAACTCGGCGATGTCCTTCTTCATCCCACTCCACCAGTATTGTCGCCTCATATCCTGGTACATCTTATCGCCTCCCGGATGTACTGCAAATCGGGACCCATGAGAATGAGTCATCACTGCATGACGTAATTCTGCTCCTTCTGGAACCACCAATCTCCCATTAAACTGCAAACCTCCATCAGAACTAACAGAATAGGACTCAGCACCCTCGGATAGAAGTCGCACAATCTGCTCCTGGCAAAACGGGTCTGTGGTCTGTGCCTGTATCACCCTCGTAACAATCTCGGGTGTGACTGACATCACGGATATGAAAGAACGTGCCACTGCATCCTGGTGACCCAACTCCTTCCACTTTGCTTTCCAGACGTCCGCTACATCGTCTACCGGTCTACGGCTCAACGCATCAGCAACTGCGTTGGCCTTCCCCGGATGATACTGTATATCGAACTGGTAGTCCTTCACAAACTCTAGCCATCTGCGCTGACGCATATTCAGCTCTCGCTGAGTGAACAGGTACTGCAGTGACTTATGGTCTGTGAACAAACGGAATTTCTCCCCCAATAAATAGTGCCTCCATATTCTTCATGCAAAGACGACCGCTGCTAACTCCAGGTCGTGGGTGGGGTAATTCTTCTCATGCGGCTTAAGCTTGTGGGAAGCAAAAGCTATAGCCTTCTCCTCCTGCTAGAGTACACCTCCAAGTCCCCGTAAAGACGCATCAGTGTAAACCAGGTACTCCACACCCGGCTTCGGTAACGCAAGGACTGGCGCTGAAGTAAGCTTGTCTTTCAGCTCATCGAAAGCCAATTGACAAGCGTCATCCCAAACATATGGCACCCCTTTGCGAGTCAGATTCGTCAATGGAACCGCTATTTTGGAGAATCCCCGAATGAATCTCCTATAGTAACCGGCTAACCCCAAGAAACTACGCACTTCCGTCGGTGTCGTGGGATGTCCCCACTCCCTCACCGCTGACACTTTGCTCGGGTCAACTGCAATTCCCTGCTCAGAAACAACATGGCCCAAGAAGTGTACCTCTCATAACCAGAATCCACACTTCTCGTACTTAGCATACAACTGATGCTCTCGTAAAATCTGAAGAACCTGCCTCAAGTTCTCGGCATGCTCCTCCTCGGAGTGTGAATATATCAAGATGTCATCTATGAAGATGATGACAAACTGATCCAAGAACTCTCTGAATACTCGGTTCATCAAGTCCATGAAAACGGCTGGCGCATTTGTGAGTCCGAACGGCATCACCCTGAACTCATAGGACCCATATCTCGATAAGAAGGCAGTCTTTGAAACATCCTGCTCTCTAATACGTAACTGATGGTACCCCGACCTCAGATCTATCTTCGAAAAGAAGGTTGCTCCCCTCAACTGGTCGAACAGATCATCAATTCGAGGCAACGGATACTTATTCCGTATCGTTACCTTGTTCAGCTCCCGATAGTCCACACACAATCTCAGTGAACCATCTCTCTTCTTCACAAACAAGACTGGAGCGCCCCAAGGTGAGGTACTTCTATGAATAAAGCCCTGACCTAACAGCTGCTCTATCTGATCTCGTAGTTCTCGCATCTCTGCCGGAGCCATACGGTACGGTGCGCGTGCTATAGGTCTCGTATCTGGCAATAAATCTATAACACAGTCTATTTCACGACTGGGCGGTAGGCCTGGTATCTCCTGAAACACATCGGAATACTCCCTGACAACTGGGATCGAGTCTAAGGGAATCACAACCTCCTTAGAGGTATCCTCCTCTATGTAATACAAATGAGCGGTCGAACCTCCCTCTGGGCGAGGCATCGCCACTACAAATATCTCTTGTCCCGGAATGGCAAAAACAATGCTCCCACCGAAGCAATCAATTATGGCTCTATAAGCTGCGAGCCAATCCATACCAATAATCACATCATGCTCGTGCATGTCTAAGACTAACATGTCTGCAGGTAATACCAAGCTACCAATTTCTACCCCCACTCCCCGGCATATAAAGAAAATACGTGACCCACTCCCCAGTGGTGAGTCGACACACGTCACGGTGCTCTCTGCTGTGGCTAACAACCCTAAGGCCTTCGCAAAATGCGTAGCTATAAAACAATGCGTTGCCCCCGTATCAAACAAAACCCGACCTATAGTACCATGGATAAGAAACATACCCTCAATCGTGGGTGGTGCCTGTGGAGCTGCTGCCTGGTGGACGTTATAGACACGTCCATACTGTAATTGCCCCTGCTGCACTGGAGCTGCTGGGATGGCTGGTAGGGCTAGCACCTGGGCTGGAGCTGGGAGGGCAGGTGGAAAAAGTGGTCTCTGCAGCTCATTACGGGCTCCCTGCTGCTGTGGGGCCCTATCGCCCTCTGGGTAATCCTGGCGCCTATGGCCATGTTTACCGCACCCAAAGCATCGGCCTTTGAAGTTACCTCCCCTCTGACCCTGCTGTCCACGACCCTGCTGGCCGTTACCTCCACGCCACTGGCCCTGTTGGCCCTGATGTGCACGTTATTGGCCTTGCTGGCCCTGCTGCTGTCCCTGTGGTCGGTGTTGGCCCTGCTGGCCCTGCTGATTAGGCTGGCCCTGATGGCCCTGCCTGAAACTCCCGAATCCCTTCCTAGAATCACCTGAATGGAATCGCTTAGCAGGGTCCCCCTGATGGGAACTCTGCTCGTGCTGACGAGTCTGTCCATGAGTTGGTGCCCCACTGGCACTATTACCCCCGGTCCTGCCCTGCTGGCTGGACTCCCCTGCTCTCTTGCTTCCCTGTAGGTGAAAGCGGTGATCCTGGCAATGTAGTAACGCTGCATTGAGTACATCAGTGAAAGTACTCAGGGATAGATTCCCAATAAGGTGCTGACGGATCCTCCAAGCTAACCCGTCGACAAACAACAAAATCTTCTTGCTCTCAGTAGGTGCCTCATCTGGCACAATGGTGAGAAGTCTCATGAACTCCTCCTCATACTCAGCTACAGTAAGGTTCTCCTGCTTCAGATTTAGTGATTTCCGCCTCATCTCAGTCTGCACTGCGGGTGGAAAGTACTTGCTGTCAAACCGCTCCCAGAACAACTGAATAGGGACCGTGTCCCTCTCCTCCAAAGTGGTAGTGGACTCCCACCACTGTAATGCGGCTCCCACCAGCTTAAAGGAAGCCAATAACTGCTTTTGCACGTCAGTGCACTCATACATACGGAGATGCCGCTGGATGTCTTTCTTCCATTGGCTAACTGTAACAATATCGGAGCTACCAGAAAACTCAGGGGGATGCGCTTTCTGAAAAGCATCCCGAACCCGCTCCCATGCCGATGGAAGCTGTACTGGTACTGGCGCCACTGCCTGAACCTGGGGTGGAGCCTGCTGAATCACCGCTATTGCGGCATTCACCGCCTGAGCAACAATGGCGGCTACTTCGTTTGCATTCATTGTGCCTGGTGCCGGAGCTGCTGGCTGCTCGGCTTGGGCACGCCTATCTTTCGGAGCACGTCTCGGAGGCATCTGAAACGTGAACAAGTTTATTAGTCTACAGTTATCATCGAATCTCAAATAGCTGAAGACTTTAACGTAAAAGCAGGAATACAACAATCCTAAAAATAGGGCTCTATAGCAATAACGTTAAGCTGAAAGCGAAATAAGCCGTACAGATCCTATGGACACTAGAACCTGATGCTCTGATACCACCTGTGACACCCCGCCTAATTAAATACCGGGCGATCACTCCTTTATTAAATTAAATCAAGGTAAACAGTTGGTTCATTTGAGAAACGTGTGTGCTCGCGTTCAAATGATCAAGTTATATATAAAACCCTTTTAACACAAACAAACCCTAAACATGCAGCGGTATGTGATTGAATAAATTGATAATCTACGCAAGAACATTCAAACATATGCAATTAAGGAAAAATCCCCCTCAGGGGCAAAACCATTTATTTTCACTATAATTTGTAAGAGAACGGCTTACAATCGGATTACAATGAAAATACAAGTTGACTAAGAATTACCCTCGGGTATCGGATTCTGTAGTCACGACTGGAATTATCCCTTTCCAGTAGGGCTGCAATGAAGAAGAAGAACAGTCTCCTCCACAAGGGTTGAACAAACCAAAGTTGTGTTCTTGGGTTGCAAAAGGATTCACAAAGGTCTGGTAATGATGTGTGAATCAAAACATGAGTCTTGGGACTCAAAAATATGAAGACTAGGTGTATTTGGACTCTCAAATTCGTCTCCTAAAGTCTTGCAAAACAACTCCCCCGAAGTTGGTATTTATAGGAAAAAATATGAAGAGTCCCACGTTCTTAAAACTCTAAAATTCTATCCAGCGTACAAAAAAAAACAGCATTCTTTAAGGAATTTTCTCTATCTTCAAAAGGTCATAACTCCTTCACCGTAGCTCGGATTGATGTGCTGTTTTTTCCAGTATCTTCGTTGCGGCGAGCTCTTCAACTTTATAGTTGACCAGACCTCCGAACTATGGATGTGAAATTACGAAAATTCCCTTGAACTCTCCTATTGTGCCTTTTTTTCACTGTTTTGACTTCCCTTGCGTACCACTTGCATTAAGTCCCTAAAATCTTGGAACGTGAAGTCGTTGAGGCAAATGTGGGACATATTAGTGGAGATAATGCATGCTTGATTCTCGGAATTCGGATAGAGGCCGTCATGTGAGATCGTGAGGAGACGTGCCAAATGTAGCGGCTACGACATAAATAAATGAAACATTTCGGACATGTGAAAAATGTCCTTACAAATCTCCCCCTATGTCTATGCCGGTACATACATAAAAAATCCGAATTATCAAATATGAAATTGCCTATACAAATCTACCCTCCCATGAACCCAAAACTGGAAAAGGTACAAATGAATAGTCTTCATCGTTTGTTCTTTAATTCTTCAGGAATCTCAAAACTTTTCTCATCAGGGTGTGCAACATATAGATCTGCAATCTTCATACCTACACACATGAGACAAAGCAAATACCACGTGACATATCGAGTTTGAAATGAGATAACATGTATATCAATATTTGATAAAAACATAAGGAACATCTCAAAAACTCCCCCAGAATTCAAACTCCCCCATAATATGATAATTCTTTCTCCCCCTTTTTATGATGTCCCCAAATGGACAAATTAGAGAAATAAATCAAATAAGCAAGTGCGGGGTGTCACTAGGATAAAAACACACCATGAATAAACAGAAAGCAACCAAGTCAATGATAGCGTAAATGAAGTGGTGTGATCAAATTCGATAGGAAAATCAATGCATACAAACATGACATATGTGCACGATGAATATTGGATATTCCTAGTGAATGAACTCAAATGCTTCCTTTGGTGTAAAGGAGTGACAGTATAAGATATTGACTCAATCAAATCAACAAATCAAAGCTCAAAATGATTTTCACACCAATAACGTCCAAAATGATTTTATGCTTTTTCAGGACTTTCAAGGAAGTGCAAACCCGTTTAGATTCTCCAACCAAACTCCCTCAGATATTGTATTGAATAGAGGCATTCTAAATTCTCAAACTTTGGAGAATTGATGGTGAAACCTAAGTGGCCCATATTTGGCATGAATTGCTTTTTATTGCCTTTAAATTTTTTCGGGCTCTTTTAACCTCTTTGGACCTCGGATATTAAAATTCCTCCATTTTTTAGGTCCTTTTTAACGGTGGCTTTTGCGCAAAGGATAGATGATTACCTTTCGCAGCCCCTCCCCGTTATACAAAAACACACAGTCTCACCAAAACGGTTTTTACATGCATTCCAATCTTGTCAAGTTTTATCGCATATTTTACATTGTATAGACATGATTGAGATGAAAACACGCAAGCCAACATGAGATAGACAAGTGCAATAATCAAATATAGCCGTGCATGTGTGCAATAAAGGATATAGGAGTCAAACATGTAGGAAGATATCACTAATTACATCTCAAAGACTCCAATCAATGTAAAGCACATGGATGAAATGATGTAGCCTCTCAAATCTCTATCAAACAGTCACATGGATAAATGGAATGAAGTTGTGACTTGGCTATCTTACATGCTAATCCATAAAAGAAGCAAAATACAAAAATCTTTTTGGATTTTTTCAAAAATTTGTAAAAATAAAATCTTTTTGTGCTTTTCTCAAAATTTTTCTTAAAGGAAAATCTTTTTGTATTTTTTTCAAAAGAAATATAAAAAGCAAAAAGAATAAAACAAAGCTGTACAACAAAGTAATGGTACATATAAAACAGACTAGCAATAGGAAGCATATGATATGAACATGAAGAAGCATCCTATTCTAGACATAGACCAACCCCTCAGTCAACTGTGCAAATCCCTAAAGATTTCCTAAGACTCTCAAATCTAAGGGCATCTAAAGGTTTCGTGAAAATATCGGCTAACTGACGGTCGGTAGGAACAAAACTCAGGGATACGACTTTCTCTTCAACTAACTGACGAATAAAGTGCTCACATATCCTGATGTGTTTTGTGCGCGAATGCTGAACTGGATTGCGGGATATGTGTATCGCGCTCGTGTTATCACAGGAAATGGTCATGGTGTCCTGTGATATCCCATAATCCTCCAGCATTTGCTTCATCCACAAGAGTTGTGTGCAACAACTCCCGGCGGCTATGTACTCAGCCTCCGCAGTGGACAAAGAGATGGAATTTTGCTTCTTGCTCAGCCAGGAGACAAGAGCAGAACCAAAATAGAAACACCCACCAGAAGTGCTCCTACATCCATCTACATCCCCAGCCCAATCGGCATCCGAGTAGGCGGACAGACGGTCATCGGTATCAAAGGAATACCAAATCCCGTATGAGAGAGTCCCACTTACGTATTTAATAATACGTTTTAGAGCAAGTAAATGTGACTCTTTTGGGGATGCCTGATAACGCGCACAGACTCCAACACTAAAGGCGATGTCGGGACGACTGGCAGTCAAGTAGAGGAGACTACCTATCATACTCCGATATAAGGTTTGCTCTACGTCCTTGCCTGAAGTGTCCTTACTAAGCTTGGTAGTGGTACTCATAGGTGTACGTGCATGCTTAGCGGAGTCTAAACCAAATTTCTTCACTAGGTCTCTAGCATACTTGGATTGGGAGATGAACATCCCATCCTCTAGCTGACGAACCTGGAGACCAAGGAAGAATGTAAGCTCACCAACCATGCTCATCTCAAACTCACTTTTCATCTCCTCCTCAAAGTGGTGAGCATGCTGGGAGCATGTGGATCCAAAGACTATGTCGTCCACATAGACCTGGGCAACCAAAATAGCACCGTCATCTCTCCTGACAAACAACGTCATATCTACTCCCCCTCTCTTGAAGCCACGAGCTAAGAGATAGGAAGTAAGCCTCTCGTACCAAGCACGGGGTGCTTGCTTCAAACCATACAAGGCTTTCCTCAGATAGTAGATGTGCTCAGGGTCCTGAGGGTCTTTAAACCCTTTTGGTTGTTCCACATAAACCTCCTCATGTAGAATGCCATTCAAAAAGGCACTCTTGACATCCATCTGATACACCTTGAAGCGCAGATGACATGCGATGGCGAGCAGAAGACGAACGGACTCAAGCCTCGCAACAGGAGCAAATGTCTCCCCAAAGTCTACACCCTCTATCTGTGTGTAGCCTTGAGCGACCAACCTAGCCTTATTTCGGATTATGGTACCATTTTCATCCATTTTGTTCTTAAAAATCCACCGGGTACCTATCACATTAATCTCACTAGGTCGGGGGACAAGTTCCCAGACATCATTCTTTTTAAACTGAAGCAACTCATCCTGCATAGCAGATATCCAGTGTTCATCCTTGAGTGCTTCTTTATGGTTCTTGGGCTCGACTTTGGACGTGTAGCAAAGATGGCTAACAACGTTCTCTAGCTGAGCACGAGTCTTGACCCCTAGAGTGGGATCACCAACAATGGCAGAAGGGTCATGACTCTTGCGAACCCAAGCAGGTGTGTCCCCTAACACATGAGTAGGGTCCACAGAGTGTGAGAGAGGAACATGTAAATCACTGTCAGAACAATCCTCATCCTCACACTGAAGGTTAGGATCAATAACCGTCGGAGGTTCGTCATCTTGCACGGTGACATTTATTGATTCCATAATCTTAGAGCTCTTCAGGTTAAAAACCCGGTACGCTCTGCTATTCGATGAATATCCTAGAAATATTCCCTCGTCGCTTCGGGAGTCGAACTTTCCTAATTGCTCTTTATCCCGTAGGATGTAGCATTTACTCCCAAAGACACGGAAATATGCCAGGTTGGGCTTCTGGCCAGTCCACAACTCATAAGGAGTGTGAAGTGTGTGTGGACGCAGATACACCCTATTCACCGTGTGTCATGCAGTAGACACTGCCTCTGCCCAAAATCTCCTAGAAACTTTACGACCTAGAAACATAGATCTAGCCATCTCTTGGATCGTTCTATTATTTCTCTCAACAATCCTATTTTGCTGAGGATTTCTCACTGCAGAAAACTCATGTTTGATCCCAAGGCTATCATAGTACAAATCCACCTTTTCTTCCTTGAATTCAGTGCCGTTGTCACTACGTATTCTATTAATAGTGACACCGTGTTGATTTTGCAGGACACGGCACTTGGTCGTTAAGAAATCTACAGCATCGGATTTCTCTCTCAGAAAACCTACAATGGAGTATCTGGAGAAATCATCTACCATCACGAGGATGTACCTCTTACCACCTAGAATCTCAGTACGAGTGGGACCATAAGATCCATGTGAATCAACTCCAGAACACGAGAGGTGGTAATGGAATGTAACTTCCTATGAGGACTACGAATTTGTTTTCCCAACTGACAGGGTCCACAAATGGTCGAAGTTGACTTTCCAAGAGATGGTAAGCCACGTACTAGGTCCTTTTTAGATAAACGATTGAGATCTCTAACGTTCACGTGACCTAGACGTTGGTCCCACAGATCCATAGGAGTGATCGTGGCGCTGTTGCAAACAAGTGAGGATATGGGCTCAGTCCCATAGCAATTATCCTCGGTCCTCACCCCTTGCATCAATAGTTTACCGGTTTGATTGTAGACTTTACACGCGTCCCGGTCAAACTTTACTGCAAGGTCAGTGTCGCACAGCTGGCTAATGCTCAGAAGGTTTGCTTTCAAACCTTTGACGTACAAAACATTTTCTAGCTTAGGAAAACCAGGTAACTCGATAGTACCTCGTCCTATAATGCTAGACTTACTCCCATCTCCAAAGGTGACTCTGCCATCTTGATAATCCTCAAGAGTAGTAAAAAATGAGGCATCACCTGTCATGTGTCTGGAGCACCCACTATCAAAATACCATTGAGAGGTATTATGTGCTTTGAGAGCAACATGAACAACAAAAGCCTTTTTATCTTTCTTAGGTACCCAAGTCGAGGTGACCTTTTGTTTGCCTTTGTTGTTGTTGATTTTAGCTGGAATGTGAGAAGCATTCACTAACGGCAAAGACATCCGTCGGAATTCTTCCACTAAACTCTGAGTCGTGGAAGCTAAGAACTCAACTCGCTCTCTCAGACTAGAAAACTCATCAGTATGACGTGGTGGAGCAGTAGTACGTCGTGTCCGACCCATGCTATAGAAAGTTTCCCTAAGGTGGCCTTTTCTTTTGCAATAAGTACAAAAGAGCACTGTCAAAGGCGGACCTCGGTTTGCTTTTCTAGGTCGAACTCTCCTTCGAGGTTTTTTACGGTGACCATAAGGAGTTGTAGTAAACTCAGGAACTGGTCCAGGTGCAATTTGGGACGTGGAGGCACCATCATATCCAATTCCTTGACGATCACCAAAACCTAAAGCGGGGCCGAGGAGCATCTTTCCCATCTTCCCAGATCTATCCTCGATTTGTACCTTGACTTCCCGTGCTTTCTCAAGATCATGAGTCAGCTGGGCAACAATGGCTTCAAGTTTCTTTCGAGTCTCCACGGAGGAATGGAGCTGACTCGTAAGACTAGCCACTTGCTTGATCAAGTCCCCTCTCTCTTTCTCTAGAGTACTCTCTCTCTCTCTAAACAAATTCTCATTCTCGACACAGGTAGATTCTCTCTCTCTCAGGGCGGTGCAGGTGGAGAACTCTCTTTCTCTCGCTTTCCTTAAATCTTCCTCTAGGCAAGTGATCTTAAGAACCAACGCTTTGTTACGCTTTTTAGTTTTAAAAGACTCAGAATATAACTCAGTGTAGGCGCGTTGTATATCACTCTCGCTCTCACTTGTGTCATCCTCCCCCTCACTCACATCGCTCTCACTGTCGAGGTGTCCATGTGAAGCATCATCCTCAACGTCGTGAGGAGAACTAGGAGTGCTCACTTGGCTGGCCATGAATGCGGTGAAGTTACACTCATGCGGTGACTCATCTCCAGAATCCACCGTCTCGACCTCACTGTCGTCACTAAGGGTAGCATTAAGAACATCTTTCCCTTTCTCTCTATTCAGACGATTGGCACACTCAAAAGCTCTATGACCCCTACCATCACACTCAAAACATCTCTCACTTTCTTTCAGAGAAGGATTTTTGGAAACTTTTTCATTTTTCTTTTCAAACTTATTTTTCTCAAATTTCTTTTTATCTTTAAAATTGCCATTTTTCTTAAATTTGAGAATCCTCTTGAAATTTTTTGCGAAAAGAGCCAAATCATCTAAGTCAAAATCGCACTCAGAATCTGACGTGTCAGTCTCTCTCTTTCTAGATGACTCTACCCTCTTTCTAGCTGACCCCTCACTCCTTCTCTCTTGGGCTTTAAGAGCAATTCCATTATCTTTAGATTTAGCATTTTTAGGGAACATATCAATTTCATAAGTTTGCAAATCTCCTACAAGTTCTTCCAATTTTAGCGTATTTAAATTACCCATAGAATTTAGCACAGTGACTTTAGGGATAAAACGCTTAGGTAAAGAACGAAGAATCTTTTTAACAACTCTAGCATTCGGAATTTGTTCACCAAGATTAAAACTAGTATTCACAATGTCAGAAAGTCTAGCATAAAATTCATCAAAGCATTCAGAATCATGCATGGTGATTGTTTCAAATTGAGTTGTCAAGTTTTGCAACTTAGACTCTTTCACAGCATTAGTTCCTTCATGGGTGAGTTGTAAAACATCCCATGCCTCTTTTGACGTGGTACACGTCATTATGCGTTTGAACTCATCAGGTGTGACAGACCCAGAAATAGCACTTAGACCCTTAGAATTAAAAGATGACCATTTAATTTCTTCATCAGACCAAGAAATGTCAGGTTTCAAGTTGGTCACATTATCAACAGTCACGGTGGGAGGAGTCCACCCTCGTTCAACCAAAATCCAGACACGTTCATCAATGGCTTTTAAAGCCGACCTCATACGGGCTTTCCAATAAGCATAATTTGTCCCGTCAAAAACAGGCATTTTATAATATGACTTCTCCATTTGAACACGCACTTTTTCAAAAATCAATTTTTTCAGAAAATTGATATTTTAGAAAAATTTTGCGGAAAAAAAGGAATACGCGATAGATTAGCGTAACCTGCTCTGATACCAATTTGAGAAACATGTGTGCTCGCGTTCAAATGATCAAGTTATATATAAAACCCTTTTAACACAAACAAACCCTAAACATGCAACGGTATGTGATTGAATAAATTGATAATCTACGCAAGAACATTCAAACATATGCAATTAAGGAAAAATCCCCCTCAGGGGCAAAACCATTTATTTTCACTATAATTTGTAAGAGAACGGCTTACAATCGGATTACAATGAAAATACAAGTTGACTAAGAATTACCCTCGGGTATCGGATTCTGTAGTCGCGACTGGAATTATCCCTTTCTAGTAGGGCTGCAATGAAGAAGAAGAACAGTCTCCTCCACAAGGGTTGAACAAACCAAAGTTGTGTTCTTGGGTTGCAAAAGGATTCACAAAGGTCTGGTAATGATGTGTGAATCAAAACATGAGTCTTGGGACTCAAAAATATGAAGACTAGGTGTATTTGGACTCTCAAATTCGTCTCCTAAAGTCTTGCAAAACAACTCCCCCGAAGTTGGTATTTATAGGAAAAAATATGAAGAGTCCCACGTTCTTAAAACTCTAAAATTCTATCCAGCGTACAAAAAAAAACAACATTCTTTAAGGAATTTTCTCTATCTTCAAAAGGTCATAACTCCTTCACCGTAGCTCGGATTGAGGTGACGTTTTTTCCAGTATCTTCGTTGCGGCGAGCTCTTCAACTTTCTAGTTGACCAGACCTCCGAACTATGGATGTGAAATTACGAAAATGCCCTTGAACTCTCCTATTGTGCCTTTTTTTCACTGTTTTGACTTCCCTTGCGTACCACTTGCATTAAGTCCCTAAAATCTTGGAACGTGAAGTCGTTGAGGCAGATGTGGGACATATTAGTGGAGATAATGCATGCTTGATTCCCGGAATTCGGATAGAGGCCGTCATGTGAGATCGTGAGGAGACGTGCCAAATGTAGCGGCGTACGACATAAATAAATGAAACATTTCGGACATGTGAAAAATGTCCTTACATCATTCTCAGCATCACTGTCGATAAAAATACATTTTCCAATTTAACACCCTAAATAATTAAGCTAAGTGTCAAAACCATTTATACATACATGCCAAATTTTATTTAAAGAAAAACATTTGTTTATTTAAAAACAACATTTCTACAATTAAGAATCACACCACAATAAACCAGATAATATAATACATTCGTCAATCGAATGTCCACATATGAAAACTAAAGTCACCAATACAAACTGAATGAAACCCATCGTAACAATACTGGAAATAACTGAAATACAAAGGTCCCAACAATAATGAAATAATGGAAAGGGCGACACATGCCCAATAAATGAGAATGTTAAAAGTGGAGTCAATAAGGGAAGCCGTCTACGCAAGTAACCTGCAACTCCCACCTAAGCTGCAGCACGTTCCTTTCAAGGGATCCTAAGCAAGACGCCCCTGTGGCTGGGCACCTGAAATATATACATATATATATAAGAGAGAGAGAGAGAGAGAGAGAGAGAGAGAGAGAGAGAAAGAAACGGGTCAGAGCCCGAAAGTGTGTTTGATTTTTAAAATACGTTTAGCAAGTATTTAAATTGATACAGGCCAATGCAACAACATATAAGTGCGTCACTCCCTTGAGAAATACTCACCTCTCTTCTAATGTGCACACCTATCGCACTAACCTTCCCAACAGTTTCTTAACAATTTTATCATACTAACCTTTTCCAATAATTTAGCGTATCTTAACTTACTCATAAGATTTTAAAACCGAACAATATTTTGTTTAAAAAGGTTACTTCCAGATTGGTAGCACAATTCTCGTTTTAGCTTCTTATTAATTTATAAAGTTTCCCAGTGACATATTATACTTTCACGAAGCAAGTATTCACTATCTGAGTCATCAACCAAGTCCTACTTATCAAATCACAGTAGGCAGTTTCAAATTTCAAAATCTCATATATATATTAACTACTCGTATAATATATATAAACTAACAACACCCCTCATAAAACTATGGTGCGTGCATACTCTACTATCCAGAACCCCATATCACTCATATTAAGGGGAATACAATCGGAATCACTCTCGAATTGTATTAACATGAATACACAAACAATATTGAGGCGAAGCATAGATTCCAAGTCTCTAAGAGGATGGCACATGCCTGCGTCTCTTAGGACCGTCTGAACTATCACATCGATAGCCTGTACCAAGGATATCTATCTTCTAGGGTACAAGTCAATATCCCCCATAAAGGTCCCATCGAAATAAGACTTGTCCCAGCGCGGTAACCTCAGGGATAGCAAGTAGCGTGGGCATGATTTTCACAAGTATATAATATATGTACACACAATCATATAAATATACCACTTTTATCATATTAATATAGGTTCTTCTCGTCACCCATAATTATACCATTTATCCTTAATTTCACATTTATAGAATTACGTATAAGGTTTCGTTCCTAACCTTAACTCGAAGGGTTTTCTCACTCATTACCTGACACTCGTGGACTATATCCTCACAAATCTGAAATTCAGTAAGTGCCTTTAATAGGTTCCAATGTAACTCTCTTACGCACCTCACCCTTTAAATTTATAAATTCACCAACCCTAAAGTAAATGTCCCATAAATAACATTCTCGTTGAAGATTAAAGGTCCCAACATTTATTCCTATGCCCTACTGGTCCTCAATGTCTCCCAAATCATTTTATCAAGAATGCCCAAGAATTACATCACGACAATTTGAATTTAACTCATTTAAAGAGGGAATTAGGAATCTGCTAGGAGGGGTCGATCGATCGAAGCTTAGGGCTCGATCGATCGAACCTTCGATCGATCGAAGCTCTGGGCTCGATCGATCGATCAAGCAGGTCTGGGAAAAAATCTGCAGAATGCAGTTACGGGTTTCATCACCAAAATTACACCAAATCCATATTTTCAACTTCCAATCGTCCCAGAATTCTACTACTAACATTATAACAATATACCAGATGATTATAACGTAAGGCATGTACATATTCATCATTTAAACATGGATTTTCAACCTAGAATTATCTCCAATTATCAAGAACCCTAGAATTCTCTTAAACAGTTTTCTAACAAATCTTTCTCCAGAATTTCTTTCTTATGATCATCAAAATTTCGTGGTTTATTTCCTCTGCATGGCAAGGGTTCCAGAATTTCATATAAATCATTTCTACATGCATTTTCCTAACACAAATTGGGTGTTCTTCCATATTTATCATCTCTAATCAATCCTAAACCAATATGAAGATTGCATTAACGAAAATATGCAAGTTAAACACTTGCCTGGGATTTTTGGTATTCCGATTCATGGCTGATTTTGGTATGGCTGCGTTCCTCGTCTCGCGATCTACGCGGTGGTGGTGGCGGCGGTGCAAACCGGTGGCCTCTTGGCCTTGAATTGCCTTGGAGCTCTCTCCTCTCTTCTCCAATGGCCGTCACTTGATTTCTGGATATTCTAACCCTAAAAGCTAACCTAAATGGCTGATATAGGTTGCTGAATTTCGTGGGTTTAATTACCCAATTATGTAAAATGACTAAAATGCCCTCCCGGGGTACTAATTAAGCCTAAAAATTGCCCCGAGACCCAAACTACACCCCCGGGTACACTTTTCTAACTATCTCGACCCTACCGGATGCTTTGGCGCACTCAAAACGACCATACGGACAACTTATAAAATATTCACTTTTTTTTTAACCAAATTAGTCCCGACGTGACACGAGCACGTTCCGACTTAAATTTCCGAAATCGTCATTTAATTCACTTATGACATTCAATATAACCAATATAATATATTACTTTGCTCATTAGTAATATTCAACCAATTTTTCCATAATTACTAACTCTCGTCACGTTAATAATTATAACATAATTAATTTCCGGATTTTTATTAAATAAATCATTCACGTTAAATTTAATAAATCCCCAAATTAATATAGCATAAAAATACGGGGTATTACAATACCTACCATACTTTCTATCACGGGAGGTTTATGTTCGCTTAGGGCCATCTAATCTTTATGTGCCCGGATTTAGATTGGTACCTCGAGGACATAGGTCATAGAAGGACTTATTGGGAAGTTAATAAGACTGCTGATCGTGGGAGCGTAGGTATGTGCGTGACCCATGTGATGTGACTGTGTTCGCCTCCATTGATTGTGATTGTTGTTATCTGAGAACGATTCCTGAGAGATTCGGAAAGCTCGATCCTTATGTACGTGATGTACCGGGATAGATAGCAGAGTATGTGTGCACCGTAGCTAAGTCTCGGGGTGCTTGTATTGTATATTTATGATGTGAATGATATACGGTTAAATGAACAGACTTGTCATGTTTAATTAGGAGAATAATTTATAGTAACTCCTTGAGAAGATAAATAAGGGGATAACCTCCCGTAAATTGTATTGCTAATAAGTGAGAATCCGAGTTTAAGTAAAGCCCTCTATTTAATTGACAACGTTAGAATGTATAATGGGAATCGAGTAGAAAGGGGTAGAACTTATGACGGTTTAGTTAGATATGAATGTCCCTTAGATGGGTACGGTACGTTAGGAGTGCACAAGTAGTCGAGAGGTGAGTATTTCATGTGAGTGCACGTCCTAACATGTATTTTGCATTCATTGTTTTAATGTTATTAAAGCACTTGCTGTTTTTAAAATACTCTCCACTTTCGGGCTCTGACCCGTTTGCTTTCAAATCTATTTTTGTAAAAACCTTTTAGGTGCCCAGCCACAAGGACACCATGCATAGGATTTCCATTCAGGTGACGAGCTGTAGCTGTTTGTGGAAGTTACAGGGCCTTGCTAGTAGACGCTTCTTTTGTCTTGACTCTATTCAGTGTTCATCATTTGTAGGGCATGTCGCCCATTTCTATTAGAGACATTTTATATTTCAGTTATTCAGACTTTGGTTTGTAATTAATTCAGAATGCAGACTTGTTTTATTTATTTCCATATTGGGATTGTTGTGAGGAGTATTTCCTCCAGACTCATTATTACTTGTTGATTTCACTATTGGGACTTTATTGTGTATGGTTATGTTATTCTTTTATTCTTCACTTACTTCATGTTAATCAGATTTAATTTAAAATTGGCAACTCGCTTTTTAAATACTAGGTGGTTAGTAATCATTAAAATGTTTTCGACAGTGATGCTATTAACTGAACCAACTTGGCATTTTGAATTAATTTTAATAAAGGAGTAGCTACCCGGTATTTAATTAGTCGGGGTGTCACACCTATGTTCTAGGGTACAAGTCAATATCCCCCATAAAAGTCCCATCGAAATAAGACTGTCCCGGCGCGGCAACCTCCGGGATAGCAAGTAGCGCGGGTATGATTATATACAAGTATATACATTCAATATACGTACACCATCACTCGATCATATATATAAATATTCATATTTTTCAATTAGGTTCGCCCACGACCTACGATAATATTATTTATCGTACGTAATACAATTTTACCCAATATCTTACGCATAAGAACTCATCTCTTTTTATTCTCAATTAATCATTACATAATTACTTCTCGTGCCTCGAAGTATTCTCTCTTCCTAAGGTAAATTCAGTAAGCACACCCTCACTACCATACTAGTTAAAGTCCTTAATGAATTTTCTCCATTCCTTAGTTAACGTACGTACGATTTCTAATATGTAATATAACCCCGTTACCCCATAGTTACTTCCCGAATGAACTTATTTTAAACGGAGTCTACTTAAACCCTAATGGTCCTCATCATGACTCATTATGCTCTTTAAATGATATTCAAGGGCTCCTACACATTTTATCCGAATTAAAAACAAAATAGGAAAACATTCAGTTTCCAGGAGGGGTCGATCGATCAATGAAAGGGGTCAATCGATCGACCAGTCGATTGATCGACATTCTTGAGTCGATCGATCGATCGAGCAGTTCTTTCCCAGAATCTGTTAATCCAACCTACGGGTTTCATCGAAGAAATTTGTCCAAAACAACATTACTGATTCCCAAACTCCCAAACAAGTATACCACTGATTATATACACCTATCTACATGATTTACTACGTAAAGTAAGTACGAATTCGTCAAAGATATCGAATTAAGGGGCCAATTCAATAGAATCATCAAGAACCCTAATTTGTATTAATTTCCAAAATTCTCATTCTTCTTCTAAATTTCTTCCTATTAAACCTTTGCAATTTCGTGGATAATCCTCTACACATGACAAGGTGTCCAAATTTCATGATTTACTCCCAAAACATGCGGTTTAAATCTTCTAACTTATACTATTCTTTCATAAAAACATGTATTCTAAATCCTACTCTAACATGGATGAATTATCAACTAGGAATTTGCAAGATAGATACTTGCCTGGGAATCGAAGGTCTGATCTGTTGGTGATGAAGATATCGCTGCGTTTCTCATCTTACGATTTATGCCCCGATGGTGTTATTCTTGAAAAAGGTGTTACGGTTTGTGATCAAGTCTTGAAGGGATCTCTACCTTTCTTCTCTAATTTTCGTTCTATATTTCTGTGATTGATAACCCTAAAAGATTAACTCTAATAAATGATATAACTTAGGGAAATTCGTGGGTTTAATTACCCAAAAATATAGAATGACTATAATACCCTCCCGGGATGACAATTAGGCCTAAAAACTCCTCGAGACCCAAACTAAACCCCCGAGTACACTTGTTGGAACACGAGGCCCCAAACTTTTAAGATCTTATCACAAAACGTAATTTCCTTTTAAAGATGCGAAAGCTGAAGATGGTTCAATTAAATAAATTAACAGATTTTAATTTCTTTTCAAATTAAAATTAAACCTAGTGAAATTAAAGTAAAACAATTAATACATTTTTCACTTAAACCAATTTAACCCAAGTCCTAGAAATTTGCCTAAGTCACATTTTCAATATTTCCAAATTAAGCCAAACCAATTTTATCAAATTAAGTGATGACTTAAATTAAATTAACATTTACCCAAATAATTAGTTAGCACCAAATTAAAGATGAGTAGTGATTTAAACCAATTTTATCTTTTTACCTAAGCATGCGTTCTAGGTGAATTTTTCAAAAGATAAAAATAAACAATGAATCACTATTCCGCGATGTACGAGGAAAAACCCACAATGGGAAAAAACCTCGGACGACCCTAGACTTAAGTCCACTAAGTATGGTTTTACAATTACAAGACAGATGACTTACTTCCTCGACTCGACCCCTTTCAAGCCTTGACGCGTCTTCTTGTAAACACCTCTTCCTAGTCGATAACCCCGGAGCTCCACCGGAACCTTGGACTTCACCAATGAGACATAGGTACACCGTCAACCACACATGGTGCCTTTCACCATGTGAGAATGCCGCAGCAAAACAAACTTCTTCTTATTTGAGGGATTTAGAAGAAAACCGAAATGAACTCTTCAATAGGTAGAGTAAACCGGTGCCAAAACTCCAAGCAATGTATATATAAAGGAACTTGGATAAAAAAACTATGGGTGTAAAACAGAAGTGTTTTACGAATTTTTCTTGGAAAAATATACACTTAAACAATGAAATTTTCTTTGGAAAGATGAACACTCAAAAATTCTCTCTAGGAGTTGGAATAGTATGAAAAGTTAAAAATAAAAAGTTGGTTTTCGCACTTAATTAATCAGGTAAAAAGTTAGTGGGAAAAGAAGTGGGAAAGTGGGAAAACTGCTCAAAAAACTGCCAATTAACTATTCCCGCCAAAACTCGTTCTAACGAGATTTTCGTTCGAACGAAGTCTCGTTCGAACGAGCCTTCTAACGAAATTCCAATATGAACTCGTTAGAAATCTCGTTGGAAATCTCGTTCTAAGTTCCAGTGGCCAATAGGGTAACTCATTGGCAAACTCGTTCGAACGACAAACTCGTTCGAACGACAATATCGAACGAACTTCCAGAAATTATTGATTTTAGTCCAAAAACTTTATTTTAAAGTTTTAATGAAACTTTCTGAAAATAAACAACAGTTTAAAATAAGATACACCTATATAAATATTGTTCCAAGCTCATATATATATATTAAAATGCATTCATACCTTAGGAGCAATGGAAGCATGTTGATGACGTAGAAACGAGGCACAATACACACGGCGTTTGATGAAGCTTTATACTCTTGGCCGCTACGTCTTCAACTTTAGTATGTCATAGGCTTGAAGGATTGTCAATAACTCTATCCTATAGCTCAAATGTTTTTGTCCGGAATTGAGCCAAAACTACAAAGGACTCAATTGGAAATTTGTGTCCTTACAAATCTCCCCCTTTGGCTATTCCGGGACAAAACCCAACAAAAATCCTAGAGGTTCATGAAGCTCTACTAGACTAATAAAAATGTCCCACCCAAAATAAAATTACAATGCTTGACTCAAACAACCCAAGGATCAATATCTTTGCCGATGAAGAAAGTTGCCATTTTAGAAGTATTCCTTCACACTTAAGCAAACTATCAAACACATAGGGAATATAAAGAATATTAAATGCAATAAATACTCCCCCTAAATTCAATTCTCCCCTTTATCAACTGTGATCTACCTAAGAAGGTCGCGACTTCCCCTAAGTTGAATCTCCCAAACTAAGATACGATTACAATATGATTAGATACCATTTATTCCCCTATCATTCTCCCCCTTTTTGTTCTTGAATAGACAAAGGCTAAAGAATCAAAATGTAACTTATCTCCCCCAAGAAAATCATATACTCCCCTTAAACTAAACAAGGGATGGAAAGGATGGGATAACAAGATAAACATGAAAATGTGCATAAAGTGATGAGAACATTAAAGCACGTGGGCAACAAAATCATAACTAATCCAACAAGGAATAACGAATACCAAATAGGATGCAAGAAAATGATACCAATATGATACATAAAGTATTAAGCATGTGATATCAACAAAGAATGCAACAAGATAGATACCTATTATGAATTAAAGCATAGATGGACTAGAAATCGAGGCAAAGACCAAATAAAATATCATATATATACATACTCTAGATATATCAAATATACACACGCACACGCACACACACGCACACATACACACACACACACACGCACACACACACACACACACACACACACACACACACATATATATATATATATATATATATATATATATATATATATATAAACACACAAATGACACAAAATAAGATAAGCTTTTCAGACTCGTATGGTAAAAATATGTCATATGGGAACGAAAGTGTTGGGGTGTGAACTAGCAACAATTAAATTTAGACCTAATCACTTAAAACATGTTCACGGAGTTCTCAATTGATTGCAAACTTCATCATATTTGAATATAATCTCATGTGACAATATATATTGAACTCAATGAACAAACATACACAATGCATACAAGCCTAGGATTTTGATGATTCTACAAACCAATAGAGTCATGACATTGAAAGTACAACTAGGATAAATGGACATTGTGCAAACCGTTGATATGCCATCCAATCTCCCTCAATAAACATATGTATTTGAATGAATATATCAAACAAAAATAGGCCTTGGTAATTATTTATCTTTTTGATGCCATAATTCTATTTTTAGGCCTTTGGACCACATATTTATTTTAGGTTCATTCTAGACGGTGGCTTACTATTCGCAAAGGATAATAAATTCTTTCAGAGACCTTCCCCGTGCACATTTATATATAATATTTTTATTTCTCATAAATCTCACGTGCAACGGATTTTGACATGCACTAGTCCTCCTAGGTAAAAAAATATGTAGATGACAATATTGGTAGGAGATCACCTCATAAAGCTCAAATATACATGTGAAGTTAAAATTTCAAAAGAGCTCGTGCATGTGTGAATTTAGTCATATAAAAATAGAATCCATTTAAGCAACACAAAATCCAACTACTCCATGTAAGCATGGTAAAGAACATTTTAAGGATTGAAAATCTAAACCAAAAGTTCTAGCCACATGGGAGCGAAAAATATGGGATTCTAACACAAGTGTATGCCACATAAAGTGTGTCAAACTAAAATACACACAAAATAAAAATCTTTTTGAGTTTTTGAAAATTTTAACCAAAAAATAAAAATATATACTCAAAAGAAAAACAAAAATCATTTGAATTTTTCATTAAGCTTAAATTTCCAAGAGATAAAAACCCAAATGATAAACAAAAATCTTTTTGTAATTTTCATTTAATGAAAATAAAAATGAAGGAAATATAATACACAAGATAAACAAAAATCATTATTCTAGCATGTGATTAAGCATGGAGCATAGACTAGAAAATGATTAAACATGCATACACCTAGCAATGATATATAATATGAAGCACAAAAAGCTAGAGTATGCAAACAAAATTAATACATTCAACCCTTAAACTTAGCAAGGGATGTTTCATGTGAAAGCAAATGAGAATCAACAAATCTAATATCTAGCGCGTCTAAAAATGATTTCCGAACCCATATAGATGTATATTTAAAATGATGGGATTTGGAAATTAATGAAATGCTAGACATAGAATACCTAGGACTTCTTTTAAGATCAAAACAAAATGACCAAAGGTGACCTTTCCTACCACAATGCAAGCATGTGAAAACACTAGGAATGATACCTAAGGTGTGACCTTTTCTAAAGTATTTGGATAGAGTTGACCCTCTAAAACAAACAATGGTTTTAGCTTTAGCAACGACAATATTTGAACTAGATGAGCTAGAACTATTACAACTACTACTCGAGTCTTGTAAATCATTTTTCATATTTAAAATTTTGGACTCAAGTAATAAATTAGACTCCTCAATTTTACGGGACTCCTTCTTTAAATTTTCTACAACTCCTAGAAGGTTATCACGTTCCCCCTCAGTGTGAGCAAACTTATCCCTTAGAGTCTTTTCTCGACAATCACTCTCTTTCTTGGACTTTTCTAAAATATTAAAATTGTAATTTATGTCCATGAGCTTTTCACGAAAAATATCTTTTTGAGATAGCGAGGTTTGCAAAAATTCAACTTTAGCTTTAAAACAAGAATTTTCATCTTCAAGAAATTTAATTCTTTTTGCAAATCTCAAATTTAATTCTCTTAATTTTTCATTACACTTATTAAGCTCATTAAATTCCTGTCGAATATTAAAAACTTCATTATCATTAGAATTGGACAAATCATCATTAAGGCATCCCATCGAGAGATACAAAAAAAATGAGAGTGAGTAAAAATGAACCACCTAAAAATACAATGAGCACAAAAATTATAAAAACCGAAAAACGGATCTTTGACGCGATAAATTAGTGCTCCGACTCTGATACCACCTGTTGGACCACGAGGCCCCCAAACTTTTAAGATCTTATCACAAAACGTAATTTCCTTTTAAAGATGCGAAAGCATAAGATGGTCTTCAATTAAATAAATTAACATATTTTAATTTCTTTTCAAATTAAAATTAAACCTAGAGAAATTAAAGTAAAACAAGTAATACATTTTTCACTTAAACCAATTTAACCCAAGTCCTAGAAATTTACCTAAACCATATTTTCAATATTTCCAAATTAGGCCAAACCAATTTTATCAAATTAAGTGATGACTTGAATTAAATTAACATTTACCCAAATAATTAGTTAACACCAAATTAAAGATGATTAAACCAATTTTATCTTTTTACCTAAGCATGCGTTCTAGGTGAATTTTGCAAAAGATAAAAATAAATAATGAATCACTACGCCGTGATGTACGAGGAAAAACCCACAACGGGAAAAAACCTTGGACGTCCCTAGTCTTAAGTCCACTAAGTATGGTTTTATAATTACAAGACAGATGTCTTACTTTCTCGACTCGACCCCTTTCAAGCCTTGACGCGTCTTCTTATAAACACCTCCGCCTAGTCGACAACCCTGGAGCTCCACCGGAACCTTGGACTTCCCCCATGAGACATAGGTACACCGTCAACCACACATGGTGCCTTTCACCATGTGAGAATGCCGCAGCAAAACAAACTTCTTCTTATTTGAGGGATTTAGAAGAAAACCGAAATGAACTCTTCAATAGCTAGAGTAAACCGGTGCCAAAACTCCAAGCAATGTATATATAAAGGAACTTGGATAAACAAACTATGGGTGTAAAACAAAAGTGTTTTTCGAATTTTTCTTGGAAAAATATACACTTAAACAATGAACTTTTCTTTGGAAAGATGAACACTCAAAAACTCTCTCTAGGAGTTGGAATAGTATGAAAAGTTAAAAAGAAAAAGTTGGTTTCCGCACTTAATTAATCAGGTAAAAAGTTAGTGGGAAAGTGGGAAAATTGCTAAAAAACTGTCAATTAACTGTTCCCGCCAAAACTCGTTCGAACGAGATTTTCGTTCGAACGAAGTCTCGTTCGAACGAGCCTTCTAACGAAGTTCCAGTGTGAACTCGTTAGAAATCTCATTGGAAATCTCGTTCGAACATCATTCTTGTTTGAACGACACTTCGAACGACATTCCAGTGGCCAATAGGGGAACTCGTTGGCAAACTCGTTCGAACGACATTCTCGTTCGAACGACAAACTCGTTCGAACGACAATATCGAACGAACTTCCAGAAAGTATTGATTTTAGCCCAAAAACTTTATTTTAAAGTTTTAATGAAACTTTCTGAAAATAAACAACAGTTTAAAACAAGATACACCCATTTAAATATTGTTCCAAGCTCCTATATATATATATATATATATATATATATATATATATATATATATATATATATATATTAAAATGCATTCATACCTTAGGAGCAATGGAACCATGTTGATGACGTACAAACGAGGCACAATACACACGACGTTTGATGATGCTTTATACTCGTGGCCGCTACATATTCAACTTTAGTATGTCATAGGCTTGAAGGATGGTCAATAACTCTATCCTATGACTCAAACGTTTTTGTCCGGAATTAAGCCAAAACTACAAAGGACTCAATTGGATATTTGTGTCCTTACAACACTTTTCTGACTATCTTGACCGTTCCGGACACGACGGCGCACTCGAAATGACCATATGGGCGACTTATAATTTATTCACTTTTTATAATAATCTTTTAGTCCCGACACGACACAAGCGCGTCCCGACTTAATTTCCATAATTGTCATATTATTCACTCGTGACAATTTTAATAAATTCAATTCTACTTATTACTTTACTCACTAAGTAATATTCAACAAATCAATAAATTTTCAATAATTACTAACTCTCGTCACGCTAGTAAATATTAAAAAAAAATCGGATTAATATTAAATTAATTTATCTCAATTAAATTTAATAAATCTCCAATTTAAAAGCCATAAAAATACGGGGTATTACAACCATCTCAAATTATTTCCATTATGCTGAGACCTTGTTCCACCCCAAAGCTCCATTAATGGCCGGACCTACCAGCTGTGTTTCATGGAGACCCATTTGCGTAGCCATATCCTAACTGCTGCAATAATAATGGCAAGCCGAGACCACCAAGAACGCTGACAAAGTGGGTACTATAATTATGTGGGGCAAAGACCCACCTCCACCATTAATGGCCAAAGCCATGGAAATGCCAAAGACCACCAGATTCGTGAAATAGGCCAAAGATCCCCATTCCCACATGTGCGTGGGTAAAATCTCTAGCCCCGATTTCTCAAACCAAGGCTCCAATTAGGATGAAACCAAAACCCGAGCCAAAACCCGTGTTTGGGGAAATCTCCATAAACCTGCAATTTGAGCAAAAAAAAAAAGGGACATGGTGGGATTTTATTTAATTGTTAGTTATAAAATGGTTTCCTTGTATTTCTTTTCCAGTAAAAGATTCGTAACATATTCTTTTGGACTTGGATTCATGCACCGTTTGCGGCCTTGCGAAGCTTGGCTCGAGAACTTCAACTTTTGTGAATTCTTTGGGCAGAAATTCCAAAGTGTGAAATTACTAAATTTCCCCTGAACGTGCGAACTTCTACTGAACTTTATCAGAATGCACCCAAACTTCATACTAAGCACCATAACACTTACAAAATCTCAATAATACCTCAAATAACATTTTAGCATATAAAACGGAGGTTGTCTAATTAACGAGCATAATTATAGGCATTAAAGTACCCAAGGGGGCTAAAATGCATAAGATAAAAGGGTATAAAGTGAAAAATTCGATACGAATCACACCCTTAACTTACACATCGCTAGTCCCTAGTAATGAAATTGAAAGCAAGAAGAATTATAAGAAAATCACAAAATAAGAGATATATACAAAAGAGATAAAAGCCACTTTTGCGGGTGAACGATTGCATTTAGCGTATGCAATAATTCGTTAAACCCATAGGTTACCCTAGTGGACGAGTGTCGTCTCATGAGGGTTTTCAGGGATGAAACCCATAAATATCCTATGGTTTCCTCAAAATATGCCCAATCTCATGCGATAAGAGAACAATACGAATAAGATTCAACATGTTACTAGAAAGTGAATGAATTCACAAAAAAGTTCATATCATTAATATTATAGAATGAACTTCGTAGAATTGAAACCTTAAAATGTGGGAGGGGAGCGAGCACATGCAATATATGATTTGGCAAAAACTTATATAAACTGGATAATAAACATTAAAGCATGCATATTGGTTAATCCTCACTGAGCATTACACTCAACAAATGAAATCACTATGAATGGGGAGTTGATACACGGGACATGCGGGAATAAAGAGTAAATGTAAATGGAAACATGGCCGCGCACATGTCACAAATGAAGAACACTATATATAAAATGAAAAATATGTAATCTTAATGAAAGATACCATTCATTAAAGGAGGCAAAATGCATTTTCACATATTATCAAAACAATTTAAACTTTTGAATTGAATCACCCAAGGATCACATAGGACTTTATAGGGTTGTAATATAAGTTTGGGTTAAGGTTATGAAATGAAAGGACTATGCAGGGATTCAAAGTGTTCGGGGATGAAAACTCAGAATAGTGGAAAATGCGGGCAATTACAAAATTGGAAAATAATTTCCTTAATAGGAATTGAATATAATAATGGGGAGAGTAAACAAAGCTTATTAAACACTATACACATCATATATAAATTTCTCTTTCTTTTCTTTTCTTCTTTTTTCTCTCCTTTTCTTTTGTTTTCTACTTTCTCCTTTTCACCTCTTTTTCATTTCTCTTCATTTTTTTTACTCTCACATGCCCAATTGCAACCATTTAATACGAATATCATTCAATCCAAAGTATCATTCCAAACAAGGGTATGAAAGGTAAGATGTATGGTTTATAACTAAAATTTGGAGTTGGCTATGGGATTTGGGGTGGTTATAAAACGAAAGGCAATATAAGGCTCAAAGGGATTGATGCGCGAAAACATTTAAGGCGAGGTCAAGGTCAATATGGGTGATATAACAAAGATGGCCTATGATCATTTCCTAAAGTTTTTGCAATTCTCGAGTCAAAACAAACTTTGAAAAACATGATCAAGTAACACATTTCAAAATATAAACTCAATTAATAAACGATCAATGAAAGAATAGTGAGATTACCAATGACTGTAACATTTTCAAAGAGGAAAAGTAAGTGTATAACACTCACAAACGAAGAAAAGTCCAAAGCTCACTAGGTGTAAGTATATACAATGCAACAAAAGATTACCGAGTTATAAAAATCTTAAACAAAATCAATAAAGCAAGAAAAGTGCATGTGCTCATAGGATTAAAGTTTAATTCATGAAGTTATTCAAAAGATCAATGATTGAGGACTAAAGTCTAATAACTTCTAAAATCGAGAGCATGCATCATCGAGTTTTTTATTGGATCGACAATTATTAAAAATTATCATCGGAAACTAAGGCAAAATGCTCAACAAAGGAGAAAAAAGAAAGAAAATATTTTTGAAATTTTTACAAGAAAAGCCTGATTGGAATTAACATATAATCAAATCAAAGAAACTACCAATGAATGGATAGAATATCCGACAACCAAGGCTCTAATTGGTTGAATCAAATACCCAAGAAAAAACCCTGATATGGCCCAAAGCGCCATTTTTATTTGAGACCTGTTTGCTGCAAAAGAGAAAAGGGACACATGTGGCATTTATTCATAATATCAATGATTGAGGACTAAAGTCTAATAACTTCTAAAATCGAGAATGTGCATCATTGAGTTGTCTATTGGATCGGTCAATTATTAAAATTTATCATCGAAAACTAAGGCAAAATGCCCAACAAAGGAGAAAAAAAAGAAAATGTTTTTGAAAATTTTAATTTTTTACAAGAAAATCATGCTTAGAAATAACATATAATCAAATCAAAGAAACTACCAATGAATGGATAGAATATCCCACACCCCCTAACTTAAAACCTGACATTGTCCTCAATGTAAATTAAGAGCCAAGTTAAAGAGAGAAAAATAACGATATTACACCAAAAGGAGAGATCTCCGAAAACTACAAGTTCAATGATTCTACAAAACATATTAGTACCAAGCATAGAAAAAACAAATAACAAAAACTTAACTAACTACACTAGACAATAAGTAAGGATAAAGAAGAAAAAGAAAAATAAAACTAACTATTTACAACCTACAATTTTAACTCCTAACTAACTATACACTAGAAGTATAGATTTTTAAGGGTCCACCCAAATACTATTTAGCTTTAAAAGATCCACGGTGGACCCTACCTTTCATGCATACCTTTCGGAAAATAAGAATCCTGTTCAAACAACGTAAGGCATGTGTAAGGCGAAAGAAATGAACCATCCCCAATCAAATTTTTTGGAGGGAGGATGTTGGATTTGGATACAACGGGGGACAACAAGTGGGATCCAAGAAAAATATAATTTTCTCCCAAATATTTAGAAATTGGAATGGGAGGTGGCGCACATAGAGGCAAAATTGCCTTCATGGAAAGCAACTCGAGCAAGTACTCCTCGTCGGTGAAAGGGTTAAACGTTTTAAAATTTAGCACCGATTCATCGGGTTCTTGTATCGGTTCGATAATGGAGAATGAAAAGGGGGAGGAAAGAAATTCAAACTTAAGAGATGATTTATCATCGCTCAAAGTTGGAATTTCGAAGGAGATAGGATCATTTCCAATGAAAGTTTCTTCTTTGGGAACCAAAGCCGAAATCATTTAATTGCAAATGGATACTTCATCCATTTCATCCTCACTTTAAACCTCTACTATACTATGGGCCAAATGAAGGATGATTTGTTCCAAACTAGGTACAAAGTCCTCATTTGGTTCAAAATATTCCTCGACTTTAAAAGTCTCGAAAGAAATATCATCGTCGGATTCAAATAATAAATCCAATTCTAGATCCCAGCAATGATTTTCTTCCCGATAACGGTTTTCAAATTTCTCATCTTCATGCTTGCGCAAGCCCTCCCCAAAAGTCATAGGTCGAGGCGCGGATTATTACAAATGAGAAGTTTGAAAACTATCATCGGTACTTCAATCAAAATCATCATTATAAGAATTTTGAAAGCTATTGCAAATCGTTTCAACATTCGTATAATAAGAATTTCGAGGCCCAACATCAGAATAGGTATTACCAAAATTTCCATAACCCATAATTTGACTTTCGTTATACTCACCCAACGACATTTTAGAATTTGTAATTGTTTGGGCCTGTAAGTATTGACCAAAAGTCATAGGTGTAAGGGGATTTTGAGAATTATCACTACGATTACAGAAAGAATTGAAATAAAATATGCTTAACCCAACAAAGGCTTGAGATGGAAAATTCCATAAAGATATGCACGGCCAAAAAATTCAAGCAGTTCATGGCGCTCAAATGTAGAAGTCTTGCAAAAATTATTAACAAAAAATATAAATAGAATGAAAATACTATGAAATACAAAATCAAATAAATTCTAAAACATCAATTCCTTGATCTAGTAGACAACTCAATGATGCATGTTCTCAATTTTAGATGTTATTAGACTTTAGTCCTCCATCATTGATATTATGAATGACTTTAATCCCCGGTAACGACGCCATTTTCATAACACGTGGGAAACCGCGACGCAAGAGTATGAAAAGATATATGCCAGTTGTTATTCTCAGATCCTACCGCTATGCGAAAATCTAAACTATGACTACTCTCTTTTAAGGGAGTATAGCGACCAGTCCGAGTAACAAATCCACAGTGACGAGTTGTTAGAATTTAATCGTTTTAATACTTCTCGAATAAAAGTGTAAAAAGTAATGTTAAAAAAAATAAAAGATAATAAAGAGAAAAGATCATTCTAGGCGAGTGTAAATTAAACTAAGATTAACAAAGCGAATAAAACTATAGGTTACGCTAGGTATCCCTCACCCTTAGTTAATTGGAATAAATGGTTACATGGGTTCATGAGTTATTAAGATTGCATCTCGTTTTGTCAATTAATTAAATTAAGAGTTGTCACACCCCTAAATTCGCATAAAAGACTACTATGATTTTAGCGTCAACAAATACCCCCGAAATTACGCACGCAAGGTCATAAATACGGAGCATACGTGATTTACCTCGTTAAATCTCCTAGGCATAATAACTAGGATAACCCAATCGAAATAAATGAGTAAAAACTCCATCACCAAAGAAAAGCAACCAAACCAACACAAGGTGAGTTCAATCCAACACTACCTAATTTACACTAACCACTAATCATAATGAACGAAATAAATTAAATAACTAATTAATTAAAGGAAACAACAACTAAATTAACTACAAAAACTATCTAGGCTTGAAATAAATAACAAAGCAAGAAATTAAAGCAAGTAGACAATGAATAGCAAAAGGGAGGTTACATAAATGTGTATCAACCCACAAAAATGGAGGAGAGGGGTTATCTCCAACCAAATCCCCAAAGTGCTCAAACCCTAGAACTAAACTAACTAAGAGAGAAAAAACTAGATATTATGAGTGTCCCTTACAAAAATACAAAGAGTTGACTTATATAGTAAGTGGGAAAAAGGAAATAAAAGAAAAATAAATAATAAAAGAATAGGAGGATCAGTGATTAGGCTCAAATTCTTTCGAATTTAGCCCCTTAATTTAGAGACTTCTACCATCTCGAATAACGTAAAATGAGTGTAATTATTGCATTTCTTTGATACTAACTCCTTATAACAAGTACATATAGTTTCGTGTATTCCTCATGAGTTTTGCAGGTATTCAAAGTACTGTGGAAGAAAGAAACTGGAAAAGCAATGAATAAAGTCAAAGGAGGAAAGTCAAAGGGCGATTTCATAAATTTGTTGCCTTCGTCCGGAGTTGAAGCCAACTAGAGAGTTGAAGAGAATTCAATCTCAAGAGAATTGGAAGAAACAACAAGTTAATCCGAGCTATGGAAAAGTTACAAAGATTTGAAATTGAGAAGAATCACGAAAAAGATCCCTGCATGAATTACCAAGGCGATCCGGACCTTTTTCCCCAAAAGGATCCGGACCGCCCTGGTAAAAGAATCGCTGTAAGGAAAAGGGGTGCGATCTGGACCTTTTTCCAAAAAGGATTCGGACCGCCTCAAGCTAAGGAATACTGGTTCGAATAAGGGGACGATCCGAACTGACTAACTCGATCGGTCCGGACCGCCTAGGATTTTTACGAATTTTTTTGTTCTTTCTCAGAGTTCTATGTGGGTCAAACTCTTGAAAATTTCAGGGCTATTTATTCAGATTAGTTCCCTAATACAGGGAGTTCGATTTTTAGGTTAGCTAAGTAGGAGTAGAGGGTTTTTGTAGTAAAAAAACCCCAGTTTTCAATTAGAAGCATTGTTGTAAGGATTTGAGTTCAATTTCTGCAATTCAAGTAACACTTTCTCTTTAATTTTCGATTGGTCATTAGTTTTAATTTCTGGTTTTGAATTTAAAATGCTCTTTTCATTTAATTTCTTTAGATTTCCTATTTTATTTCTTAAAAACCCTGTCTTTCTCTAAGTTAATTATGTCTAGCTAATTTTCTAAGGGTTGGGGTGCATGAACCCCACCCGATGTAATTCACAATATTGGATATAGACTTTTGAATTAGAATCTTAGACGAATCATGTTGTATAACTGGTGCAACCATTGTAGGACTTTTGATCTCGATTTCCCTAGGTAACCGGGATGCTTAAGAGTGCGACACACGTATTGGTTAATGCGACACCGCTTTACTCGTCCTTTGCTTGCGGGCTACGATCCCTCATATGTGTAATACTTGGGAGTACTAAAGACCGGGTTCGTTTAAAATTCTAATTCTGAATCTAGTATCCTATGAAGTGAATTACTAGGGTGTGGGGGATTGTAACCCGACCTATAATACTCATCTCATAGTTAAACTTTTAGTTCAATTGTTATTAGCTTTTCGTTTAAATTAGTGTAGTTTCATTTTATTTCATTCTAGTTTCATTAGTTAATCATTCTCAAATTTGCACCTAGTTGTACTTATTTCGTATCCCAAATCATCTTTTCTTTCTTTCTAGAGTCAAAGTTAGGATTTCTTCATCTTTCCATTGTCATTACGACTCTGTCATCTTGTTTCCCTGAGGATCGATACTCGACTTACCGGGATTATTACTTGAGTGACAGGCTTGAACTTGAGCCTATATAGCACACACTCAGATACACATCTGTGGCCACGTTAAGTTTTTGGCACCGTTGCCGGGGAACTAGGTAGACTTAGGTTAGATCGGGTCAATCTAGAACTTTGACAAAAAATCCAAAAATAAAAAAAATAAAAATACATCATCTCTCAAAAGCCATTAATGCAAAATCCTGAACATACTCAGACTCACAATACTGCAACCAGAATCCACGAAAATCCGATTGTTGAGTATAACTCTGAAAGCCCCCACACACCTCGCGTTCCACAATTTTGGGTTCCATTTCCCACTCATGAGCACTCTATCAGTAGTTACAGCCTGAGTCAACCTTCGAGTCACACATATAGGACACCGAGTGAGTATTCAGAGTCATTTGTAGCATGCACAAGCCCGATATCAGACGTAGCGAGTTAAGACACTGAAGAGGGAGATATACCCTATCATCCCATGAAAGATATACTCTTTCCTGAGCGGATTGTCACCCCTTGTTACATTTAACTTTCGTATATTGCCGGTCAATTCCACTTTCGCAATGGGATGATACAGATTCTCCCTATGTTTCACAGCATGGATTCGAAAAAACCATACCTGCATATTTGCGAGTTCGTAGAGGCATGCGACACATTTAGTGACCAAGCTTGCACGCAAGATGTCATTCGGCTAAAGCTCTTTCCTTTTTCCTTAAAGGATAAAGTCAAGACCTGGCTATGGTCTCTACTCCCGAACTCCATAACTTCGTGGAGAGATATGCAATCCAGGTTTATCTCAAAATTCTATCCACAGCACAAGACCAACTCTGCCAAAACTCAAATCCAAGGTTTTCGACAGCACGATAATGAGTCTTTTGACTGGTGTTGGGAGCATTTCCAAGAGTTAGTAAGCGCATGCCCCCATCATGGTTTTGACAAAAACCTTGTGATCTCTTTCTTCCATAATTGGTTGAAAATATCTTCCAAACAACTTGTGCAAACAATATGTGAAAGACCTTTTTAGGATTTAAACTCCAATGATGCCGAGGCCCGTCTTAAGTATGTCGCAGAGACTACTCAAGCATGGGACACATTTAATCCTAATACCCAAGCCCAGTATAGACAAGCATCTATCACTCCGACTGCATCCGGTATATACCATTTGGATAGTAATACCTTAATAGACCATCGATTCGATCAATTTTAGAGAGATATGATAAAGTGGTTTAATGGTCGGTTAAGAGATATCTCCAGATTCAGCCGTGGTTCAAAAGAAAATGTGTGTGCTATCTGTGAGGGGGGCCATTCCACAAAGTCATGCCCGATGATTTCTGCCTACAAATCCATGCACACAGAGAAGGTGGATGTTATAGGAGGATTCAAGGGAAATTCTACTGCCCCGCATAGGAACTCGTACAACCCTTCATGGAGAAACCACCCTGGATTTAATTACGGACAACCACAAGATGTGATGAACCCACATTCACAAGTTGTCCCACCTCCACCACCTCCTCAATACCAACAAGCACCATCATCTCCAGCGCCATATGTAGCTCCACCTCAGAGGAACCTAGAGGATACAATAAACCAGTTCATAAATTCTCAAAGTGCAACCAATGCTAGAAATGAACGCATGTTTGCCGAATTTAATGCACACATCCTCAAGTTGCAATCATCGTTGAGTATCCAAGAGAGAGGAAAATTTCCTGTCCATGGCCAAAGACCTACCTAAGGTCAATCTAGTGTTAGCTCCACCTCTATAGAACAGAAGGAGCATTGCCAAGCTATAACCACTCTTCGTAGTGGGAAAGTTGTTGATTTATCACCTCCCCCACACGACATTTTAAAAGTCAAGGAGAATTCGCCCGACTTGAAAGAGGCCGAAGATATCCCCTTGAACGAGAGTGAAAAGGAAGACACTAGTGAGCCTGAGGTAGTTGTAAAGCCACCCTTCGCTGCACCATTTCCTCAAATATTAGTTCCTTCCCACAAAGGTACTATAAGTGATGAAGTGCTAAAAGTCCTTAAGAATGTGAAATTGAACTTACCTTTCCTCGATACAATAAGTAAAATTCCAGCTTATGCGAGAGTTATAAAAGACTTATTAAAAGTCAAGAGGAGGATGAAGGTAAAGAAAAACTTGTTCCTAGAACATAACGTGAGCTCAGTTCTTCTTAACGATCTCCCACCTAAATATAAAGATCCTGGTGTACCCACCGTTTCCTGCACTTTTGGAGAGAACAAATTCGAAAAGGCGTTACTCGATTTTGGGGTGAGTGTCAATATCCTCCCCTATTCAATTTATAGGCAACTTGATCTGGGTGATCTTAAGCCCATAAGGATCACTCTCCAATTAGTGGATCGAACCGTGAAGATATCGAGGGGTATAGTTGAGGACGTGATAGTATAAGTGGACACTTTCTACTTCTCGATAGATTTTGTCATTTGGGACACGGAACCCTCCTTCGCCTCGAAAAATCATGTTCCCATTATTCTTGGGCTCCCATTCTTAGCTAAGGCTAATGCACTGATCAATAATTGAAATGGGCAGATGCAACTCACTTTTGGGAATATGACCTTAGAAATAAACATCTTCAACATAGCCCAACAAGCAAGGGAAGAAGATGATCTTCACGCAGTGAGCTTAATTGACGATATCATAGAAGAGCACATTGAGGAAAATTACTGTGGCGATGCCTGAGAAGCTTGCCTATTGTCTAGTCACGAGAGCGAGGGAGATTACACCGAGTTCGAGAGAGAGATTGAGGAGTTAAGAGGCTTACTCGATGAGAGAGCATCGAACGAGGACTCGAGATATGTTAGTTGGGTTTCTTTATTGTAAGAGTTACCGTCATGAGGGACACGCATGGTACCCTCTAGCGACACATTCCCAACCCTCGAGTTGAAGAAAATACCCTCCAACATTAAATATGATTTCCTAGGTGAAAGTGAGACATTTCCTGTTATTGTCTCCTCTAGCTTAGATGAATAGCAGGAGGGTAAACTATTAAAAATTTTGAGGAAGTACCAAAGTTCTTTTGGTTGGTGTATAGCTGATATAAAGGGGATAAGCCCTACGATTTGTACTCATAAGATTCACCTCGATGAGGATGTTAATCCCTCGAGAGAAATGAAAAGAAGGCTAAATCCCACAATGAAAGATGTGGTGAAGAACGGAATTATAAAGTTGTTGGATGCCGAGATTATATACCCAATCTCGGATAGCAAGTGGGTGAGACCCGTTCAAGTCGTCCTGAAGAAGTCGGTCATGAATGTGATTGAAAATGCCAAGGGAGAGCTAGTCCCCCAACGCACCACCACTGGGTGGCGAGTTTGCATTGGTTACCGAAAACTCAACACGAGAACTAGAAAAAACTATTTTCCCTTGCCATTTATCGATCAAATGCTTGAAAGAGTAACGAGCCACCCTTATTATTGCTTCCTAGATGGTTATTCTGGATATAAACAGAGTGAGGTAGATGTACTTGATCATGAGAAGATAACCTTCACTTTCCCTTTTGGAACTTTTGCCTATAAACATATAACATTCGGCTTGTGTAATGCACCGGCGACCTTTCAATGGTGCATGTTGAGCTTATTCAGTGACATGGTTGAGAGAGGTATAGAGGTGTTTATGGAAAAATTTAATATTTTTGGCACCTCTTTCGATTTATGTCTAGCCAATCTTGAGAAAGTACTAACCCGACGTGTAAAAAAGAACTTAGTCCTGAATTTGGAGAAATGCCATTTCATGGTGACTAAGGGCATCATTGTTGGCCACATTGTGTCATCCAAAGGGATCGAAGTTGATCGAGCAAAAATTGATGTCCTAGTTGACCTACCCCCACCTAAATCGCTAAAAGACGTGCGCTCTTTCTTGGGTCACGCAGGGTTTTATAGAAGGTTCATTAAGGACTTTAGCGCCATCGCTAGACCCTTATACAACCTTCTTATGAAGGACACCCCGTTGGAGTGGAATGAAGCTTTCCAAAGTGCTTTCGAAAAATTGAAGAGCATGCTTGTTTCCTCTCCCATCATGCAAGCTCTGGATTGGTCCTTACCATTTGAGCTTATGTGTGATGCGAGCGATTATGCAATAGGGGCTATTTTGGGCCAAAGAAATAATAAAAAATGCTCATGTCATCTACTACGCTAATCGGACTCTTACCGGACCACAACTCAACTACTCCACCACGGAGAAGGAATTACTAGCGGTAGTCTTCGTTCTTGACAAGTTTTGATCCTATCTTATCAGTTCCCCCATCACTTGTTTCACCAGCTACGCGACTTTAAAATAACTCCTTGCAAAGAAAGTTGCAAAGTTGCGCCTCATAAGGTGGATCCTACTCCTACAAGAGTTTAATCTCTCCGTTAAAGACAAAAAAGGAGTAGATAACATCGTCGCCGATCACTTATCACAGCTTTCGTCCGGCGTACCTAGTGATCCTACACCCATAGACGAGTATTTTCCAGATGAGCAACTCTTTGCCACCTCTTCTTTGCCCTGGTTTGCGGATATAGTGAACTATCTTATCACGGGAGCCGTCCCTGCCGATTGGACACCGCAAGATAAGAAGAGGTTTATCAATTGGTCGTGCATGTTTTTCTACGATGACCCCCTCCTTTTTAAATATTGAACCGACCAAATCATCTGGCGATGCGTACCGGATGACAAAATTCCTAAAGTTATCCAATTATGTTATTCAGAATCATGTGGAGGCCATTTTTTCGTGAAAAAGACAACCACTAAAATTCTCTAAAGCAGTTTGCACTGTCCCACAATGTTCTGGGATGTAAATAATTGTTGCAAATCTTATGACAGGTGTCAACGGATAGGGGCGGTTACCCGATGAGGCATGATGCCATTAACCCCGATTCTCATCATTAAGGTTTTTGATTGCTGGGGTATTGACTTCATGGGCCCTTTTTCCCCGTCCTTTGGATACTATACTTTTTAGTCATAGTAGACTATGTTTTTAAGTGGGTGGAATCTATAGCTACCAAGACTAATGACAATAAAGTGGTGATAAAGTTCCTGCATGAACACATACTTTCTCGCTTCGGTGTTCTAAAAGCGATAATCACTGATAATGGCACGCACTTTTGCAATAAGCCGTTTGAGAAGATTATGAGAAAGTATGGGGTCGTTCACAAGGTTGGAACGACCTATCACCCACAAATGAATGAGCAGGCCGAATTGGCCAATCGTGAAATAAAAAACATCCTCGAGAAGACTGTCAATCCCACCTGAAAAGATTGGTCTCTTAGATTGAATGATTCCATATGGGCCTACCGCACCGCATACAAGAACCCACTTGGAATGTCCCCGTTCCGTTTTATGTATGGCAAACCTTGCCATCTTCCAGTTGAGTTGGAGCACAAAGCGTACTGGTCCATCAAGGGATTGAATTATGATATGGATAAAGCCGGTGAAGCCCGCAAGCTTCAACTGAATGATTTGGAGGAGATACGCAATGATGCATATGAGAATGCCAAGATTTAGAAAGAAAGGATGAAACTCGTGCATGATAAGATTATTTGACGGAAAGAGTTTCAACCCGAACAAAAGGTACTCCTCTATAACTCCCGACTTCATCTACTTTCGGGTAAATTGTGGCCTCGTTGGACTGGCCCATTCGTTGTTAAGGCCGTGTTTCCCCACAGAGCTATGGAATTGGAAAATCCAAAAGGGGGAAATGTGTTCAAAGTCAATGGTCAATGCCTAAAACCATATCTAGAGGCGTGCGTAGAGGACGTCGACACCATTTGGTTGTCGGACCCCGTCTACAAAGTAGAGTGAGCTGAAACTAAGAGGTTGTTGCACCCCGACGCGTATGGGGTGATTCTTGTGTATAGTAGTCAGGTGTATCTTAGGATATGGTAGGTAGGGTACCTATATAGGTGTCGAGTACATTCGCGGGTAGGAAGCATACACTTTGATCCCACTTCGAAATTCAAAAATGAGGGTTGAGCATAATTCAGGGTCATAATTGAGTCGAAAGTAAGTGGGAAGGCATTTAAAGTACGTGAGAGGCTGAGAAAAAGATCAGAGAGGAATTCTGTCACCAAAAGGCAGGCGATCCGGATCGCCCATTGGCACCCGATCCGGACCACCTTCAAAGAATTCAAAAATAAGAATTTGCACGATAATCCGGACCGCCCTTGGGCACCAGGTTCGAACTGTAATACCCCGTATTTTCATGCTATATTAATTTGGGGATTTATTAAATTTAATTTGAGTTAATTATTTAATAAAAATACGGAAATTAATTATGTTATAATTATTAACGTGACAAGAGTTAGTAATTATGGGAAATTTGTTGAATATTACTAATGAGCAAAGTAATATATAATATTGGTTATATTGAATGTCACGAGAGAATAAAATGACAATTTTGGAAATTTGAGTCGGGATGCGCCCGTGTCGCGTCGGGACTAATTATTGATAAATAAAAGTGAATATTTTATAAGTTGTTCGTATGGTCGTTTTGAGTGCGCCAACGCGTCCGGAAGGGTCGAGATAGTCAGAAAAGTGTACCCGGGGGTTTAATTTGGGTCTCAGGGCGTTTTTAGGCCTAATTGGTACCCCAGGAGGGCGTTTTGGACATTTCACCTTTTTGGGTAATTAAACCCACGAAAATTCAAAGGGTTATATCAGATATCTGGAATGTCATCTAGGGTTAGAAACTCTAAACACAAGTGACGGCCATAGGAGAGGAAGGAGAGAGCTCTCAAGGCAAATTCGAGGCCCAAAAGTCATCCGTTGCACCGCCACCACCATCAATGCGTAGATCGCGCAACGGACTACGCAACCACACCAAAATCATCTGCAAATCAGAACACCAAAAATCCCAGGCAAGTGTTTATCTTGCTTATTTCGTTGATGCATCTTTCATATTAGCTTAGGAATGATTAGGATGAATTGTATGGAAGAAATACCCAATTTGAGATAGGATATTGCATGTAGTGATGACTTAAATGATACTCTGGAAATCTTTTGTGATGTAGAGGATTAAAATATGAAATTTTAATGTTGTATAAGAAGGAACCACGAAATTTTGATATTGTATAAGAAGGAAACCTTATAGCCAAATCATCATAAAGGAGGAAAATCGCGCTACAGGACCCCCGAACCGGTTCGCATAAAGGAGGAAAATCATGCCCACGCTACTTGCTATCCCTGAGGTTTCCGCGCTGGGACAGTCTTATCTCGATGGGACCTTTATGGGGGATATTGACTTATACCCTAGAAGATAGATATCCTTGGTACAGGCTATCGATGTGATAGTTCAGACGGTCCTAAGAGACGCAGGCATGTGACATCCTCTTAGAGACTTGGAATCTATTCTTCGCCTCATCTTGTTTGTGTATAGATATCCTTGGTACAGGCTATTGCAGTGATAGTTCAGACGGTCCTAAGAGACGCAGACATATGCCGTCCTCTTAGAGACTTGGAATCTATGCTTCGCCTCAATATTGTTTAAGTATGTGTTAATACAATTCGAGAGTGATTCCGAATTTGTATTCCCCTTAATGTGAGTGATATGGGGTTTGGATAGTAGAGTATGCCCGCACCATAGTTATTATTTGGGGTGCTGTTATGATATATATATTTTACGAGTAGTTAATATATATATGAAATTATGAAATTTGGAACTACCTATTGTGAATTGATATGTAGGACATGGTTGATGACTCAATTATAAATACTTGTTTTGAGAAAGTATAATATGACACTGGAAAACTTTATTGATTAATAAAGTTAAAATGAGAACTTTGGTTACTAATTGAAATATTCTTTTCAAACAATTGAATCGTTAAATTTTGAATCCTGCGTATAATATAAGATAAGTTAAACCGTTGGGAAAGGATAGCGTGATATATGAGGAGTTAGTCCACTGGGAAGGTTAGTGCGATAGGTGTGTACATTAGAAGAGAGGTGAGAATTTCTCAAGAGAGTGTCGCACTAATATGTCGTTGCATTGGCCTGTATCAATTTAAATACTTGCTAAACAATTTTTAAATCATATACACTATCGGGCTCTGACCCGTTTCTCTCTCTCTCTCTCTCTCTCTCTCTCTCTCTCTCTCTCTCTCTCTCTCTTGTATATATATGTATATATTACAGGTGCCCAGCCACAGGGGCGTCTTGCTTAGGATCCCTTGGGAGGAACGTGCTGCAGCTTAGGTGGGAGTTGCAGGCCACTTGCTTAGACGATTTCATTTACTTGATTCCTCTTCTATCATTCTCAGTTATTGGGCATGTGTCGCCCTTTCCACTATTTATCTGTTTTATTGGGACATTTATATTTCAGTTATTTCTAGTACTGTTACTTTGGGATTTATTCAGCATGTATGATTTACATTAAGTTTTAAATGTTGGGATTTTGGATGTTGAATGTTCAAAGCATTTGGATTATGTTCCAGGTTAATTGTTGTATGATTCTTACTTATTGAAAATGTTGTTACTAATTAAATAAATAATTTTCCTTTAAAAATAAAATTGGTCAGAAATGTTGAAAAATGGTTTTGACACTTAGCTTAATTAATTAGGGTGTTAATTTGGAAAAGTTTATTTTTACGACAGTGATGCTAAGAATTAGCCAACTGTTCACCTTGATTTTAATTTAATAAAGGAGTGATCGCCCGGTATTTAATTAGGCGGGGTGTCACAGGTGGTATCAGAGCATCAGGTTCTAGTGTCCTTTAGGATCTGTGCGGCTTATTATGCTTTCAGCGTTACTTTCTTTGATATAGAGCCCCAAATACTAGGAATGTTGTGTTCATCTCTATACATTGGGAATTCGTGCTTCTGCGATTTGTTTATTTGAATGATGAACTCATCCAAATTTATGTAAATTTTCAGATGGACCGTCAAGAAGAACTAGCTAGAACGGTTAAGGGAGTCAACGAGCAGGATCGACTCACACCTCAGGTATCCCCAGAGAGAATATCAACCGCAGAGTTAGCATGTATCGTAGCACAAGCAGTTACCACTGCGGTCTTGCAGTATCAAGAACGCAACACACAACTCATGGGGGGGCAAAAGATCTAGAGAGTACAATCAGTCTGTCATGACTGGAAATATTGTGTGTGTGAAGACACAAAAATCGCAACAACAAGCTCTTCAGGCCCATAAAAGCCACGAGGGTAACAAATTGTACGGGGAAACCCAAAAGCGTCAGGGTCAACAAAGCCAAGGTCCGAGTGAAGTCACAAAGAGGTGTTTCAGTTGTGGAATGGACGATCACAAACGTAAATCTTGTCCGAATCAGACTGGGGATAAACTACAATCCGACCAGCGGAGAATTTTGAAACTTTGCTATAAATGTGTACAACCGGGTCACAAGTGGATGGATTGTCCTCACCCTGACATAGTTTTTCCGCAAATTTCCCCTCAAGGCCAGCAAGACCAAGGAAAAAGTGAGTCTAGTCAACAATGTGGTAAAGTGAAGCAGTTTCGAAAGAGGAATAAAGTCCCAAGTCAACAAGGCCGACACCGACAGCAGCAGGGTCGGAGGGGGAGTAACTTCGGAGGCTGATGTTTTGGGTGTGGTAAGCACGGCCATAGGCGCCAGGATTGTCCGGAGGGAGATAGGGCCCCACAACAGCAGGGTGCCCGTAATGATCCACATGGGCCACTTTTTCCAGTCGCTCTCCCAGCACCAGCTCAGGTACCAGCCTTACCAACCTTTCTAGTAGCTCCAGTGCAGCAGGGGCAGTTACAGTACAGACATATCTATAATGTCCACCAGGCATCCGCCCCACAGGCACCACCAGCGATTTGGGGTATGTTTTCTATCCATGAGACTTTGGGTCGAATTTTATTTGTTACTAGGACAACGCATTGTTTTATAGCTACATATTATGCGAAGACCTTAGGGTTATTAACCACAGTAGAGAGCACTGTAACGTAGGTAGACTCACCACTGGGGGATGGTTCGCTTATCTTCTTTATATGCCGAGGAGTGTGGGTAGAGATTGGTAGTTTGGTATTACCTGCTGACATGTTAGTCTTAGATGTGCATGAGCATAATGTTATTATCGGTATGGATTGGCTCGCAGCTTATAGATCCATGATTGATTGCTTCGGTGGGAGCATTGTTTTTGCCATTCCGGGGCAAGAGATGTTTGTAGTGGCGATGCCTCGCCCAGAAGGAGGTTCGACCGCTCATTTGTATTATATAGAGGAGGATACCTCTAAGGAGGTTATGATTCCGTTAGACTCAATTTCAGTTGTTCGTGAGTATTCCGATGTGTTTCAGGAAATACCAGGCCTACCCCCCAGTCGAGAGATAGACTTTGTTTTAAATTTATTGCTAGATACTAGACCTATAGCACGCGCTACATACCGTATGGCTCCGGCGGAAATGTGAGAGTTACGAGATCAGATAGAGCAGCTGTTAGGTCAGGGCTTCATTCGCAGGAGTACCTCACCTTGGGGCGCTCCAGTTCTATTTGTGAAGAAGAGAGATGGTTCACTGAGGTTGTGGGTGGACTACCGGGAGTTGAACAAGGTCACGATACGGAATAAGTATCCGTTGCCTTGAATCGATGATCTGTTCGACCAGCTGAGGGGAGCAACTTTCTTTTCGAAGATAGATCCGAGGTCGGGGTACCATCAGCTACGTATTAGAGAGCAGGATGTTTCAAAGACTGCCTTCTTGACGAGATATGGGTCTTACGAGTTCAGAGTGATGCCATTTGGTCTCACAAATGCTCCAGCCGTATTCATGGACTTAATGAGCCGAGTATTCAGAGAGTTCTTGGATCAGTTTGTCATCATCTTTATAGATGACATTTTGATATATTCACACTCCGAGGAGGAGCACGCCGAGCATTTGAGGCAGGTTCTTCAGACTCTACGAGAGCATCAGTTGTATGCTAAGTACGAGAAGTGTGGATTCTGGTTGCGAGAAGTACAGTTCTTGGGCCATGTTGTTTCTGAGCAGGGGATAGCAGTTGACCCAAGTAAAGTGTCAGTGGTGAGGGAATGGGGACAGCCCACGACACCGACGAAAGTGCGTAGTTTCTTAGGGTTAGCCGGATACTACAGGAGATTCATTCGGGAATTCTCCAAAATAGCGGGTCCACTGACGAATCTGACTCGCAAGGGGGTACCATATGTTTGGGATGACGATTGTCAGTTGGCTTTCGACGAGCTGAAAGACAAGCTTACGTCAGCGCCAGTCCTTGCTTTACCAAAGTCGGGTGTGGAGTACCTGGTTTACACCGATGCCTCTTTACGGGGACTTGGGGGAGTACTTCAGCAGGAGGATAAGGCTATAGCTTTTGCCTCCGCAAGCTTAAGCCGCATGAGAATAATTACCCCACCCACGACCTGGAGTTAGCAGCGGTCGTTTTTGCATTGAGGATATGGAGGCACTACTTATTGGGGGAGAAATTCCGTTTGTTCACAGACCACAAGTCACTGCAGTTCCTATTCACTCAGCGAGAGCTGAATATGCGACAGCGCAGATGGTTAGAGTTTGTGAAGGACTATCAGTTCGACATACAGTATCATCCGGGGAAAGCCAACGTAGTTGCTGATGCGTTGAGCCGTAGACCGGTAAATGAGGTAACGGACGTCTGGAAAGCAAAGTGGAAGGAGTTAGGCCACCAGGACGCAGTAGCCCGTTCCTTCATATCTGTTATGACAGTCACACCCGAGATTGTTATGAGGGTAATACAGGCACAGACCACAGACCCATTTTGCCAGGAGCAGATTGTACGACTTTTAGCCGAGGGTGATGAGTCCTATTCTGTTAGTTCTGATGGGGGTTTGAGGTTTAATAGGAGATTGGTGGTTCCAGAAGGAGCAGAATTACGTCATGCAATGATGACCCAGTCTCACGGGTCCCGATTTGCAGTACATCCTGGAAGAGATAAGATGTACCAGGATATGAGGAGGCAATACTGGTGGAGTGGGATGAAGAAGGACATTGCTGAGTTCGTGTCCAAATGTTCTACCTGCCAGCTGGTGAAGGTGGACCATTAGAAACCGTCAGGATTGCTTCAGCCATTGGAAGTACCCGCGGGGAAGTGGGAGAGTATTTCCATGGATTTTATTACAGGGTTGCCTACATCACAGCGGGGACACGATTCTATCTGGGTGATAGTAGACCGTTTGACCAAGGTGGCTCATTTTCTGTCGGTGCGAACAGACTATACCACGGGTCAGTACGCTCAGTTGTTCATTGCTGAGGTTGTCAGATTACATGGGGTGCCCCTGAATATTGTGTCAGATAGAGACAAGATTTTCGTGTCACGTTTCTGGGAAAGCTTTCAGGAGGCTATGGGTACTGAGTTGAGGTTGAGTTCAACTTATCACCCACAGACAGATGGACAGACAGAGCGTACTAATCAGATGTTAGAGGATATGCTACGCAAGTGTGTTCTTGATTTTGGAGGAGGTTGGGAGCCACATCTTCCACCAGTGGAGTTTGCTTATAATAACTCTTATCAGTTCACGATTGGCATGGCTCCATTTGAGGCTTTGTATGGCAGGCCTTGTCGTTCTCCAACTTGTTGGCTCGAGGTGGGGGATAACAAGTTGCTAGGACCAGAGGTGATTCAGGAAACCTCCGCGACGATTGAGATGATCAGAAGTCGCATTCGAGTAGCCCAAGACAGGCAGAAGAGCTACGCCGATGCAAAACGGTTCTTCCGGGAGTTTAATGTGGGGGACCAAGTGTTACTGCGTGTATCTCCTATGAAAGGAGTGATGAGGTTCGAGAAGAAAGGGAAATTGGACCCAAGGTACGTGGGACCATTTCCCATTATCGAGAGGGTTGGGCCGGTAGCATACAGATTGGGACTACCAGAGCATTTACATCGCATTCACGATGTATTCCACATCTCGTCGTTGAGACGGTATCTTCGGGATGATATGGCCCATACTCACATTGCGATAGATGAGATAGAATTACAGCATGACAGCTCTTACGAGGAGAGACCGGTGGCTATCCTAGACTATAGTGAGAGGAGATTGAGGTCAAAGATAGTTCCACTTGTACGAGTCCAGTGGGAGCACCACAATGTGGAGGAATCCACTTGGGAGCGCGATGCCGATATGCGCGAGAGATATCCAGATTTGTTCTTACCAGGTATGCCTTGTTTTCCGAATTTTGGGACGAAATTCCGTTATTAGGGGGGAAGTATGTAATACCCCGTATTTTTATGCTATATTAATTTGGGGATTTATTAAAATTAATGTGAGTTAATTATTTAATAAAAATTCAGAAATTAATTATGTTATAATTATTAACGTGACAAGAGTTAGTAATTATGGGAAATTTGTTGAATATTACTAATGAGCAAAGTAATATATAATATTGGTTATATTGAATGTCACGAGGGAATAAAATGACAATTTTGGAAATTTGAGTCGGGACGCGCCCGTGTCGCGTCGGGACTAATTATTGATAAATAAAAGTGAATATTTTATAAGTTGTTCGTATGGTCGTTTTGAGTGCGCCAACGCGTCCGGAAGGGTCGAGATAGTCAGAAAAGTGTACCCGGGGGTTTAATTTGGGTCTCAGGGCGTTTTTAGGCCTAATTGGTACCCCGGGAGGGCGTTTTGGACATTTCACCTTTTTGGGTAATTAAACCCACGAAAATTCAAAGGGTTATATCAGATATCTGGAATGTCATCTAGGGTTAGAAACTCTAAACACAAGTGACGGCCATAGGAGAGGAAGGAGAGAGCTCTCAAGGCAAATTCGAGGCCCAAAAGTCATCCGTTGCACCGCCACCACCACCAATGCGTAGATCGCGCAACGGACTACGCAACCACACCAAAATCATCTGCAAATCAGAACACCAAAAATCCCAGGCAAGTGTTTATCTTGCTTATTTCGTTGATGCATCTTTCATATTAGCTTAGGAATGATTAGGATGAATTGTATGGAAGAAATACCCAATTTGAGATAGGATATTGCATGTAGTGATGACTTAAATGATACTCTGGAAATCTTTTGTGATGTAGAGGATTAAAATATGAAATTTTAATGTTGTATAAGAAGGAACCACGAAATTTTGATATTGTATAAGAAGGAAACCTTAGAGCCAAATCATCATAAAGGAGGAAAATCGCGCTACAGGACCCCCGAACCGGTTCGCCCCCCAAACCGGTTCGCGAAGGTTTACTGGTCTGGGGTGCTTTTCTCCCATTCAACACTTAGATTTTTCTTCAACTTCAATGGGTTATAACTCCTCAACCGTAGCTCGGATTTGGGTTCCGTTTCTTCCAGTGTTCTCATTGTTCCGAGCTCTTCAACTTTCCAGTTGACTTCTTCTTCGGGATCTGGCTGTAGAATTACCAAAATGCGCTTGAACTTGCCTTCTTAGTTTTTCTTTCATTTTCTCTCTTTCTCTTTTGCGCTGCTTGCATAATTAACCTGTAAAACCAATAAGAGAAGCAAGAAATACGAAATACTTGCTAACGAATATTAGTAGCATAAACGTACGTTAAATCCATATGGGTTACATCACTCGGGTTCACAAATGCATTGAAATTAGGGGAATAAATATACAATATTTATGTCCAATCACATGGTAAGTTGGAAAAACCCTTCGAATTAAGGTTAGAGACGAACCCTTATACGCGATTCTAATACTGTAGAAAATAAGGATAAAAGTCGTAACTATGAAACTTGAGATATACCTAATATTGATATGGTAATATTAGTATAGTTATATGATTGTGTATGCATATACTATCTATGTGTGAAAATCATGCCCACGCTACTTGCTATCCCTGTGGTTTCCGCGCTGGGACAGTCTTATCTCGATGGGACCTTTATGGGGGATATTGACTTGTACCCTAGAAGATAGATATCCTTGGTACAGGCTATCGATGTGATAGTTCAGACGGTCCTAAGAGACGCAGGCATGTGCCATCCTCTTAGAGACTTGGAATCTATTCTTCGCCTCATCTTGTTTGTGTATAGATATCCTTGGTACAGGTTATCGCAGTGATAGTTCAGACGGTCCTAAGAGATGCAGACATATGCCGTCCTCTTAGAGACTTGGAATCTATGCTTCGCCTCAATATTGTTTGAGTATGTGTTAATACAATTCGAGAGTGATTCCGAATTTGTATTCCCCTTAATGTGAGTGATATGGGGTTTGGATAGTAGAGTATGCCCGCACCATAGTTATTATTTGGGGTGCTGTTATGATATATATATTTTACGATTAGTTAATATATATATGAAATTATGAAATTTGGAACTACCTATTGTGAATTGATATGTAGGACATGGTTGATGACTCAATTATAAATACTTGTTTTGAGAAAGTATAATATGACACTGGAAAACTTTATTGATTAATAAAGTTAAAATGAGAACTTTGGTTACTAATTGAAATATTCTTTTCAAACAATTGAATCGTTAAATTTTGAATCCTGCGTATAATATAAGATAAGTTAAACCGTTGGGAAAGGATAGCGTGATATATGAGGAGTTAGTCCACTGGGAAGGTTAGTGCGATAGGTGTGTACATTAGAAGAGAGGTGAGAATTTCTCAAGAGAGTATCGCACTAATATGTCGTTGCATTGGCCTGTATCAATTTAAATACTTGCTAAACAATTTTTAAATCATATACAGTATCGGGCTCTGACCCGTTTCTCTCTCTCTCTCTCTCTCTCTCTCTCTCTCTCTTGTATATATATGTATATATTACAGGTGTCCAGCCACAGGGGCGTCTTGCTTAGGATCCCTTGGGAGGAACGTGCTGCAGCTTAGGTGGGAGTTGCAGGCCACTTGCTTAGACGATTTCATTTACTTGATTCCTCTTCTATCATTCTCAATTATTGGGCATGTGTCACCCTTTCCACTATTTATCTGTTTTATTGGGACATTTATATTTCAGTTATTTCTAGTACTGTTACTTTGGGATTTATTCAGCATGTATGATTTACATTAAGTTTTAAATGTTGGGATTTTGGATGTTGAATGTTCAAAGCATTTGGATTATGTTCCAGGTTAATTGTTGTATGATTCTTACTTATTGAAAATGTTGTTACTAATTAAATAAATATTTTTCCTTTAAAAATAAAATTGGTCAGAAATGTTGAAAAATGGTTTTGACACTTAGCTTAATTAATTAGGGTGTTAATTTGGAAAAGTTTTTTTTACGACAGTGATGCTAAGAATGAGCCAACTGTTCACCTTGATTTTAATTTAATAAAGGAGTGATCGCCCGGTATTTAATTAGGCGGGGTGTCACACTGACCACCCTTTGTTTTTCTTCAACTATTCCCTAGGTGCAACCCTCCTTCCCCAATCCACTCTCTTCCCTCCAAATCGTCCCCCCCACCATTTCCCTCCCAAAATACACCCCATTTTCCCTCCTTCTTCTTTCCCTCCAAATCCATTACTTCCCACCTCCACACCCACCTATAAATACAAGTCCTACCCCCCATCACTCCCACACCCATTTTTCTCAAGAATTTTCCCCTGCTTCCTCTCTCAAACACTTTTTCCCACAAACTCTCTCACTCCATGGTTGACCAAGACTGACCCACCAAATACAACTACGTCAACTTCATCGGCAATAACCCCTACGGCTACCGCTCCGACCAAGAAGCGCGGTGGTGCGAGGCATTCTTTGGGCCTGCGCGCAACCTCCAAATAGAGCGGACCATTAATTGGGACGAGCTGCCCAATTATATCACCACCCTATTTACTCCTATGGGTTGGCGCCGCTACCTTCATGAGCCCTACAACAAAGTGTGGGCAACCGAGGCCCACGAGTTCTACAACACACTCGTCCGCACTAAGGAGTTCGTAGCCGAAGCTCGTGTGCGAGGCCAACGCATCCCATTTACTATACAGACTCTTACCGAGAAGCTCGCTGAAAAAGATGTCCCCACTCCCACCAATTTTGTCTATCCCAACCTGTCCCCACCACTCAAAAAAGACGTCCTCATTGAACGTTTAGCACCCGGGGAAGTTTGGGGTACAGGTGTGTTTCGGGTCGGCCAGTTGAGCAAAAAAGCGCGTCTCACGTTTCAAATCGTGTACGCGAATATTCTTCAAAATTCCAGTGATTTCGGCATGCGACCCCGGCAGGCCACACTTGTGTACCACCTCTTTGACCGCTCCTCCTCCATTAATCTGGTCCATATCATTTACCGCGATGTTTATTTTGCGGCGTTGGATGAAATGGGCACCACTCCCCTTCCTTTTGCCTGACTTATTACTTCCATTATAGCCGATCACCTCATTGCGCCACCTGCTGGTTCTCTCCGCCTCCCAACCCCTTTTAGGCAGGGTACCTGGACCAAGAGTGAGCGCCAAAGGGCCGTCTTACGTGCACGTGCAGCTAATTCGGCAGATTCAGGCAAAGAGGTCGAGGAGGCCGACGTGGAAATGGGCGACTAAGGGGTGGGATCCTATTCAGATGAAGAAGATTATGATTTCGAGCCACCCGAGAATGATACGAACGCGCGCCTAACAACCTTGGAGGGAAAATTTGACGATTTCCTCATGCAATACAATAGGGATCAAGAGGCTTACCGACGGGATACGAGCATGATGCATCGTCTCCAAACTCACATGTACGAACTCAATTTTGGTGGCCCCCCTCCGAGGTACTTGTATGATCCGTACGACCCAAGCGCACCCCGAAGCTCCAATCCCCCACCCCAGTGAATCTTGTGTTTGGTGATTGTGTCGGTTGTAATTTTTTTGGTTTGCTTAAATGCTTTTATGCACTTTCCTGATGATGTACCACAATCCTTATAAATAAAAATCTGCATTTTCTCCACTTGTTTGTTTTATTTTTCGCACTCTTATTTGGCCTTATGTAGATTTTAGTCCTTTTGATTGGGGACAATGCAAAAGTCTAAGTTGGGGGGGGGGGGGCGGGGAGGGGGGACGAGTGCATATTTCTAAAACTTCACAAATTTTCAAAAATGCCGAAAAATTAAAAAACTTCAAAATTTCCAAAAAAATTGAAAAACTCGAAAAAATCCAAAAATATTTTTCTTCAAAATAAATAAAAATTTGAATTCAAAATTTTCAAAAATATCATTAAAATTCGGTTTAAAGTCTCAAACTGTAAAAACATAGTACACAAAGCCAAAATTGACCAAAGATGGAGATTGAACGAACATAGACGACTTAACAAATAAATGTGGAGATTAACCAATCCGGTGAGATTCGAGCTTATCATTTTTGTGAGTGTACAAATCAATCCGAGTTAATGGTTAACTCAAAGTTCTAATTCAGCGTCTGAAAATTCGTTGCGATCTCAATACCCTTTTTTTGATCGGTTAAGGGAATAGTATGTAATGTTTCCTCGAAAAATGCGCTGAGATGTCTCTAAACTTAAAACAATCTTGAAATGCATATGGTAACGCAACTAGTAATTTGGACAATGAAATAGGACCTCGTTTGTCACCCAAAAATGTTGGCTAGGAAAAGTCGTGAAAAAGTACCCCTTTTTGCAACCCATTTTGAGCCGAATAAAAATTTTCCTTTCGTTTGACAACCCGAAAACACCCAATTAGCTCGGAATTGTGAAAATCGAATATTCATCAAATAAAGTCCAAAAGGTGCATAAAAAGGGGTAAGGAAAAAAAAAGCAGAATGCTCAACAAAATTAGCAAGAAAAATAAAAATAAAATAGAAAAATAAGAGAAAATGAGTAATAGCCCGAAAAAAGCACAAATGGACATCATAAATGAATTCTCCAATTCCGAAGTTCCCACCATCTCCTTATACCCATTACACCTGAAAGCCCGAAAAAGTTCTAACCGAGTCCAAATTGCGAAATTCATTATCGCGTGGAGAGCTAAAACACAAAAAGACAATAAAAGAGATTAAAGATGTGAATTAGAGGCGATGTTCCTGTTTTCCTATAACCGTAATCCAATGATGAGATCCAGTTACCAAAGAATTACGTCTTTCTATTTATGTGTGTGAACTTGGTTCCAATGCATTTACTCTTTATATCACGTACATCGAGAGAAATAGCCACATTTTCGAGAGATTCGTTTGTGAGGGAACTCCGTGAGAATTTGAATCAAAATGAATTTTTGGATAAGTAACGTAATGGTTAACCGGCGGAAATTTGCGGTTAAATTTCTATCTTCGCACACACGCACTATGATTTGAGACTCTTGAACATGAATTGATGATGACTATTTTCTGGAAAAGTTTGAATTATACAATTTTTGCCTATTTTGAATTTTCTTTGAGTCGAATTTTGTGGATGTATTAACTGCAAACCCTCACGAGACACAACTCGTCCTACTAGGGTGACCTAGGGGTTTAAAGGCTTGTTGCATATGCTCAATGCAATCGCTTGCCATCGAAAGTGGTAATATATCCAAATAAAAGGAAATTTTTGAGAGTTGACCCATAGTTACATTCGTTTATATTGCTCGGGACGCGCGAAGTTCTAAGTTAGGGGGGTTTGATTAGACTCAAATTCTTCCGAATTTAGCCCCTTAATTTAGAGACTTCTACCATCTCGAATAACGTAAAATGAGTGTAATTATCACATTTCTTTGATACTAACTCCTTATAACAAGTACATCTAGTTTCGTGTATTCCTCATGAGTTTTGCAAGTATTTGAAGTACTGTGGAAGAAAGAAACTAGAAAAGCAATGAATAAAGTCAAAGGAGGAAAGTGAAAGGGCAATTTTGTAAATTTGCAGCATTTTTCGGGAGTTGAAGCCAACTAGAGAGTTGAAGAGAATTCAATCTCAAGAGCATTGGAAGAAACGACAAGTTAATTCGAGCTACGGTGAACAAGTTACAAAGATTTGAAATTGAGAAGAATTATGAAAAAGATCCATGCATGAATTACCAAGGCGATCCAGACCTTTTTACCAAAAAGGATTCGGACCGATCTCAGAAACAATTCTCTGAATAGAAAAACCAGGTGATCCAGACCTTTTTCCCAAAAGGATCCGGACCGCCCTGGTAAAAGAATCGCTGTAAGGAAAAGGGGTGCGATCTGGACCTTTTTCCCAAAAAGGATCCGGACCGCCTCAAGCTAAGGAATACTGGTTCGAATAAGGGGACGATTCGGACCACCTACCCTGACCAGTCCGGACCTAATTGGATTTTTACAAATTTTTCTATTCTTTCTCAGAGTTCTATGTGGGTCAAAATCTTGAAAATTTTGGGGCTATTTATTCAGATTAATTCCCTAATATGGGGAGTTCGATTTTTAGGTTAGCTAAGCAAGAGTAGAGGGTTTTTGTAGTAAAAAACCCTAGTTTTCAATAAGAAGCATTGCTATAAGGATTTGAGTTCAATTTCTACAATTCAAGTAACACTTTCTCTTTAATTTTCGATTGGTCATTAGTTTTAATTACTGGTTTTGAATTTGAAATTCTCTTTTCATTTAGTTTCTTTAGATTTTGTGTTTTATTTCTTAAAAACCATGTCTTTCTCTAAGTTAATGATGACTAGCTAATTTTCTAAGGGTTGGGGTGCATGAACCCCACCCGATGTAATTCACAATAGTGGAAACTGACTTTGAATTAAAATCTTAGACGAATCGTGTTGTATAACTGGTGCAACAGTCGTAGGACTATTGATCTCGTTTGCCCTAGGGAACCGGGATGCTTAAGAGTGTGACGTGCGTATTAGTTAATGCAACACCTCTTTACTCGTCCTTTGCTTACATACTGTGCGGGCTACGATCCCTCATATGTGTAATACTTGGGAGTACTAAAGACCGGGTTCATTTAAAATTCTGATTCCGAATCTAGTATCCTACGAAGTGAATTACTAGGGCGTGGGGGATTGTAACCCGACCTATTGTTCCCATCTAATAGTTAAACTTTTAGTCCAATTGTCATCAACTTTTTGTTTAAATTAGTGTAGTTGCATTTTATTTCACTCTAGTTTCATTAGTTAATCATTCTCAAATTTGCACCTAATTGTAGTTATTTCGTATCCCAAATCTTATTTTCTCTCTTTCTAGAGTCAAAGTTAGGATTTTTTCATCTTTCCAACATCTTTAAGACTCTGTCGTCCTATTTCCCTGAGGATCGATACCTGACTTACCGGAATTATTACTTCAGCTACCGACTTGCACTTGAGCCTACATAGCACGCACTCAGATACACATTTGTGGTCGCGTCAATAAGTCACCACTGAACACTAAAAGAAAAAGGAAAAAGAAAAGAAAAAAAATAGAAAAAGAAACCAAGGGGTCACAGCAAACAATCTCGGCCAACTTGAAACAGGGGACCGGTCGACCGCCGGAGCATGGCCGATCGACCATGTCAGACGGGGAGAGTCCACTGTAAAGACTCAAAATCAAAATCCCAAACACTGTTCGACCGCCGATTCATGGCCGGTCGACCAGTCACTGCAGAATCCGCCCACTGCCACAATCCTACGAGACCTGCTTGGGACCATCTCAAATTATTTCCATTATGCCGAGACCTTGTTCCACCCCAAAGCTCCAATAATGGCTAGACCTACCAGGTGCGTTTGGTGGAGACCCATTTGCGTAGCCATATCCCAACCGCTGCAATATTAATGGCAAGCCGAGACCACCAAGAACGCTGACCAAGTGGGTACTGCAATTATGTGGGGCAAAGACCCACCTCCACCATTAATGGCCAAATCCATGGAAATGCCAAAGCCACTCCCACTTGTGCGTGGGCAAAAACTCGAGCCCCAATTTCTCAAACCAAGGCTCCAATTGGGATAAAACCAAAACCCGAGCCAAAACCCCTATTTGGGAAAATCTCCATTGACCTACAATTTGAGAAAAAGAGAAAAGGGACATGGTGGGAATTTATTTAATTGTTAGTTATAAAATGGTTTCCTTTTTTTTCTGATAAAACATTCATAACATCTTTGTTTGGATTTGGATTCTCGCACCGTTTGCAGCCATGCAAATCTTGGCTCGAGAGCTTCAGCTTTCGTGAATACTTTGGGCAGAAATCCTGAAGTATAAAATTATTAAATTGTCCCTGAATGTGTGGACTTCTACGAAACTTTACCAGAATGCACCCAAACTTCATACTAAGCACCATAACACCTAAAAAAGCTCAATAATACCTAAAATAACGTGTTAGCATATAAAAGGAGGTTGTCTGATTAACGAGAATAATTATAGGCATTGAAGTACCCGTGGGGGCTAAAATGCATAAGATAAAAGGGTATAAAGTGCAATATTCGATATGAATCACACCCCCTAACTTACACACTGCTAGTCCCTAGTAATAAAATTCAAAGCAAGAATAACTATAAGAAAATAAAAAAGTAGGAGATATATACAAAAGGGATAAAAGCCACTTTTGCGGGCGAATGATTGCATTTAGCATATGCAATAAGCCATTAAACCCCTAGGTTACCCTAGTGGATTAGTATCGTCTCGTGAGGGTTTTCAGGGATGAAACCCACAAACATCGTATGGTTTCCTCAAAATATGCCCAATCACATGCGACAAGCCCAACAATACGAACAAGATTTCAACATGTTATTAGAAAATGAATGAATTTACAAAAAAGTTCGTATCATTAACATTATAGAATGAACTTCGTAGAATTGAAACCTTAAAATGTGGGAGGGGAGCGAACACATGCAATATATGATTTGGCAAAAACTTATATAATCGGATAATAAACATTGATGCGTGCATATAGGTCAATCCTCATCGGGCATTACACTTAACAAATGAAATCACTATGAATGGGGAGGTAATACATGGGACATGCGGGCATAAAGAGTAAATGTAAATGGAAATAAGGTCGCACACATGTCACAAATAAAGAGTGATATAATGAAAAATATATAATCTCAATGAAAGATACCGTTCATTAAAGGAGCTGAAAGGCACTTTCATAGATTATCAACACTATTTAAACTTTTGAATTGAATCACCCTAGGATCACATAGGACTTTATAGGGTTATAATATAGGTTTGGGTTAAGGTTATGAAATGAAAGGACTATGTACGGATTCAAAGTGTTCGGGGATGAAAACTCGGGATAGCTGAAAATGTGGGCAATTACAAAATTGGAAAATAACTTCCATAAAAGGCATTGAATATAACAATGGGGAGATTAAACAAAGCTTATTGAACACTATACACATCATATACAAATTTCTCTTTCTTTTCTTTTCTTCTTTTTCTCTCTTTTTCTTTTGTTTTTTACTTTCTCCTTTTCACCTCTTTTTCACTTATTTTCTTTTTTTTACTCTCACATGCTCAATTGCAACAACATTATGCGAACATCATTCAATCCCAAGTATCATTCCAAATAAGGGTATGAAAGGTAAGATGTATGGTTTATAACTCAAATTTGGAGTTGGTTATGGGATTTGGGGTTATGAAGCGAGAGGCTATAATAAGGCTCAAAGGGGTTGACGCGCGAAAAAATTTAAGTGAGGTCAAGGTCAATATGGGTGCTGTAACGAAGATGGCCTATAATCATTTCTTAAAGTTTCCACAATTGTCGAGTCAAAACAAACCTTGAAAATCATGATCAAGTAACACATTTCAAAATATAAACTCAATTAATGGACGATCAATGAAAGAATAGTGAGATTACTAATGACTGTAACATTTTCAAAGAGGAAAGAGAAGTGTATAACACTCACAAATGAAGAAAAGTCCAAAGCCCACTAGGTGTAAGTATATACAATGCAACAAAAGATTAACGAGTTATAAAAATCTTAAACCAAATCAATAAAGGAAGAAAAGTGCATGTGCTCATGGAATTAAAGTTTAATTCATGAAGTTATTCAAAAGATCAATAATTGAGGACTAAAGTCTAATAACTTCTAAAATCGAGAACATGCATCATTGAGTTGTTTATTGGATAGACAAGTATTAAAGTTTATCATCGAAAACTAAGGCAAAATGCCCAACAAAGGAGAAAAAGGAAAGAAAATCTTTTTGAATTTTTTAATTTTTTATAAGAAAAGCATGCTTGGAATAAACATATAATCAAATCGAAGAAACTACCAATGAAAGTATTGAATATCCCACAACCAAGGCTCTAATTATTTGAATCAAAGACCCGAGCATAAACCCGAATATGGCCCAAATTGCCATTCTTATTTGAGACATGCTTGCTGCAAAAGAGAAAAGGGACACATGTGTCATTTATTCATAATATAAATGATTGAGGACTAAAGTCTAATAACTTCTAAAATCGATAATGTGCATCATTGAGTTGTCTCTTGGATCGGGCAATTATTAAAATTTATCATCGAAAACTAAGGCAAAATGCCCAACAAAGGAGAAAAAAGAAAGAAAAATCTTTTTGAAATTTTTATTTTTTTTACAATAAAAGCATGCTAGGAAATAACATATAATCAAATCAAAGAAACTACCAATGAATGGATAGAATATCCCACACCCCCTAACTTAAAACCTGACATTGTCCTCAATGTAAATTGAGAACCAAGTTAAAGAGAGGAAAATAGCGATATTACCCCAAAAGGAGCGATCTCCGAAAAGTACAAGTTCAATGATTCTACAAAACATATTAGTGCCAAGCATAGAAAGAAAACAAATAACAAAAACTTAACTAACTACACTAGACAATAAGCAAGGATAAAGATGAAAAAGAAAAAGAAAACTAACTATTTACAACCTACAATTTTAACTCCTAACTAACTATACACTAGAAGTATAGATTTTTAAGGGTCCACCCGAAATACGATTTGGCTTTAAAAGATCCATGGTGGACCCTCCCTTTAATTCATACCTTACAGAAAATAGGAATTTCGTTCAAACAATGGAAGGCATGTGTAAGGCGAAAGAAATGAACCATCCCTAATTAAAATTTTTGGAGGGAGGATGGTGGATTTGAATAAAAAGGGTGACAAAAACAAGTGGAATCCAAGAAAAATAGAATTTTCTCCCAAATGTTTAGAAATTGGAATAGGAGGTGGCACACATGGAGGCAAAATTGCCTTCATGGAAAGCAACTCGAGAAAGTACTCCTCGTCGGTGAAAGGGTTAAACGTTTTAAAATTTGGCACCGATTCATCGGGTACTTGTATCGGTTCGATAATGGAGAATGAAAAAGGGGAGGAAAGAAATTCTAACTCAAGAGATGAGTTATCATCGCTCAAAGTTGGAATTTCGAAGGAGATAGGATCATTTCCAATGAAAGTTTCTTCTTTGGGAACCAAAGACGAAATCATTTCATTGCAAATGGATACTACATACACTTCATCCTCACTTTAAACCTCTTTTATTCTATGGGCCAAGTGAAGTATGATTTGTTCCAAACTAGGTACAAAGTACTCATTTGGTTCAAAATATTCCTCGACTTCAAAAGTCTTGGAAGAAATATCATCGTCGGATTCAAACAATGAATCAAATTCTAGATCCCAACAATGATTTTCTTCTTGATAACGGTTTTCAAATTTCTCATCTTCAAGCATGCGCGTCACCAAAAGTCATAGGTCGAGGCGCGAATTCTTTAAAATATGAAGTTTGAAAACTATCATCGGAACTTCAATCAAAATCATCATTATAAGAATTTTGAAAGCTATTGCAAATCGTTTCAACATTATTATAACAAGGATTTCGAGGCCCAACATCAGAATAGTTATTCTCAAAATTTCCATAACCCATAATTTGACTTTCGTTATACTCATCCAACGACATTTTAGAATTTGCAATTGTTTGGGCCTGTAAGTATTGACCAAAAGTCATAGGGGTAGGGTGATTTTGAGAATTATCACTACGATTACCGAAGGAATTGGAATAACTCATGCTTAACCCAACAAAGGCACGAGATTGCAAATTCCACAAAGTTATGCGCGGCCAAACAATTCAAGAAGTTCATAGCGCTATAATGTAAAAGTCTTGCAAAAATTGTTAACAAAAAATACAAATAGAAAGAAAATACTACGAAATACAAAATTATATAAATTCTAAAACATCAAGTCGTTGATCCAATAGACAACTCAATGATGCATGTTCTCGATTTTAGAAGTTATTAGACTTTAGTTCTCAATCATTGATATTATGAATAACTTTAATCTCCAACAACGGCGCCATTTTGATAACATGTGGGAAATCGCGGCACAAAAGTATAAAGATATACGCCGGTCGTTATTCTCGGTTCCCACCGCTATGAGAAAACCTAAACTATGACTACACTCTTTTAAGGGAGAATAGCGGCCGGTCCGGGTATCGAGTCCAGAGAGACGAGTTGCTAGAATTTAATCGGTTTAATACTTCTCGAATAAAAGTGTAAAAAGTAATGTTAAATAAAATAAAAGATAATAAAGATAAAATATTATTCTAGGTGAGTTTAAATTAAACTAAGATTAACAAAGAAGATTAGTTTGTGCTAGATATCCCTCACCCTTAGTTAATTGGTATAAGTGGTTACATGGGTTCACGAGTTATTAAGATTGCGTCTCGTTTCATCAATTAATTAAATTAAGAGTTTTTACACTCCTAAATTCGCATAAAAGACTACTATGATTTTAGCGTCAACAAATACCTCGAAAATTATGCACGCAAGGTCATAAATACGGAGCATACGTGATATACCCCGTTAAATCTCCTAGGCGTAATAACTAGGACAACCCAATCGAAATAAATGAGTAAAAACTCCATCACCAAAGCAAAGTAACCAAACCAACCCAAGGTGAGTTCAGTCCAACACAACCTAATTTACACTAGCCACTAATCATAATGAACAACATAAATTAAACAACTAATTAATTAAAGGAAACAACAACTAAATTAACTACAAAACTATCTAGGCTTGAAATAAATAAAAAATCATGAAGATAATGAATAGTAAAAGGGAGCTAACATAAATGGGTATTAACCCACAAAAATGGAGGAGGGGGTTGTCTCCAACAAAATCCCCAAAGTGCTCAAACCCTAGAACTAAACTAACTAAGAGAGAAAAAAAATAAGATATTATGAGTGTCCCTTATAAAAATACAAAGGGTTGTTTTATATAGTAAGTGGGAAAAAACGAAATTAAAGAAAAAGAAACAATAAAAGAAAAGGAGAATAAGTCACAACTAAACACTAAAAGAAAAATGAAAAAGAAATAAAAAAAATAGAAAAATAAAGAAAGGGGTATCAACAAACAATCTCGCCTAACTTGAAACAAGGGACCGATCGACCTCCGGAGTCTGGCCGATCAATCGTGTCAGAGGGGGAGAGGTCACTATAAAGACTCGAAGGCAAAATCCCAAACACCAGTCGACCGCCGGATCATGGCCGGTTGACCGGTCACTATAGAATCCGCCCACTGCTTCAATCCTACGAGACCTGCTTCAGACCATCTCAAATTATTTCCATTATGCTGAGACCTTGTTCCACCCCAAAGCTCCATTAATGGTTGGACCTACCGACTGCGTTTCGTGGAGACCCATTTGCGTAGCCATATCCCAACTGCTGCAATATTAATGGGAAGCCGAGACCACCAAGAACGGTGACTAAGTGGATACTGCAATTATGTGGGGCAAAGACCCACCTCCACCATTGATGGCCAAAGCCATGGAAATGCCAAAGACTACCAGATTCGTGAAATTGGCCAAAGATCCCCACTCCCACATGTGCGTGGGAAAAAACCCGAGCCGCAATTTCTCAAACCAAGGCCCCAATTGGGATGAAACCAAAACCTGTGCCAAACCCGTGTGATGATACGAGAAATCGTCCACTAGTCGTTCTCGTATCAGCAAATCATGTGTGAAGTGTGTAATAATCAACTAAAGCAAGTAAATAGGGAGAAGACAAGATATAGAGTGGTTCAGCCTTTAAAATAGGCCTACATCCACTGTGTTGCTCCGTTCCCATTATATGCGTTGCATGGTACCGTATAATCGTGCCTAAAGTGGCATACAAATATGAGAATAATGGAGAGTACATGGTAGTACAGAGGATTCCGGGGTGCTGGATAGGTGGCTGCGATGTGGATGTGTGGCCTCCAAGTTGTGTGTTGAGGTTGTGTAGTGAGGATCCGTATTGTAGAGCCTACCTTGGGCGTATGTGGAATCCCCCCTTTTTCAGGTATGGTCCTCTATTTATTAGGAAGTGAGTTGACTCACGTGCCCACAACACGTGACATGTACCAAGTCTGCAGTCATTGTGGATAAGGGTGCGCACCCCGTAGAGTAAGCAACGCTGAGCAGCAGCGCCGCGCGCCCTAAGGTGGGGTGCCGCGGCCTCTGATGGAGGGGGCCGCACCCTATGAGAGTTCTGGCCGCGCCCTGACTGTAGTAACTACCGCGGCCTGTATGGTCTGAACATCCGCGGCTTCGGATGAGTACTATTGCGGCAGGGTGCAATATTAGGCATTATCAATAAGCCCCCAAGCCGTTGTGCCAAGGGAAGTATATTGGGACTGCGGCTTATAAGCCTAGTAACCGCGGTGCTTCCAAAGCGACGATTCGTCTTCCGCGCTCCCTTATATAAATTGTTTCTGGCCGTGGACTTCATTACGTTTCCAAAACTTGTGAGAGCAAATCGAGAGCGAAATTCTGCACAATCCTTCTTGCACTTTCCGATAGCCTTCCGAGGTGGTTTGAAGCTGCGTGTGGTGTTTCCAAGGTGGTGTGAGGCTGAAGATCGCAGATTCTTATCATTTCCAGGTAATCTTTCGATCAATAGGCTTCGTAGTTTTCATTTCTTTCCAGTTTTTAATGATCGAACATCTGAATCGAATACCAAACCCATCTTTAACTTCCACGAACAAACTCTAGCTGTTTGATAGGAATCTAGGGTTATATTTGTTTGTTTTGTTTTTCACACATGCTGCATATGAAACACATAACTGTTCTTGATGTTCATAATTGAACACTCCGTATTCTGTGGGTTTGATCCGAAAAATTATGGGATTTAGGAAATCACGTGTTTAGGATTGAGGCCGCGGCATGGTTTGATTTCAATGATTGCTTACAATTCTGCCTCCGTGCTAATTGGCCACGGTCTCTCAAACTAACATCCGCGGCATCAAATCACCACCCCATAGTCCAGGAATGGCCTTAGAACTGTAGTTGACGCTGGTGTACTAAAAATTTAGGAAATGCCGTGTCTAGGAATGCCTTAGAGCAATTTTGTATTATTACCGCGGCATCCTAAGTTCTTCTGATACGGATGCGGCTGCGGCTTGTTTGGACTGATCCCAAAACTAACATTTAACACAAGAATACACTGCCGAGGCTTCTTGAAGTCGGACAAATCATATTGGCTGCGGCGCCTAACTGCGAACTCTGCCTTTCAGGTACTGCTGCAGCCATATGAGCTTTGACCCCGACGAGTTCCTGAGAGGCTTTTGGGCAAAGCATTTTGGGACCTCTCCCCCCGAGCTTACTTCTGTGCCCCCTCTAAGATCAGTAGGGCCTTGCAAACTCAAAGATTGCCCAAACTGCGTAACTCTTGACTCAAACTCCGCGGAGTCCTCGTCTGGCAAGAATTGTCAATCGTCGATGGAAGAAGCCAACTCAAGTAATCATCCCACGGCTGAAGGAGATAGTACCGCGGCCGCTAGAAACAAGCCAGGAGGTACATCAGGGAGGGGGGTGAGACCCTTGGCCGCGCTCGATGTCCGCAGCTCAATGACCCAAGAATGGGTTGAGCAGGTGGCTGAGGCCTTCGAGTTTCCAGGAAATTTGATGTGTTCAGCCCCTTCCGCGAACCAAAGACCGTGCACGGTTCTATCCGACGACGGAATTTGCTTCCCCCTGCACGCGTTCATTTACAGGCTGCGGCTACCTGTCCCAGTTCCTATCCATCGACTTTTTCAGGTGATGAACTTGGCACCCGCACAGTTGGACCCTAACGGCTGGAGAGCCATTCTCGCTGCAGTTGTCCTTTAGCAGCAGCAGTTCAAAAAGGACATAACTCCCGCGGAGTTCTTTCACTTCTACCGTCCAAAGGAGAACTCGGTGAAGTTCGCGGGCTACTTTTATTTTTCTAGCCGCGGCAGGGATGAGACCCTTTATTCTGGGAGGCCGACAAGTGTGAAAAATTGGAAGGGAAAATATTTCTACATCTCTGGTGAAGGCTGGGAGATGCACCCTGAGGAGAATGTGAGAGAGAGAACATATAAAATGCCGCGGCAGTGGGGGGTACCCTCAAAATTAGGTATAAGATCATAGCCGCGTCCTTTTTATTTCACGTGGAATTTCACTAACTTGAATCGTCTTTTCATTCTGCAGCCCTTGACAATCTTCATTTAAACAAGCGACAGGAGAAAAGAGTTGCCGAGGCTGCGGAAGTTCCTGCTGAACACAAGAAGTTCAGCATACTTGTAACGTCGGCAACTATATTTGCGGCGGGATTTTTCCCAAACAAATCCATTCCTCAACAAATGGGCGCGGAAGGTAAAACACTATTTTTATTCTATGGCCGTTTCTGTCCTTGAACTTATGCCATTCTTTTTCAGGTGAAGAGGTTGACAGGGACCTGCTAGCAGCGCAGCTGGCAGAGATGGATGAGGACGCGGTCGTCCTGAATAATACCGCGCGGAGCAGAAAAAGGAAGAGGTCCAAGGCTAAGGGACCTGCCGCGGCTCCATCCGAAGAAAATAATGCTACCCAAGCCGCGGTCACTGCCAATAAGGCGACTGATCCTGCCGCAGAGCAGGTGGTTAATGACGGCCTTCCGCATGACCAATTTGATGATGACATAGGGGAAAACCTGGCCGCGGTGGGCTTGATGTCAACCGATGTGCCCCTTCATTCATCATCTCCTCCACCGCCAGCTGTTGTGGGGGTTAACGCTAACTTGCCGCCCCCACAATTCCGCGGAGAGTCCGGGCCTGATGGAAGACCAAGGCCCCAATTGAGGCAGCCTGACCCCAATTCCTCTTGGGACACTACTGCAAAGGCTGCACGGAGAATGAAGTGAGCACTGGATGTCGCGGACTTAGATAGGTTAGTTGGTGAAGATCATGAAGACCTGGAGGACTGCGGCCTCCACAGCCTTCTGAGGGTACGTACCAGTCGTCATTCTTTCAACTTTTGCATTATATGTATTTTTCATATTCTCTTTCTTTATTTCAGGCCGCGGATGTGATTGTCGTTCAGAAGAGGAAGTACGAGGCCTTGTACAGGCTGAAGGAGGCCGAGAAGAGTGCCCATGCCGCGGACTTGCAGGCTGCACGGACCTCTTCATTTGAGGCTGGGAAGAGTTCTTCTGCCGCGGCTCTTCAGGCGGTAAAAATGAACTTGGAGAAGGCAGACAAGGAAAGGGAGGAAGCGGAGCAGAATTTTATACAAGCCGCGGAATCCCTAAAAGCCTCGCAGGCTCAGACCGCGGAAGCTGCCCAAGCTGCAGAGATTGCCAATAACAAGCTTATATTTCTTCAAAAGAAATATGATGAGCTGGAGTCCAAGTCTGCCCAGGATGCAGCAAACCATGCCGCGAAAATAAAAAGATTAGAGGCTGACCATGGTGAATCCCTCCAGCTAGCCATAGATCACGCCGTGGAGTCATTTAAAGGCTCCAAGGACTTCTTTATTGTCAACAACAGGGCCTACCTCCGCGGCTACCAGGAGCTGCGGCAGAGATTTGTAAAGAACTTCCCCGAGACCAAGGAGAGGGTCCTGGCCTGGAAGTTAAGCGATGCCGAACATCATGAGTGCATCGCTGAGCTAAAGTTCGCGGCGGAAGAGAGGGCAAGAATGAAGGCGGAGGCTGAAGCAGAGGCTGCGGAAGGAGTGACAGAGTCTGTCGCGGATGGAGAAGAGGCTGATGAAGATGATGACGCAGCCTCTTAAATTCAGAATTTCTGGAGTTCATTATTAATTCGGGGCTGCGTCCCTTCTTTTTGTAATCTGCATTTGTGGCTGCGGCCTCCTTTCTGTAATCTTCAATACTAATATCAAGGCTGCGGCCATATTGACTACTTTGTACTTGATTGTTATGTTTCCATTCCTTTCTCTCTTACATCGCCTGCTTATAATGAATGATTCATCGTAGCCGCCGCATATTTGAAAACGTATCCGTGCCCAGATAAACATAACATTTTAAGTCCGCGGACAAAGATCGAATTCGTATATTGATTAAAATCCCACTTCCGCGGACATATAGATAGTGCGACGTCTTTTGAAGTAAAGGATTTAGCGGTCACGAGGTAGCTGTGTGCAAGCCGTGGCTCTTCATTATGCCATGCCATGTAAATGTCTTCGCCTGGTTGCCGCGGTCCTGACTTCAAGGCTGGGACTTGCTGATTGCATGTGTCTCCATCCGCTTTCATTGCACCCAGTTGTCTGAACTGTTTGCCTTTTGTTGTCCCATAACCAGCATGAATCATGAAGCAAACTCTTCCCTTAGACTTGGTACAATTGATTCTCTTCCACCGTGGCATTCGACATTGTAGCCTTCTCATGCCTCAAGATGTTAGTGTCTCAGCACTTTCACGGATGAGTGGCTCTTAGAGCTCTGCAACCGTTCCGGGGGGAAGTAGCACATTTCTGGTTCATCTGAACGACGATGTGCCTTTGTAGACATATGCTAATGTTTCCCAATCTTCTCGCGCTGGGTCATATCTCCAAGCACTAATATATCAAACCTCTCCCAGCTAGGTTACGTTATGAAGTTACCCACAGCTAAAGTATGAGACACTATCAAGCCTCTCCAGGTTGGGCTATGTTATTAAGCCGCCCACAGCTAAAGTATGAGACACTATCAAGCCTCTCCAGGCTGGGCTATGTTATTAAGCCGCCCACAGCTAATATATGAGACACTATCAAGCCTCTCCAGGCTGGGTTATGTTATGAAGCCGCCCACAGCTAAAGTATGAGACACTATCAAGCCTCTCCAGGCTGGGTGATGTTATTAAGCCACCCACTGCTACTGATATACATAAAGTCCTCCACGGCTAGAGATTCTAAACCTCCCGGCTTGATGACGCGTCCCAAGAGCTGAGAACGGGCATTGTAAGCCCCCGTGGCTAAATAAAGCTCCTTGAATCCTTGGACGCTTTCATGATTATAATCATCATATGATAAGAAACAGTTGCACATCGTGAGGGGGACTTTTGAGCTAATTAAGACCGCAATCCCTCCATAGGTGCATCTCAAAATAATAATAATCTTCCGAGATAATGTGTTATTCTTCCCTTGGAATCTGTTTAAGACAAAAGGTCTTTTTGTGAGATGACAGATTATGAAAACAAGAGAGGAATGAGATACGGCAAAATTTGCTAATTCATCTATTTATATATGTATGTTTCAGCTAATGACTTTGCTAATAAAACATAAAATCTTGAGTGTTCGGGCTCTAATGAGCTACATAAAGCATAGACAGAAATAGTTGAAATTGAAAAAGGTTAAGGATGAGGTGTGGCATGCAGCCTCTGTCAGGTCCGGCTGAGCCCTTTATGCATTCTTCAGGAATCGCTGCAGCATCCCCTGGCCAATTAGCCTTTCGACTTCATCTTTCAGAGCATAGCATTGCTCAGTGTCATGGCCATGGTCCTGATGGAATTTGCACCAGGCAGCTTTGTTCCTCTTGTGGGGTGGAGCTCTCAGCTTTTCTGGCCACCTCAAAAGCTTGTCCTCTTTGATACACTCAAAGATCTCTTCAATTGGGAAAATCAACGGCGTATAGACGCCCGACTTTTTCTCTGATTTCTCTACTTCCCTTTTCTGCCTTTTGTCAGTTGGTCCTGCGGCTTCTTTGACTGCCGCGGCAGGTAAAGCTCTTCCCGGACCTGCGTTTGTATTTTGATTGGCCGCGGCCTCTAGCATCAGCACCCTCTGAGTGAGGTAATTGACCTGGGTCTGAAGTGAAGCATGGCTGTCATAGAGGTGATTAAGGTGATTATACAGTTGTACAATCTCATCTTTGACTTCTATGCTCTGGCTGGATTCTCCCTCCATTTCTGCTTCGTTAATCTTTATAAAGTATATATAATCTGAGAAAAAACTAACTGAAGTGAGTAATCTCAGAAATATTGGAGTAACCAAGTAGGAAATGGGAATGCAGCGTTTTCACTATCACATGGTATTCCTGCCGAGGACTCGGCCGCGGCCAATAAGGCACATAAGTGAACTGCCGCGGCCTTATATGATATACACCAAGGTTGAGCTAGAGACCACCTGAGTCCATCCCCTGATGTTTTGAAGCTTCTGTATTACAACTAACCCAGTAGAGGTCGCGGTATGTAAGGTAGTTGAACTACCACGCCGCGTCCCTACCTAGGCAGTGAGGGCATAATCCCAAAATTGAAGCCCGGGAAATGAGTTTTTCTCCCAGAACTTGTGGAGAGCATACCTACTAGGGTCTATCCATGAGATAATAATCTCTCAGTGCACACAATGGCATAATTCTAATGATAAATCCCAGATCATAGGCAAAGAACAGAAAGGGAGTAAATAGAACTCTTCCCTAATCACCCACATTTACGGGGCTAAAGCCTATCAAGCCTTCCAGCTCTATCTAGGTGGGGTGATATCACAGGGGTATATAAAATAGATCTAAGGTCGTCAAATGGAGACCCGAGAGCAGATCTGAGGGTAAGAAATACCCATTTAAGGGTGTAAGTATAAAATAGAGCTCAGTAACCAAACTTTACTCATGTGATGATGATCCAGAGGATCCCCATGAATAGAATAAGGTGTTTAAGAACTCGAAACATAGAGAAACAAGATTGAAATATATCGTTCCCACATACGGCGCCAAACTGATGATACGAGAAATCGTCCACTAGTCGTTCTCGTATCAGCAAATCATGTGTGAAGTGTGTAATAATCAACTAAAGCAAGTAAATTGGGAGAAGACAAGATATAGAGTGGTTCAGCCTTTAAAATAGGCCTACATCCACTGTGTTGCTCCGTTCCCATTATATGCGTTGCATGGTACCGTATAATCGTGCCTAAAGTGGCATACAAATATGAGAATAATGGAGAGTACATGGCAGTACTGAGGATTCCGGGGTGCTGGATAGGTGGCTGCGATGTGGATGTGTGGCCTCCAAGTTGTGTGTTGAGGTTGTGTAGTGAGGATCCGTATTGTAGAGCCTACCTTGGGCGTATGTGGAATCCCCCCCTTTTTCAGGTATGGTCCTCTATTTATTAGGAAGTGAGTTGACTCACGTGCCCACAGCACGTGACATGTACCAAGTCTGCAGTCATTGTGGATAAGGGTGCGCACCCCGTAGAGTAAGTAACGCTGAGCAGCAGCGCCGCGCGCCCTAAGGTGGGGTGCCGCGGCCTCTGATGGAGGGGGCCGCACCCTATGAGAGTTCTGGCCGCGCCCTATGAGAGTTCTGGCCGCGCCCTGACTGTAGTAACTACCGCGGCCTGTATGGTCTGAACATCCGCGGCTTCAGATGAGTACTATTGCGGCAGGGTGCAATATTAGGCATTATCACCGTGTTTTGGGAAATTTCCATAGACCTGTAATTTGAGCAAAATAGAAAAGGGACATGATGGGAATTTATTTAATTGTTAGTTATAAAATGGTTTCCTTTTATTTCATTTTCGATAAAAAATCCATAACATCTTCATTTGGACTTGGATTCGTGCACCATTTGCGGCCACACGAAGCTTGGATCGAGAGCTTCAACTTCCGTGAATACTTTGGGTAGAAATACCGAAGTGTGTACGTCTTGTTCATTCATACTGAAGTACACCATTTGCGAACTTCTATAAAACTTTACCGAAAAGCACCCAAACTTCATACTAAGCACCGTAACACCTATAAAATCTCAATAATACCTCAAATAACATGTTAGCATATAAAACGGAGGTTGTCTAATTTACGGACATAATTATAGGCATTAAAGTACCCGGGGGGATAAAATGCATAAGATAAAAGGGTATAAAGTACAATATTCGATAGGAATCAGATTACTAGTTCAAGAGTCCTTGATTTTCGTTACACGACCCTTAATAAACTGGTAACGATTTTTATTTTCTTAATGAACTGGTAAGTATGGGATTATTAGTTCAAGAACCTTAATGTTCTTTATAAACTGATAAGTATGGGATTATTACCTTTATCCCTTTAGTGTTGCTAAAACACTAATTCTATACACACTCCAACTCTCATCTATACATATATTTATTATAAAACTCGTTGAACATGCTTAGCATATTTGTGGCAATTCCTTTTTTCTCCAGATGAACCCCCCAAAAGAGGATAATATCTCTTCCCTATTGGAGACAGATATCGGCCACCTGTTTGCGTATGTGACTGTGTGGGCGGAGAATAAGCCAGATGGGAGTAAGGAGTGGCACGTTTTAATTTTATACGTCATAGTTAGCACTAAAAATGTAACTCACCCCTGCAGTGGTATAACCCTATGTAAAATACTTAATAATGAATAAAGTTATGGTATTCTACCTTATCTTTAATTCATTGCTTTATGTGTACTTCTTGTTCATTCATACCAAAAGCAGGGTATGATAGGTTTATCTTCCTACCGAGCATCATCCTAGAAATTTATGAAGGTATTATAATAATTATGAATCAAGTTACCGTAAGGTCCAAGGAATGATGTCTTTAGGCAATATTTTTCCCCTTCCAAATGAAAACCGCGAGTACTTAGTGGAGTTGAAGTAGAAAATTTACCTTCAGGATATAATTTAGTGATATTTCTTATTTGATTCAAACTATTTACGTTTGATCAAACCAAGAACATTTTGAAATGTTAATCTGATAATGCCAGAAGGTAGAGGATGGAGAGAGGAGAACAAATAAATTTTTCATGTCCAAAACAGAGGCCTGAAACTCTTTTTATTGCCATTATGGTGATTATTCATGGACAACCACGTCCTTTCAGGTGTGCAATTGAACAACCATCGGATCAAGTCTTTTTGGAATTCCTTTGATCGTACGGTATAGATTTGACATCACATCGTAAGCGAATGGATGCACCCTTGTCCAAAACAGATGTTTGGAACTCTTTTTATAGCCATTTTGGTGGTTGTTCATGGACTGTCACCTCATTTCAGGTGTGTGATTCAGCAACCGTTGGATAAAGTCTTTTCAAAATTCCTTTGATCGAATGGTATAGATTTGGCATGTCATCATAAGTGAATGGACACACCCCTCTACGAATCATTGCGAGTCCATCCAACTTTCCAAATCAGCCCTCTTGGATTATAACATCCTTTTATCAGATCGATTAACCACAACCATCGATTTGGTTGACTTTGACAAAACTTGAGGCTCCCACGCTCCAAGCAATGATGTGCATGTGCGAAGTGCCAAGTGCGCCATCAAAGAACCCAATGAACATGTCGCACGATTGTGCGAACACGCGCCACGTGTCGTGATTGGTGGTGCTTTGCACCACCGCAAAGCACCAGAGCATAGCCTCTTTGACTAGAAGACTACTAGTCATCTTTTATTTTTTAGTTATATACCATTTCACTTTCTTGTAAAGTTACTATATGCGACACTTAAACCATACCCACCTTATTTAAACCCACTTTGATTTCTCTCTCTCTCTCTCTCTCTCTCTCTCTCTCTCTCTCTCTCTCTACTAGAAGACCCTATATAAAAACTCAAAAATAAAAAAATTATAATTACATAATATTAATACTAAATTATATTCCAAAAAAAAATTAATAATACAATTTAATTAATAAATTATATTTTGAAGTTCCAAGAATCCCCCACCATTTCAAAATACTCATAAATAAGGAATTGGAGATATAAGCGTATATAGACAGTAATAAAGTTTGTGGCATTATCGCTGAAATATAGTACATAAATGAGAAGTGTCTTTCGAACTTGAACTTCCACTTAGTGAAAATAATTCAAAGCTTAATCAAGGTGCTGTGGTGAACGTATCTGAACCAATGACCATTTGAGATGAGCCGGAACCATTTCACATACTGATCTCTATGTTGAAAAGTGTTTTTTTAGCATACACATTTACAACATTGTGCTTATTCTGATTTTATGAGTGTTTTAGGATCGGTCTTAGTTCCATAGAAAATGACCACACTTTCATCACTCATATAGGTAAATCAACTTCAGTGATTCTGCAAGTCACATTATATGATTTATTAAGAAGTACACTTCATCCTCTATCATGCATAATACCAACACTAAGCACAAAGGAATGGACTTTTACATATAAGTTCCTAGTGTTCCATAACTGTCATTTAACTTCTTAGCACCACATTGAACTTTGTCTATATTTTCAAGGCATAAGTTGGGTTCCCATTAAATATAGTTGATTAATTTTATAAACCTTAGTCCTATTCCTTTTGAGGTGATATATATCATTTCTTTGATAAGACCTTTAGTCAGAGGATCTTCTAAATTCTTGTTTATTGCAACATAGTCAACTATAATTACTTATTCTTCAGTAACTGCCTCAAAATTTGATGTTTTAGACTAATATGTATAGATTTTTCATTATAGGTTTTGCCTGAAACCTTGTGTATTGTAGCGTGGTTATCAATTTTCATCATAATAGTAGGAGATGGCTTTTTCCATAACAAAATATCAAATATTAAGTTTTTAAGCCATTCCGCTTCTTTACTTACATCTACTAGGGTTATGAATTCTAATTGCATTGTTGAATTAGACATACATGTTTGTTTCTTAGATCCCCAAGAAATAACCGCTGCTTCTAGAGTAAATATATAACAATTTGTGGACTTGGATTTTGATTCGAGGTTATTCCAATTAGAATCACTATATCCTTCTAATATAGATAGATACCCTACATCATGTAAGCCATAATCCATAGTTCTCTTTAGATATCTACATAATTCAGAAATTGCATTTCAATGTTCTCTTCTTGGATTACTTGTAAATCTACGTAATATTCCTACCGCATAGGCAATGTCTGATCTAGTGCAATGCATTACATACATGAGACTTCCAATGACACTAGCATATTTAGGTTGATCCATAGTACACCCAGAATTTTTCATTAATTTGATACTAGGATCAACAGGTGTGGTTGCAGGCTTGAGTTCAAAGTGATTATATTTCTTAAGAACCGTTTCAATATAGTGAGATTGAGATAATTCTAATGTATTATCTTTTCTTACTATTTTGATTCCTAGAATCACACCAGCTTCCCGTAAATCTTTCGTATCAAAGTTTGATGATAACCTCTTAGTTTCTTCCACATATTTGAGACTTGACCCAAATATAAGCATGTCATCCACATATAACCAAATAATGACTCCAAAACCATTATTAAAATTACTATAAATACATTTATCAACATTATTTACTTTAAAACCAGGGGATCTTATTATCTTATCAAACTTTTCATGCCATTGTATAGGGGCTTGTTCAAGTACATAAAGATATTTAACTAGTTACACTCTTTCTTTTCTTGGCTAGGCAAAACAAAACCTTCAAGTTTTTACATATAAATATTTTTTTCTAAATCACCATTTAGAAAATCTATTTTTACATCCATTTGATGAATCACTAAATTATGAATAGAAGCAAGAGATATTAATAATCTAATGGAAGTTATTGCGATACCTCGTCTACTTTAATCACGGGTGATCAGTCCTTTATCAAAATAAATAGGAATCGCATTTGGTTCATTCTTAGTATCACTATCGAAAACCATATTTAAATTATCAACCACCTATGTTAAATTACGTTGGTGTCAATTTTATCTTTCATTAACATAACAACATGCGGAAAATAAAACTAAATAACTCATACATAATAATTATAGAAGTATGATACATCACACTATCAATAGATAAATAATAAATACCAAATAAACCATCGGTTCCAGAAACAGAATCCAAATCATAAGTCTAAAGCGAGAAACTAAATCCATGTACATAGTATGATGAATAAAACTAAAATGTATCAAATAAAAGGGGCAACAAGCCCAAATGAAATACTGAATCAGCAACCTAGTCTAGGAATGGATAACCGAGGTGCATACACGAAGTCCTGTAAGCCTCCACAATACAACAGCTACGCATCCCTGGAATGAATCCTCAAGCTGGGCGTCCTTGTGGATAGACACCTAAAATGTTTTTGGAAAAATATTTTGACACGGGTCAGAGCCCAAAGCTATTTGAAAATATTTATCAAGTAATTAAGATGCAACAGTTAAATAGACATTAACACTTTTCATATTTAAGCGGGTGTCGCGCTATCTTGAGATATTACTCACCCCTCAACTGTTGTGCACACCTAACGTTAACCTTCTAACCCAACTAGTTATAATACCCCACATAACTAGTCCTGTTACATATCTTTCTGTCACTCTTCTCTATCCCAAGTATTTTTTTCTTTTGGTTCTTAAGTTATTTTCCCATTAACTTAGTTAATCATTTCCACTTTAATTGATTCTATAACATTCAATCTAGTTATATAAGTAATACATTCACACTTTGTATTATTAACCCATATATAATTTATCTACTCTATTATATACATATAAATGTACTATAATAATCACACACATGTCGTGGATAATAACTGTGGGGACCCATTTAACATGGCCCATGAGAGTAGCCGACCAACCCGGATCAATCAAAATGCTGCCTGACCCAAATCATTATTTAATTCACACACGAGTATTTTAAATACATGAGACCACTTACAAATATAGTCAAATCAGTGACCAATAATCTCAAAAGAGATATTCAGGTACTCCTTCATATATTCACGTGTTATTTAAGTTCCTTGTACAACTCAATCTCCATTATGATTCATCTATAAATTGTACACCCTGACCAGAGGCAAAGGGATGTAACCTGGAATCTTGAGAGGCACTATAATAAAAATGGTAACCTTTCTATGGACGTAGGCAAGTTGTCAAACCACATATATCATTGTTGTGTGATCTTTACTTTTGGTTCTTTCTGATTGTTTTCGTGGATCGATTTATTGTGATATTTCTTTTACTCACAATTGGCGCCGTCTATGGGAAGCGATTTCTATTTATGCAAAAATCTTTACAAATAGGAAGCCCATGATGTCTCACCATAGCAGAAACATTCCTCAAGTTGGCGATGTCCAGGAAGACCCAACTCCTTCTAGGGCTAGGTCTGAGATTCACCAGCATACAAACCCCAGGTTTCGCCAGGATAGGCAACCTTTCGGAGAAAGCCAAGGACCATCGAGATATACGCAGATATCTAGGTTGGTCGACGCTTATGAAGCCAGGCTTTGCGAACAAGAGGAGGCTACACGCCTACAGGTAGAAGTGAATGCTCGACTACAAAGGTGACTTGAAAGAATGGAGAGAGACCTCCAAAGGGGCACTACACCAAACACAATAATTTGGCACACCTTGATATTAAAAATTTGGCACAACTTAAAATTGTGCCAAATTCTGGCATGGTTTAATGACAATCTGACACACTTTAAAAGTGTGCCAAAATTTGGCATTGTTTAAAAGTGTGCCAAAATTGATCACACTTAACTAAAAATAAATAGTCTAAAAAAATAATAGACATCCTTTTAATTTTTTATCTCCCGCTCTCTCTCCTCTCTAAATTAGCTGTCCTGCTCACCCTCGTCTCTCCTCCCTCTCCTCTCTATCCCTCACACAAGACCTATTTTTTGGTCTCATCTCTCTCTCTCTCTCAAGATGAACCTCAAAGATGCCCAAAAAGGGAGACGAGTGTTCTCTTTGATTTTTGAGCAGAGGGTTTCTTCTTTCGATTTCGATTTCCTCCAAACGAAATTCCACTCATAACTCAGTTCATTCTTTTGCTATCTCAAAATTTATCTTCTACAGTCCCAAAAATTAGGTACACATATGTCGAATATATTCTAATTTCAATTTATCAGTTTAGGGTTTTATTTTTCCTTATTTTTTGTGATGTATTTTTCGATTTCAGTTGTCTTATACACTAAAATGTAGGATTTTTACTTGATTTTCTTGTTTTCATATCATATCAGTTATGAATCAAGTTTTCCTTTGTATATTTCCATGCTTCGTATGATAATTTAGATGGTGAGATTTGTACAACATTTTCCCTATTCAACTCCTAAAATAATATCTTGGTTGTTTGATTTTGCTATTGGAATTATAAGGTTTTTCCATACAAGATGTGAGTTTCTTTGATTCCGATTTCATGATATGTTACAGATCTTCAATTTCGACTTGTTCTAGATATTCTATTTGCTTTTCTATTTAGGATTTTGATTTTGAGTTAACTGAATTCATTATTAAAAATAAACAGTGGTGTTTATTGGGTGCGATTTGGTGTTGGTTATTTGTAGAGAGGGAGAGAGCAATGTGGTGGTAGAGGCAGACTAAAAAGGTCAATGGCTTTTCACTTTTATTACTATTTGTATTGATTAAACTTATGCTGTGTTTTTTTGAATTATTAGCAGGGAGGAGGAGGTTTATACACTTGAGGAAAACTGATGTTTTGGGGCCCAAGTAATTTTGGTATTTTCTTTTTTGCTTTTGCATTGTATTATCACTTTTATATGAAATGGGCCTTTTTTATGAATCCTGCATAAATTTTATTTTCTCAATATCATATTAAAGATTTTTTTTGGATATTTGGACCTCCACCCCCTCCCCTTTGCTTTGGGCATGTGTTGAAATCTTAAATACACATTAGAATATTAAATAAAATTTCTCCTTTATAAGTGTTATAGGTTCCTAAAATTTAATGACTATGAAAAGAAATCCGAGACTTCTATTAATATGTGATATTTTTGTATGTTACAACCTATTGAAAATGTCATATGTTATGTGTTTGATAAAATTCTAAAAAGACATTACCTTGGTGAAATGTCCGAGTTAAGTTTTTTGACATAGTTTATATTTTGTTTGGCCCCCTCTCTATATGTAAAAAGGAATAATTATGAGTGGAGGATTTAAATCGTGCCAAAATTAGGAATGGTTTTGAACCGTGCCAAATTGGGGCACGTTTCATGAAATTAACCTTTGGATGCATACGTAACGTTTCGTGTTTTGTTGTTTCATGTGCCTCCAATTCTTATTCAAAATATTTTCACTCAGATTTTCTCTTATATCAATGTTTATTTTTCCAATTATTAGTTTCCCTGCCCTGGTTCGTAAACATTTAACATTAGGTAACCATATTAACTTGTGAATTGTATCACTTTTAGTTTGACCATGAACCCCCCCGGGTGTTTTCTTAGACGATTGTTGTCATACTTCTTAAATATGCTTTTCTATTTTCAGTTTGATGAGGAGGACTTCTACGACGAACATAATTCTGTTGTGCGTCTTATTAAAATGATGTATAATGATGATCCAAAAGAGATGTTAAAGGTAACACTGGTTTTTGTTATTAATGGGTGCATTAACTATTGTTATTTTTAATGTTATAGATACTTGGGTTATTAACATTTGATAATGCTTTTTGTGCTGAGTATGCATCAAGTTATGAAGAGTGGGCACAACTTCACGGACACAATACAACATGGACTGATATGGGAGATCATAAAAAAATAGATTATGTATGCTACAATAAATTAGAATATCTATAGTAAAAAGTCAATATTCGACAAAATCACATCTGAGATGCATTGCTATTTTAGGAATCACTGAACAAGTATGTTGCAATACCGTTGTGTAATGTGAGGTACTGTGGGTGTAACTGATCAAATGAATAGTTCATATTCTTGGTTGCTTAAAGGCCCGTGTTATTTATTTGCATTGATGCATCAATTCAGTGGTAAATGAATAGTTTGGAAAATTATTTCTAATCTGCTGAGTCTCTCTTTCTCATTATACAATGACATTTAACATATGCTATTTAATCACAATGAAATTTCCACCTGATTTAGTAATATGGAACACCATTTTTTTTTACCAAAGAGGGACAATACCCCCATAAATTTTATTAATAGAATAGAGAAATACCTCTCTAGAGGCTTGTACAAACTAAAAAAACATTTCAAAACCTAAAGAAAACTAAGAAAAAGATATAAATTTGGGAATTTATTCATATTCCCATTATAAGAGATAAAGAAATCTATGAAACTTGGGAATTAATATTTATTCCCATTACATTGAAGATCTAGCTAGCAATAGATGATTTAGAATTTCTTATAGATGGGAAATCCCATTTGTCCATGTTAAGGAAACCTTTAATTAGTCTAGGCAACTCTCTAAATTGAATAAAGAAGCTTTTGGATCCTATCTAAACTCCATAGTTAGCTAGAGAATTGTGACACCCCGACTAATTAAATACCGGGTAGCTACTCCTTTATTAAATTAATACAAAATGTCAAGTTGGTCCAATTAACAACATCACTGTCAAAAACATTTTAATCATTACTAACCACCTAGTATTTAAAAAGTAAGATGTCAAATTTTAAATTAAGTCTGATTAACATACGATAAAAGAATTATGAAAGAATATCATAACCATACACCATAAAGTCTCAATAAAGTAACCAACAAATAATAATAAGTCCGGAGGAAAACTCCTCACAACAATCCCACCACTGAAATAAATAAAACAGTATATCCTGAATTTATTACATGCCAACAGTCTGAATAACTGAAATATGAAATGTCTCTAATAGAAATGGGCGACATGCCCTACAAACGATGAAAACTGAATAGAGTCAAGACAAAAGAAACGTCTACTAGCAAGGCCCTGTAACTTCCACAAACAACTACAACTCGTCAACTGAATGGAAATCCTATGCATGGTGTCCTTGTGGCTGGGCACCTAAAAGGTTTTAACAAAAAAAATAGATTTGAAAGCAAACGGGTCAGAGCCCGAAGGTGGAGAGTATTTTAAAAATAGCAAGTGATTTAATAACATAAAAACAAAGAATGCAAAATACATGTTAGGACGTGCTCTCACATGAAATACTCACCTCTCGACTAATCCTGCACTCCTAACGTACAGTACCCATCTAAGTGGTATTTATATCTAACTAAACCGACATAAGTTCTAACCCATCTACTCGATTCACAATATGAATTCCCAATGTTATCACTTGAATAGATAGCTTTACTTAAACTCGGATTCTCAATTATTAGCATTACCATTTACTGCAGGTTATCCCCTTATTTATCTTCTCAAGGAGTTACTATAAATTATTCTCATAATTAAACATAACAAGTCTGTTCATTTAACCGTATATCCTTCACATCATAAATCTACAATACAAGCACCTCCAGACTAAGCTGCGGTGCACACATACTCTGCTATCCATCCCGGTACATCACGTACATAAGGATCACGCATTCCGAATCTCTCAGGAATCGTTCTCAGATAACAACAATCACAAACAATGGAGGCGAACACAGTCACATCACATGGGTCACGCACATACCTACGCTCCCACGATCAACAGACTTATTAATTTCCCAATAAGTCCTTCTCTGACCTATGTCCTCGAGGTACCGATTTAAATCCCCCCGTAGGCACACAAAGATTAGATGGCCCTAAGCGAACACAAACCTCCCGTGATAGCAAGTATGGTAGGTATGTCATACACATAAAATCATATACATATACTAAGCATGCACACATCTTAGTAATTACCATAATTTATTAGTGGTATACTTCTCATTCTTATACCAACTTATAATGTTACGCAATTAACATATCCCCGGTTAATACTAACATTTAAATCGTCAATTATTCTCACATCGTAATTAGTCACTCACGTCCTAATCCACAATTTTCATTTGGTTCAAATCACACTTCTATGTTTCACTCCTCAATATATCCCAAATATCCCAACTATATCAATTAGTCATCAAGGGAATGTTATCTCTACAATTAAACCAGGTTACGGGACATTAGAAATCAAATCAGGCCAAAAAGGCCAATATGTCAACTCGTTAGAAGTCTCGTTCGAACGAGAGTTCGTTCGAACGAAGTGTCCATCTAACGAGATCTCGTTCGAACGAAAGGCATCGAACGAACATCCCACTCGTTAGAAGTCAAACTGTCAACTCGTTAGAAGCTCGTTCGAACGAGCTCGTTCGAATGACCTGGGCAGGCCTTCTAACGAGGTGACAGTTTCGAGCCCAGAATTCTCCTATCTCGTTTTCCCCAATTTTCTTCACCTCTAATCTCATCCAGACATCATTCCAACAGTATTTCAAGGTTTCTAATCATTCCTAAACATACTTAAATCGTATTATAACATTTATATGGGGTCAAATCATCCTAAACCACACCTAATCATCAAATCTCCCCAATTTTCCCCAAATCTCATGAACATGAACCCTAGAAATTTAAAGTCATCAATAGACATAATTGGATCCCTTTTTGTGATATAAAAGATGTATTTCTATCAAAATAATTACCCAAACACAATTCTACATGCAATCTCCTTATCAAAATGTGAAATTTCTAATTTCAATTCCATGGGTTTTTATCAATCTCCCAAACAATGCAATTTTCATAAATGTCTAAGCATGGAAGAAACATTCGTTGTAAATAACGTAATTAAACCACTTGCCTTGGATTTTTCTCTGAATTTGGCATTGAATTGATGAAGGTTGCGCTCTCCTTTTCTCCCAAGGTTGAAGGTTGAAGATGGGGTTAGGGTTCTCTCTTTGGGAACTTCTCCTAACTTCTCATGAAACCCCCCGTAGCCCTCTAATCAGTGAATTGCTGGTAATGGGTTAGTGGGTCATTAAATTTTCTATTTTAAACTCCCAAAATTCGTTAATCATAAATCCCAAAATTCCAAAATTACCAAACTACCCTTTTAAGTTGCCGGTATGGCCTAAAAATACCCCGGGACCCAAACTAAACCCCCGACTAGTGTTTTCTGACTATTCCGACCCTTCCGGACACGTTGGCGCACTCAAAATGACCATACGGTTGATAAAAATAAAATTCACTTTTTAATTAAATAATGTTCCTGACGCGACTGTCACACGCGTCCCAACAAAATTTCCAAATTGCCGTATTTCTATCTCGCGACAATTTAATATTCTCAATATTAATATATTGCCACATATATGCATTATAATCAAATACCAACTCACATCTCGTTAGTATTTTATCCGAATTAATTCTCAATTAATACACATTTAATTCAATTAATCCCATAAATAAATATCACAAAAATACGGGGTATTACATACTTCCCCCCTAATAACAGAATTTCGTCCCGAAATTCGGATAAGTAAGGCACACCTGGAAAAATTTGGTATCCTCCAGTATTCAAAACAATTATAAAGAAAAGCTCAAATCACTAAAACCCTCGCTTCACAACAAGCTTGTTTAACATACTTGATACCTTATCAGAATAATCTTCGATAAATGCACCTCACGTTGTGCTCTTATTAAACAACATTCGAATAAAAATAGCCTATACATCATTAGCCGCATTATTTTTTTATTAGTATTGTGAGTCCGCACCTCACTACTAACTCCCGCGTTTATCAAAACTCCAAACTCCAATCCTGGGATGAATCAATAACACATCTGACTACGCTTGTCCATTCCTTGAAATATCCCGACGTTGTGACTTTTACACAAGGTAAAAATACATTCGGGTGGTGTTTCACAAAACAATTTTCGGCACCTTGTCCACAATAAAATAGATACGGGTGGTTTCACCCAGCTCTACTATTAGATAATATTTTCTTCCCATTACCACAATGTACCTTGCTTACTAGTTTCTCGATTTGGAAATAAAAATATCGAAATGAATTCAACATTCTTTACCATCACTTGATAAGAATTTAACTATCTGAAGCATTTAAATGGTTTCCCTGATGTATATCCACATCCTTTTGTGGTGATATACCACCATCGTTGTATTCAGTCTTATTCTCGACTAAATTCTTCGATTTCCTTTAACTTCCCCCACAAAAAAGTGTTATCATCTATATAGACAAAATATGACATTGTCAACCTCTGAATCGGTCGTCCATCAGAATTTCCTCCTCGAGTATTATCAACTATTATTACAAGTTGGTCTCTCACTTGGAGTCGTTTACTCCACTAGTATCTACCTCTTTCGATACAAAATTTGCTAACGATTAGGATTCATATCCACAATTGGACTTCTATCATGCCCTCCTGCGATTAGTTCAGAACCACATTTGCTTCTACTCCTGAACAGTTAAGGAAGGAACATACGGTCATCACTGTACCTAAGGTTCTCCTATAGGCATAGCATTCCATTTCTAAAATTGGTGGTTGACTCCAACCATTATAATTTCGTCCCGAAAGCCAAGAAAATTTTCGCTAAATTTTCACTTTCAATTTGCCACACTCCGTCCTATATTTAAGCCTTTGGATACTTTACCTCCTTTGGTAAACACATACAATTTTTTGCGTTTCTAAAATTTCCCACTTACAGTCTCTACACGTTTTTTGTATTACGTTGGGTAAGTTTACCCTCGCACCTCATTTGACTATAACAACATTTAAAAATCATTGTTGCACCTTATTCACCTTTCTAGTCGTGGCTTCTCGTGCCATAATGGAGGTGACCTCGTCTATAGTCATCATCCTCGGATATATTTCATAATCTCAACTGAGCCCTGCCTCCTGATGTACGCTTAACGGTCCTCTTCTGACATCCGTCATCGCTCGGCACACGCACACATCCGAACGAAATTAGAATACACTAATGTATACACATTATAGCAGGAGAACGAAATCTCGTCAAGGGATTGACAATCCTAAACATAGGGCTCTATAACAAACAAAGCAACGCTGAAAGCATAATAAGCCGTACAGATCCTAAGGACACTAGAACCTGATGCTCTGATACCACCTGTGACACCCCGCCTAATTAAATACCGGGCGTTCACTCCTTTATTAAATTAAATCAAGGTGAACAGTTGGTCCATTCTTAGCATCACTGTCGAAAAATAAATTTTTTCAATTTAACACCCTAATTAATTAAGCTAAGTGTCAAAACCATTTTCATACATACTTTCCAAATTTTAATTAAAGAAAAATCATTTATTTTATTAACAACATTCAATAAGTAAGAATCACACCATATTAAATTCTGCAACATAGTCCAATTAATTTAATACATTCGTCAATCGAATGTCAACATACGAAATCTAAAGTCACACATCCAAACTGAATAAATCCCATAGTAACAATACTGGAAATAACTGAAATACAAATGTCCAATAACAACGGAATAATGGAAAGAGCTACACATGCCCAACTAGATGAAAGTACTAAGAGTGGATCCGAATGAACGAAGTCGTCTAATCAAGAGACCTGCAACTCCCACCTAAGCTGCAGCGCGTTCCTTCCAAAAGATCCTAAGCAAGACGCCCCTGTAGCTGGGCACCTGTAATACATACATATATATATACAAGAGAGAGAGAAAAAGAAACGGGTCAGAGCCCGATAGTGTATATGATTTAAAATTCGTTTAGCAAGTATTTAAATTGATACACGCCAATGCAACAACATATTAGTACGACACTCTCTTGAGAAATTCTCACCTCTCTTCTAATGTGCACACCTATCGCACTAACCTTCCCAACGGTTTATCCTATCATTTTATCACACTAACCTTCCCCAACAATTTAGTTAATCTCAAATTACTCATAAGATTTCAAAACCAAACAATATCATTGTTTAAAAAGATACTTCCAATTAGTAGCTCAACTCTCGTTTTAGCTTCATTAATTTATAAAGTTTCCCTGTGTCATATTATACTTTTCAAACTAGTATTTCTGATTTATAGTCCAGAATTATTTCTCACTTACCATATCACAGCAACAGTTTAAATTTCCCAAATTTCAAATATATATATTAAGCACTCGTATAATATATACATTCTAACAGCACCAACATACAAACTATGGTGCAGGCATACTCTGCTATCCAATCCCCGCATCTCTCACACTAAGGGATATACAAGTTCGGAATCACTCTCGGACTGTATCAACATATATACACAAACAAGATTGAGGCGAAGCATAGACTCCAAGTCTCTAAGAGGTCAGTACATACCCTCACGTCTCTTAGGACCGTCTGAACTATCGGTCCGATAGCCTGTACCAAGGATATCTATCTTCTAGGGTACAAGTCAATATCCCCCATAAAGGTCCCATCGAGATAAGACTGTCCCAGCGCGGTAACCTCAGTGATAGCAAGTAGCGCGGGTACGTTTTTCACACGTATATAATATATGCATACACAATCATATAAATATACCACTTAGTATTACATCAATATAGGTTTCTCTCCTCACCCATAATTACGATATTTATCCTTAATTTTCACATTAAGTATTCTTATAAGGGTTCGTCACTAACTTTAACTCGAAGGGTTTCCCCCAACTCATTTCGTGCCACTCGTGAACTCTATCCTCACAAATATAAAATTCAGTAGGTGTCCTTATTATGTTCCAACATAACTCTCTTACGTACCTTACCCTTCAATACATAAATTAATCGATTTATAAGTAATTACCCAAAATGTAATTCTTGGTTCACATTAAGTATCTCCAAAATTCATTCGTATAACCTACTGGTCTCCCCTATCTCCCAAAACATTATATTAAGGATGCCCAAGAATTATTTCATGATAAATTAAATTTAACTCATTTAATAAGGGAAATAGGAGTCTGCCAGGAGGGGTCGATCGATCGAGGTTTGGGGCTCGATCGATCGAACCTTCGATCGATCGAAGCTTTAGGCTCGATCGATCGATCAAGCAGGTATTTCGATTTCTGCAGAACTGCAGTTACGGGTTCTACCACTTTTCTTCATCCAAATCCATGTTTTCCAACCCTAAACGTCCCAAAAATTCTACTACTAACATTATATCAATATACCAGATGTTTCTAACGTAAGGCATGTGTATTTTTATCATTTAAACATGGATTTCCAACCCAAAATTTTATCTAATTATCAAGAATCCTAGAATTTTCTTAAACAGGTTTCTAACAAATTTTCTCCAGAATTTCCTTCTTATAATCATCAAAATTTCGTGGTTAAATTCCTCTACATGGCAAGGGTTTCCAGAATCATCATATAAACCAATACTACATGGATTTTCCTATCACAAATTGGGTTTTCTTCCATATATTTCATCCCTAATCATTCCTAAACTAATATGGAAATTGCACCAACGAAATAAGAAAGATAAACTCTTGCCTGGGATTTTTGGTATTCTGATTTACGGCTGATTTTGGTGTGGTTGCATTCCTCGTCTCGCGATCTACGCGTTGGTGGTGGCGGCGGCGCAAACCGTTGAGTTTTGAGCCTTGAAATTGCTTGAGAGCTCTCTCCTCTCTTCTCCAATGGCTGTTCTAGGTTTTGGGAATTCTAACCCTAGGTGACAGCCCAGATATCTGATATAACCCATTGAATTTTCGTGGGTTTAATTACCCATAAATGTGAAATGTCCAAAATGCCCTCCCGGGGAACCACTTAGGCCTAAAAACGCCCCGAGACCCAAACTAAACCCCCGGGTACACTTTTCTGACTATCTCGACCCTTCCGGACGTGTTGGCACACTCAAAATGACCATACGAACGACTTATAAAATATTCACTTTTATTAATCCACATTTAGTCCCGACAAGACACAGGCGCGTCCCGACTTAAATTTCCACAATTTTCATTTTATTCACACGTGCCAATATTATAAAAATAAATCTCATATATTACTATACTCATCCAGTAATATTCAACAAATAACAAATTTCCCATAATTACTAACTCTCGTCACGCTAGTAAATATTTAAAACAACATTTCGGATTAAAATTAAATTAATTTATCTCAATTAAATTTAATAAATCCCATAATTTTAAAAGCTATAAAAATACGGGGTATTACAGAATGCCTCCCTCTTATTGATAAGATCACAAATAGAATCATGAGTTGAACAAATAGATTCTTAAGTTATGCTGGCAGGCTCAACCTAGTTACTTATGTCCTCTTTACCATGCAGATATATTGGGCCAATATTTTCATCCTACCCAAAAGAACAACTATGGAGATTGATACGAAGCTTCGAAGATTCCTATGGTCTGGTCCGGATATGAGGAAAATCGGGTCTAATGTAAGGTGGAGTGATGTTTGCATGCCAAAAACTGAAGGGGGTCTTGGTATAAAGAACTCAAATGATTGGAACATTGCAGCTATGTTCAAGCACTTATGGAACTTATGAAGTAGGAAGGACATTTTGTGGGTTAAATGGTGCAACACCTACAAGCTGAAGGAAAGATGTATGTGGCATATTCAAACACCAGTTGATGCATCTTGGACTTGGAATAAACTTATGAAACTGAGAGACAAAATCAGACCATTCGTTAAATCTGTCATTGGGAATGGGCACAATATCTTCATATGGCATGACCAATGGCACCCTCAGGGGCCTCTGTGGGAGAAATATGGGGAGAGAACCATCTATGATGTTGCGAGCAACCATAAAGCCAAAGTGGCTTATTTCATTACAAATGGTGCGTGGTCCTGGCCATCAATTGTTACTTGGGAGCTAAATGAGATAAAATATGCTGCTTTACCTCCCATCTCCAATAGGAGGATAGTATCTTATGGGTTACCATGGAAAATGGATGCTTTACCATCAACTCTGCGTGGAATTCCATTAGGCAGCATCACAACCCTCCTGAATGGTCCTATTTGGTTTGGAAAAGAAGTAATATCCCTAAGTGTGCTTTTATTTTATGACTGGTCTATAAGGATGCTATCAATACAAAAGATAAAACTCTTACATGGGGCATTTCATAGGACAATATGTGTGCTTTATGCCAATGTAACTGAGACTAGGGAACACATGTTCTTTAACTGCAGTTTCTCAAATGGGATCTGGGAGGAGATAAAGTACAACAACTTATACTCCAATGATGCTACAAATTGGGATGATATCATTTCGGATGTTACAACTCATTTTAAAGGGGAAACTTTCATTGATAAGCTTAGATGCTCTTCCTTTGCTGCTGCTATATACTGTATATGGATGGAGAGAAACAACAGAATTTTCAAGAACACTAGATCCAACCATGCTGGAATCATGAACGAGATTACCTTCTTTGTCAAATGCAAATCTTACAACTGGAAGAAGTCTAAAAGGAATTTCAATAATTGGCTTTGTTGCATGAACTGGGGGCTTGATGAGAACCTCCTTCTTTTCTGATTTTTTTGTCTTGTATGGTTATGTTTGGCTTTTCTTGGTTTAGGGTTAATTTTCATCTGTGAAATTAGACCCAGGAGGGGTATGCCCCTCCTTTTCCTCTTGTATATTCCTTTTGTTTAATGCATTTTTACTTACCAAAAAAAAGGTAACTGGAGATAAAGTAACGTTGTCAAACCAAAACTCCGAACAGAGGAATTCATATGATAAATAAAAATACGCACTTGATATTCTGAGTGCTAAAGCCAAATAATATTGTCGTGGGTATAACTGTAGTTTATTTTCTAATTATATTGTATGCTATGTAAAAATAGATTCAATGGAATCATATTATCTTGAACTTATTGTTTCAAGATGAACATAGGCTTTAAAATTACATCAAGCGTAACATATTTTGAACTACACAAAGGAGTTCATAAAGTATTCGGGGTTATCATATAATGATACAAGCATTTCGTGAAATAATACTGAGTCAAAAACACCTACCATGGGTGAAAATTTATATTACTTGTTAATAAAATCATCTGGATTTCAAATTGTAGTTTCTTTGAAAAGATGGTTTATAAAGGAAACCATATTTGTGGTATCAAGGTCATGTAATAAGTTTATGTAAGATTTCATCACATCACAACTATTTTAGTTGTTTATGGATAAAAATTATGTTTCACTTGGATTTCGTACTGTTATTGGGGATATTAAATATTCAGTGATATCTTAAATCATGGTGACTTCAAAAAATGATTAACAATGGTTATAAGGTACATGGTAGTGGTTTATTAATCATAATTCAATGCTAAGTTATGTAGAACTTAGAAAATTCTAGTTGTGGGTTAGGATTCACTAAATGATGTTGTTACGTTCTAAAAAGTAGAATGGTTCAACTTAGCAATTCTGATACGTCTACTTGTTCTTAAAGACATTACTAATTCTCATCAAGGAATTATTTTATAATTTCTCCAATCTAATCCTTTTCACGTACCATTCTATCATAAGCAATCCAATCTCGTAATCTAATAGGAAAAGTATGTAGTATAACAAAAGTACAATGCAGAAGGTGAAAATATAAAGGTCAATAGAAAAATAAGACAATTTTCAAAGATGGAAATGGAATCCAAATGAAATAGTTCAATTCTAAAGGAGAGCGTCAATTGAATATTTCAAACAAAAGAATTTTGTTGTTAACAGACTTTTGGAGTATATTGTATACAATCCCTTCCTAAGATAACTTTCTTAGTATGCATTTAAATCCTCAATAATATATTTATACTTATAAAATTCATAATGATTTTGTTTCCATATAAAATTTGAATAACTAAATTTATCACATCTCTCAACTTATAGTTTAAGAATATTTCTCATAATCCTCATATTACCATCTCAACCTTGCAATTTAAATTTTGTCTTTAAAATATTTCTCTAGACAATATCCATATATCCGTCATGTAATTTGAAGATTGAAATTCCTTAATTCCTGTATCAATGTCATATCCTCACTATTTATATAGCGTGTGCAACTTTCTTAATCATAATCTTAACTTATGTCCCGTATAGGCTAACGTAAGCTTGGCTCTAATACCAACTTGTCACACCCAGATTTCTCGGGGGCGAGTGTTATCTAAAAAATGCTCAATCATAATTGAGCCATGCATACTAAACTAACTAAGAATTTATAAAAGCTAAATTTCTTACACTGTGGTTCAAAAGGCTTATTCTTCTATCAGTATCTATGTAGATTTCCTACTACTGTAATATGATTCCTGTAGTGTTCATCACTGCCTATAAATACATGTGCAAAATAACTGGAAGGAAACGAATCAACAAAACTATTGAATAGGTTTTTACCAGTTCAATAACAAGTATATATAAAGAGAGAGTTTGGAGTGTATATGAAATTCAGTGTTTGTCAATTGAAGCGGAAGCAAATGTTTCTCATAATTACATTAAAAAATCAAGCAGTCTGGTAATCACATACTTACCAGCTCATTAAGGGTCACATAAAGAAAATCAAGGATCTTTAAACAGATAATCTTATACTTACCAACTCACTAATGGGGTATAGAAATAGGTGAGGCATCAATATAATCAAATAACAATCAATTCAAAACCTATGGGGAAAAGAAACCGTCTAGGCACATAATTAAAGTGGCACTTATACGTATGTAGTTAAATTCCGGACTATCAATCATATGAGACCATAGGCCAAGTAAAAAATTTCATGGGAAAACACGACAGTTTACTCCCTAATTATTACTGTGCTTTTAAAATAAATGATAATGCACAAAAGTGCAAGGTGAACTGAATTGTTATAACAAATTATGATGATATCAGTTATTTGATGAGAAAGGTTCAAATTTGATCCAATGATCATAATTAAAACAATCAATGATAAGGTAACATATGAGTACGATAATATTTACACATACTTGGAATCAAATTGGGATATCATGGAATGATATCAATAGCCGTTAAATAAGTACGCAAAATTTACTATTAAAGAGATAAAAGAACCTACCAGTTTATTGAGCAGAGCGGGCTTATCTTGATTGATTCATTGTTGTTTTGTTCTATTAGACTGTAAATTTTAATACAAGTGTTACTACGAATAATCTAAAATAAATGTTTCACTCTACACGCACATTTTCATAATTTTACTGTCGTGAGCATTTGGGTAACGAACTCATATTTCTATATAGCTCGTATACGATTCGAGTAAAAATCGTTGTCTAATAATTATAACATGTTCAGACTATTTTCTTAGGGAAAATATCCTAAAATAGTATTTTTAATGTTTATTTGAGTCCTTTAATTGACACGGCGATCCAAATATGACGTTGTAAAAATAGTGTCGAATTATAAATATTTTTATATCAAAAAATTCTACTCAACGCCATGATTCAAATGGTACATTTCATGTATTTTTCTTATCAACGGTTTAAAATATACAAATTTTCAAAATTAAAAAATGTGGCATTTCAGCGTGTTGCCGTTTGGTTTTAAAAAATGGCTACTTTTCTTTCTCAACAAAATATGTATATAACTACGTTATTATGAATAATAACACGTTATTTTAGTCGTGGGTATTTATTTCGTAGTGACACATGCGTATATACCCATAAATATATATACATACCCACAACACACATAGTATATATACACATACCTATATGTAGAACACACACACACACACACACACACACACACACACACACACATATATATATATATATATATATATATATATATATAGAGAGAGAGAGAGAGAGAGAGATTTACAATGAACCAAAATAATGAACATTTTAATGAACCTAATAAAACATTAAAAAATAATCCAATCAATTTAATTCTTGTTGTAATTGGTCCGTGCCAGTGGCAGCGAACATACGTGTACCCACATTAACCCTCCCCCCATCCCACCCCCCCCCCCCCCCCCCCACCCCACACACACACACACCCCACCCCTTGTTTCTTTCCAGTTTTGCTCTCATCTATTTCATCTTCAATATCCCACCACCTTCTCTCTCATACCTCCATAACCAAGAATATAAAACCCACTTACCAACCTTCACCCACCTTATACACCCTCATCAACTCCACCACATGCCTCTGCTATCAAACCCATCAAAAAAATAAACTCCGGTGACCTCCTGAGCCTCAAAACCCGTCGGTGATAGCGACTACTTACTCGACCCACGACCTGAACACCACCTCTGAGCAGCCTCCCAACTCCGATGACCTTCCAAGAAACCCACATACTCCGATGACCCAAAACTTATACCCAACAACCCCGGTTAGCCCCCCTCGCTAGAAAACCACCTGACTACCTACTCCGGCGAGACCCATTTAACTCGACTACAACCCATCTCAATTTCAACCCAACTCCAACCCACTTGAACCAAACCCGAAACTTCCAATACCTAACCAAATACAAATCTCTAAAACTCGATTTATCCCAACCCCCTAACCTCTAAAACCCACATCAGAATTTGGAGGGTGTATAGGTCTGGCGGGTTCAATCTGAGGCAGTAGGGGTTGAGGTGTGGATCCGGGTTGAGGGATGTAAGGCAGGGTAAGGATTGTAACAACGGGTCAGGTATGAGAGGGTTAGTGGGTAGGGGGTGCTGGGGGGTTTAAGGTTTGTGAGGTGTGTGTTCCATGCGTGTCCGTTGCCGCTGACGCGGACCAATTACAAAAAGGAATTAAGGTTATTTTTGAATATTTTATTAGGTTCATTAAAATGTTCATTATTTCGTCGTGACACATGTGTGTATACCCATAAATATATATATATATACATACCCGCAACACACACGTGTGTATATATATATATATATATATATATATATATATACACACATACGCATATACGCATATATACATATACATATATATACACACTAAGCAGCAAATTTTCCTCCTGTATATTCCTTTTGTTTAATGTTATACTTAGTTAAAAAACAACATTTATATACATACACGCACATACTTACAAAAACACACACAGAGCATTCTCTCTCTCTCTATCTATCTCTCTCTCTCTCTCTCTCTCTCTCTCTCTCTCTCTCTCTATATATATATATATATATATATATATATATATGTACGGGTATCAAATTGAGTGAAAAAAAGAGAAAACTCATACCCATGATGGGTTAGTTTGAGGAGGTAGAATATGGAGTTAACTGGGTTTTGGTTTGGCTTATGTTACCTGTTTCGGGTGTTAGAGGAAATGGGTTTGGGTTTTCAAAATCGCAGTTTAGTTTCGTTTTATAAAGGGAAATCGACGGTTTGTTTTTATTTACTTCTTTCCCTTTTTTTCTTTCTTTTGGTATAAGCGGTTTGACACAGTTTTTTTCTCTATTTATATAGAATAGGATAAAATAAGGGGGAGGGGTGGTAGGTTTTGTCTTTTCTCTAAGATTATTTTCTTCATTTTTTAACTTTCACCGCCTAAATTTATTTTTAGAACTTTATAATTTATACCTTAAAAGTTTCGTTTTGTAATTACATAACAAAACTAAATTTGGATCTTGGCATATTTAATGTAAATTTAACATTGAATTTACTTTAAATATAATATTTCACACTTGTAGAAAATATGTCTACTCGGTAATTAGTTAGATTAAAAATTATTATTTCATGTGTCGACAAAAAATAAAATTATCATTTTGGCACATAAATAATTCAACTATACGTTTTTAAATCAAAATAAAAATGTGGGTTGTTGCAATCATAGCCTCTACACTCATATCTAAAGCTATCATATGCTCATTGGTCAAACTTTCAATCAGGCATGGAATGCATGCTTACGGGGTGATATTGCGCACCCCCAAGCCTATAAAAAAGACCTTGTGTCTTCTTCTTCATCGTCTGATAATTGAAAACCCTAATGTTACTCAGTGAAATTGTAGAGAAAGTGAGAAAGGCTTGTATACCTCCCTCCTATGGCAGTTCATTCCTTATTATAGTGAAAACACTCTTCAATTTGCATACTAGACGTAGGCTAATGGCTAAACCACTTACATTTTATGCCATCTCATCTCTGGCTCTCATCTTTTCTGCTACTTTACTTCTGTTTATTATTTTCACAATTGTTGTGTTGACTCAAAACTAGGTTGAATCCTTAGGGTGATCTTTAGTATAATTATTTTGTCATCGTCTGTAGGAAGATACTGTGTTTTCTTTCTCAACTCTGCTTGAACTCTCTGTTTCTCATCTCTAGTGGTAATACAGGTACACCACTGTTGGAGCTGAATTAACATTGAAGGAGCTTGAGTTGGGAGGTTCATCAGTTTCTTTGATTCATATTGTTTCTGGGTTTTTATCCATTTTCTCAATTTTTTCTGGTATTTTTTAATTGACTGGAGGTAGCTGCTGATCAATCTTCAAACGTCGGGCTAATTTTATCCAGTCACCCCAGTAATTTGAAATGGCAGATGTGGCAGTGGCAATTATGTCACTTGTGGCCATCCAACAGCAGATGCAACACCAGTTCTTGGCCTTCATCCAAGACATTATGAGTTGTATTTCAGATGGCCATACCATCAACCTCATCACTCCGATCGATAGAGAGGTCGTGCATCCAATAACCGGGGGACCACCCCCAGCTCCTGCTAAAGTCCAAGACAAACTCAGATATAGGAAAATCATCGACCCACGATATCTTCGTCTCATCAAGGAGGTCCAAGGGTACCGAAAGGCATGTGAAGAGGAGGACTGCTGGGAGAGGTAGGAGACGTCAGATACCTCATATTGGTGAGGGGCCACCCCAACTCCAACTTATCAAGGAAAAAGTGTTCAACATACCCTTCAAGGTCGTCAGAAGGGTAGCGCGTTCAACTGGCTAAGTAGGGGATCGACTTTTAACCGTCTTGGCCCAAGAGGGGGTGGAAGCTGAGATGATATCCCCCCATAGCGTTAGCGGTACATACACCACTAGCCATCCCGACGAAGCTCGACTGATACGAGACTAGGAAAGGGGAAGCATAGAGAAGTTAATAGTGAATAGGGAAATCCAGACAGGGAGTTACTGCTGAAGTAGAAGGAGCATGGGAAAACAAGATCCTAGAGGAAAAACCTTGAAATAGCCCAATTCAAATGCTGGAAGATAAGATCAGCCGTCTTATTAAGAGACAATACCCGAGCCTCCGAGGGTATATGGAGGGTTCTCCTTTTATGCCAAGAATATTTAGTTATCCAACTCCCAAAAAGTTCAAAACTCCGACCGTGACACCTAGGTATGATAGGAGTAGGAATCCTATTCACCACGTAAAGATGTATCAGTCTGTTGTCCACATTTATTCCACCCCAAATAAGATGATATGTCAGGCTTCCTCTAGTACTCTCACTGGTGTTGCCCACATATAATACACCGGTCTGCCAAGAGCATCTATAGAAAACTTCAAACAGTTGGCTGAATAATTCGTTCATAACTTTTATTCCGGCATGATGCGAGCCAAGCGTGTGAATCACTTGTTGAATGTTAGGTAGGGGAAAAATGAGCCTTTGAGGGATTATATTTCTCGGTTCAACAGAGAAATTTGGAGGTTTAAGATTACGAACAGAACATTTCCATGACAGCTCGCATCAGCTTCATCCAGGAAAAATTTATTGGAATCTATCAAGAATCTTCCAAAGTTCATGATAGAACTTTTGGTTAAGGCCAAGATAATCATTAACACGAAGGAGGCCAAAGTGGCCAAGAGAGGAGAGCAAAAAAAGATCGGTGATAGCAAGTCTGGCCAAAGCCGGGATAAATTAAAGGATAAAGAAGGGGAGAAAATGTCTAATAATGATAGGTTTGCTAAGTACACTCCGTTGGCAATTAGTCCAAATATGATTCTGAATGAGATAAAGGACGATAAAGAACTTAATAGGCCAGAAAAGTTGAAAGCTCCCCTTACAAGAGAGATAAAAGTAACTGTTATGAGTTCCATTAGGATCACGACCATATAATAGACCAATGCTTTGTTATGAAAGACGAGATTGAGAAATAGTTGAAGGAAGGGAAGTTGCGAAAATATATGGATAAGAGGGGGAGCTGAGATGACAAAATAAAGAAATAATTCTCGTCGAAGGACAACAGGACTAAAAAGAAGGAGGTGCAAGAAAACAAAAATGATTTGGAGTCAAATAATTGTGATAAGGACAACCCCGGGCTTCCCGCTAAACCTCCTATAGTTAAAGGTAACCTTTATATAATTTCTTTTGATGTAAAGATGATATGTGGAGGAATGGAAGGTGGAGAAACTGAGCCAACTAATAGTAAGGCTCATATGATTGAGGCCAAGGCAGGGACTAAAAGAGTAGAGGTCAATTTGGCCGAGGTTGATATTAAACCAAGGAAGTTGAAGAAAGTTAATATGAAGAGTCTCATAGTAAGATTACAGGTAGTATTTCAAGGGGATTTTAACCCCACACGATTATCCTCTCATCATCAGTAGATGAGTACACATCTATAACCTATCTCGTATTCTGGTGAATGGGGGAAGCTCGGTTGATGTCTTGTTCTGGGATTGATTCAAAGGGTCAAGGCTAAGCAAGAATGGACTCATCTTGTATCACCGCCCATTGATTAGGTTTATTGGAGAGAAATTACACCCTCTAGGAGTCTTTGAGATGGACGTTTGTATGTGAACCTAGACGAGGAGATTGAGAAGGAAAATCAACCTAGTTGAGGTAAAAATAGGACGATACTGGGTGGAATCAAGAAGAAATTAGAAGACGCTAAGAGTAAATGGGTTGATGAGTTGCATAGTGTTATATGGCCATATAGGATGACAGAAAGAACCCCGACGAGGGAAAACCCATTCATGTTGGCCTATAGATCTATAGTCGTCATTCCAATAGAGATTAGGTTTCCAAGCCACGGGGTTCAAATTTACGATCCCGAAGAAAATGTGGAAGAAAGGAGACTAGACTTGGATCTTATTGAAGAAATAAGAGAAGACATGACCAATAGATAGTTAACTTATCAGTAAAGAGCCACTAAGTTCTACAACAAGAGAGTCAAGTCTTGGCATATTGTACTTGAACCTCGTAGTGAAAAAGGTAATCCAAAAATCCAACAAGCTTTATTCTAACTGGCACGGGCTTTGCAAAGTCACAGAAGAGGTCATCCCAGGAACGTATCAGCTGGTGAACTTGAAGGGAAACCATTATCCAACCCTTGGAATGCAGACCATTTGAGGAAATATTACCAATTGATAGCAGTTGAAAAGCAATTTCTATTTTATACTCAAATTCTATATGCAAAAAAGTTAAAAAAAAGAAACATAATACGAAGTGTTGTCTCTAATTTTGGAATTTTCATTTTGAGAATCACGTAGTTATATAATTAAATCTCTCTCTCTCCGCGGTAAGAGAATTCATTGGAAGTCTCGGCTCCAAGACATCACTCCTTATAAACCTGAGAGGTGGGAAGCACTTAACATTATTTAAGTACGGTGAAATTTTTAAACATCATTTTATGATGAATAATTAAATCTATCTCTTGATGATACGAGAATGCCTTGTGAGTATCGATTCCAAGATATCACCCCTTATAAACCCTGGGAGGTGGGAAGAAGTTAACATCATTTGAGCATGGTGAAATTTTTAACATCATTTTATGGTGAGTGTGTTACTATAAGGTTCTCTTGGTGGTACGAGAATGGTTTGTAGTCATCTTCAAACCACCCATTAGAAACCCTGGGGGATAAATAATTTATACACATCATTATTAAATTTTATGGTGAAAATAGGACTTAAGCCCTATAGGAAAGATGTCTCATCCTAATGTTCCAAAAAAAACATCACATAGGATGGTGAAAGGAACAAAGCAAATATTACACTTGGCAATAATAATGACAAAGACAAGTTACAAAGATCAAACATTCGAACTGTATTATAAATAGCATGGCCAATATTACAAATATTAAAATATAATAGATATTTAGAAATTAAAACCAAAGATATAACAAAATTTGAGCCTCATAAACCACACGCGGTCGCCTAAGATAGATAAAAGAACATAAGCATTGGGCGCCAAGGACTCAGTAACAGTTAGTTCAGACACGGTCGGGTTCTTATCAGGATTAACAGTGGTTCCTTCTTGATCACCAACCACCTTAATTCCATCTTCTTCAATAATTAGGGTCATCTCGTCCTCAGTTGTCATTAGCTTAGCATCATCAGTCTCAGTCTATACTTCCTAAAGATCAGTTATACTCGCAGGATCAAAAAAATTAAAGGACTTGACGATCTCAGTCAAAAAAGGATTATTAGTGATGAGAACGTCACACTGATTGGCAATTCGCTGACACACAGTTGTGGCTCCGTTCTCTATGTACTGGATGGCATAGCCAAAAAACTCCTCCGACTCCTTGAAGTTAGCAACAACCTTTTCAGCAGTTGCCTTAACCCGCTCATCCTAAGTCTTTTTTTGCTGGTTATGACCGGCCACTAGCTTTTTAACTTTGGTCTTGTGGTTTTGCCTCACAGTCGTGAGTCATTCCTTGTGCCAATCTCTGAGTTCCAGAGTCTTCGAGTTGTAGTTGCCTTTTTAGTCCTCCAGCTTCTACCTCAACTCATAGAGCTGGGATTTGGCATCATTGGCCAACTTCGCCTTAGACTCAGCTTCAACCACCCACTTCTGAATATTTTGAAGGGCGATAATGGACTGCAATCACGAGCAATAAAGAATTTAGTATAATGAATATGTGATGAGACTGCACTTCATAAAAGTAATCAAGTTTTGGATTTGGTCTTTACTCGAGTTTCCCTATGAAGATAAAAGTTATTAGAAGATACTGAGAATTAAAGTACCAATTATCGTAATTAGGAACAACCAAAGTTATGGCTTCCCTGGCCTTCAGCTGACTCATTAAAAGAGAGTCGGCATTGACACCAAGTTGTGTCAGATGCACAACCGCCATCATATCATCCGTAATAGGGAGATAAGGCTCTGTGGTATGTCTCGGCTGACCCTATTTCCTCTTCTTTTATTATTAATAACCTCTTTTCTTTTCTTTGACCCCTCAGCAGCATGGGGTCCTGCAGTTGTTGATTTTTATCAAGTTTAAGTCGGTCGGGCAACTTTACCCTAGAGACGAGCAAGGATATTGCTAGAGAGTGGTGCTGTCACTTCCCAAACCTCGTATGAGATATCGTCTGGACGATCTGCAAAGAGCATATAAATAAAATCAGTATTGACCTATATTTAAGTCAAAATAATTTAAAGATGACGACAAAGTACGAAATTTCGAAAAGAATGAAAAGGTTTGCTTATGAAGTGTTTCCAATGGGTCCACCCCCATGATATAGTATCGAAGGAGTTCAGAGATCATTGAGGCTTCAAAGATAATTAAGTCATCCCCCTATGGTTATCAATTCAGATGTCCTTGGGGCTTCAAAGACAATTAAGTCATCCCCCTGAGGTTGTCAATCTCCTTTCGCATCTCAGCACTAAGTCCAGGATCAACTTTGGCCGAGATCGAGATACGGTACCATTGCCAGGAAACTCTTATCTCATCAAGATCGGATGACTCGCTCTCATAAAATTCCCAATCACTAGAAATAAAGAAGTTGGGAGACTTCTAATCGTGGTTGGAAGTCTGATTTATATGAAGAAGTTTTTGGTCGGGATGATGAGCCACAAAATGGTAATAACACGGGTTAACTTTCATTGTAACAGCCTTGTATCAAGCTTGGGATATCTTGATTGGAATATCTTCACCATATGTGACGCTCCAAAGATGTGTCGTTTCATAAAGGACCCTTCAGGCGTTTGAAGTTAATTGGGCTGGAGAAATACCAATTAAAGAAAGAATTTCCCTAATGGACAGGTGAAAAGAAAGGACAAAGCCGACCCTGAACATTTAGACAACAACTTCTCCCTTATTTCTAAGGTCAAAGTCACGTTCATCCTCGGTAGGCAGTCTCATGATGATAGAAGGTTTGATCCCATAAATGTGACTCCAAACCACCAGATCAGTCTCAAGGATGTCACTGGGAATGGTTGAGGCTACACTTGTGTCTAAAATGTGAGGATGCTCCTCCTCCTATGTGGCAGGGGCGTTGCTACGAGGGTCACATTATAAGAACTCGATCGGAGTCATATCTGAGATAGGTACGGGCATATGAGAGGGTGGGAGTACATTATCACCAACCCCGTTCTCAGACTCATCATTCGAAATATTATATATTTTGGGCTCAGATTCCCCCTTGTCGGTGAGAAGAAGTACTTGAACGACCCCAGTTACTAGACTCGACACAATTTGCCATTTCACCCTCAACAGGATAACCCCTGTTGAGAAAGGGCTATAACCCTTGAAGGAAGACGAAGACATGGTGTCACTACTGAGGGAATTGACTACTAGAATGTCTCTAACTGTGATCTTGGATAGAGAAAGGTAAGTCAGAGGTAAGGTTAGATGCTCTACCACCAAAGGAATAGGGTCAAAGATATTGGAGACCTAGCTCGGCGTTGCTTCACCTCGACTTCTTCCATCTCTCATCTCACGCGATTATAACATGAACAAATGCTGGGAAAACCAAATTAGAAATTTATAAGGTTCAAACTAAATTCGTTGAATGATTTTCAAATGGTTCTTCTCAAGAACACTAAGAACATTAGTTTTGGGCTCAGGTAACACTCACCGAAGAAGACACCAGAAAATGGAACAGTTGCCCTAAAAGTTAACGAAGACACTAATTTCTTGTTAACTCAACCTAGAACATCCATTTACCTAATGCCTTCCTAGTCAAACCACCAAGGAATAGACAAAAAACCTTCAATCTAGTCACCGGAGTGACAAAAAAACTCATCGAATTTTTTTTGTAGAAACTAGAATCAAACAAAAGGAAAAGGAAATAGGGGATTAGAGGAATACTTAGAAAGTGGAAAAAAAAGGTTGATATGTGAGAACGCACTAGAGAATACAGAGTTCACTGGAGGAGAGAGAAAATGGACACCCAGCCTATTAAAATAATGAGTGGCCAGTCCTCTACAAAAATAAAACGGTAGTCTCATATGTCTAATTCTTAGCATCACTGTCGAAAAATGATAAATTACTAGCCAAATTGTACAAGAAGTGCCAAATTTTAACTTCCATTGACATGTAACCATATTAGTTAACCCACGATAATTCCATACATAGTAATCAATATAAATGAAATAACAATATGAGGACTGAAGCTAAATAAATAAATAAAGTTTCCGAATAAACCATCGGGTAAAAATCCAATACATCCAATACATCCAATCCAACTGACTAAAATAATCTGAAATACATGAGTCTGAATAAAACGAGCAACACGCCCAATCAATAATTGAAATAGAGAACATAATCTAGATAGCAATAAATGAAGTGACTACTCTGAATCCTGCAAGCCTCCACATCAGTTGCAGTTATGCGTCCCTGGAAAGAGTAATCATTATTGGCGTCCTTGTGGCTAGATACCTGAAAGTTTTGAAAATAGATTTGACACAGGTCAGAGCCCAAAATCTTTGAAAATATTTTGCAAGTGTATAAGATGCATAAATTAAAATGTTAAGCACTTTTCATATTAATAAATCCGTAGTGCACTCTCTTAAGTCACCCTCTACACCAAAACAAGGAAATTTCAAGTGATTTAAACACTTGAAATGGCATTCGCAACGGTTCAAAACACTTGTAAATTGGAGCTTTGCAAAAATTTTGCAAGTATTCAAAACCGTTGCATATGTAATTTGCAACGGTTTATTGAGAACAAATATTCGTTCTGGATAATCGTTAAAAAAATTACAACGGTCTTGAACACTTGCAAATGGAAATTTTGCAAGTGTTAAAACACTTACAAAAAAATTTATGCAAGTATTAAAGATCGTTGCAAAATCAATAAGCACTTTTGGTTTTCAACAGTTATAAACACTTGCAAATGAAAAAGTACGTATTTTTTGTAACGATTCAAAACACGTACAAATAGTAATATGTAAAAAAAATATTCCTTTTGTAACTGTTATCAACGATTACATAATATAAAATATTAAAAAATGGAACATATGACTGCACTAATCACTAATCATAATTTTTGCACTAATTTTTAGCGACGAAACTCTTGATACCCCTTTTTACAGCAGCTCAACACCATTTTTTGTATCCTGCCTAAAAGGCCATGATTAGAGGCAGGTCTTTAGATACAAATGTCAGGTAGATCTAGATAAACTAAACTACATCAGTGTTGTTTAAGTAACATGATGGATACATGTCTTTAACGCTTCAAAGTTCAAACATCCCAATCCACCATGTTAAACTATGATATCTTTGCAATCTAGTCTATATTGGCACTCTCTTGTTACAGTTCATTTTTCTTTGCAACCTAGTTTATATTTGCAACCTGGCATCAGCTAACTCTACTAAATACTTAAAAATAGTGCTTGCAAGAAAATCAAACTGCTGTTAATCCGATGGAGTGTGTTTATGCACATGCGTGCATGTATTGCACCGTGGACATGTACTTACTATAACTGATAAGTCTCAAAAATTGAACTAAGCTCCTTCCCAAAGCCTAGGACAGGACAGGATTGTACAGCCTCTCTTTTATTTCACACCACTCCTACAATAATTATATATTAAATTAGCTAAACTTTAATCATCATTGAAACAAGACGGGACAGGACAGGATGGTACTTGTTTCAACGTTAATTGAAACAAGTACTAATGATCATCATTAAAAATAATATACCTCATCTACAACAAAAGAAAAATACTTATCACCGGAAATTTCTTCACGACACACGCTAGCCACCATGACCTACAAATATATCATAGACATACTTTGTAAAGTATCATATTATTAGTTTCCAAACGGTATATTTTCAGGTTTTGGATATGAGAATCTTTTCCTTCCCTCGAGGATTAGCAAGTTCTCTAAGAGGCCTAAACACCCCAAGTTACAAAAAAAAATTGTAAATATTTAAATAAATACCTTATGGGAAGGTAGGTCAAGGTCCCTATTCTACTTGATGACTCTCCAAATCTCTTGTGAGCTAAACGAAAACCCCGAAGCAGGACCACACCTTGCCTATCTTTAGCAAGCCCACCAGGTGCGCTAGAATGGAAGAATTGCTACCTCAAACTAGACACCTTCCAAAAACACAAATGAAGCATACAAAATTAAATAGCTATGCTAGAAAAGTGAGGACCACACCTCGAATATCTCATTAATTGAATGAATCGTCTTTATACAAAGTAGCAAGCCAAAGCCTCACAGGTCACTCTAGTGGGAGGCAAACTGATTCCACCTCCTTCTTCTTCCTTCTTACCTTCTGCCCTGCGTGGGAAGGTTGTATACCAACCCCCTCTTTCTATGTTGGATAAAATAGTGCTTTCACCTTATGATGTTGTTTTTGTTCCTCTCAACCCTGATCATACACATGTGTGTGTGGATGAGTGTCAGTCCAGTGAGGACGAAATCGAAGAAGGCCAAGTCATTGCTTCTAATGCAAGTATTGTCAGAGCCAACTCCCATATTTCAAGAATCCAGGAGTTAAATGAGGAAAAAAATACGTACTGGGAATTCCTCATGAGCAAAGGCTACTCCTTTGATGATGTCAACAAGTTTTGATCCTAAAAAAATAAATTGGTGTTGGTGCGAAACTACCCATTGAAGCATAGAAGACTTCGAAGGTTATACCAGTAAGAGAACCTATTTATTTATCTGCCCAAAATGGTACTAGCAAGGGGAGTGGTGTGACTGAATGGGGAAAGGTGTCAGAAGATCTAGGTAAAGGTAAAACATCTCATACCCTACCTACTGATGTAATAGGGCAACTCTCTCTTGGAGCAATGTGGTGGCAACCAAACGTGTTTCCAAACTCAACCTCACCTACCACAAGCCTGTCATTGTGGATATGAAGGTAACTGTCTCCCCTCCCTTGGATGTGGTATCCAGAGGTTACTCAAAATGGGAAAATAGCCTTGTCGGGTGTTTCTTGAGCAGGAAACTACCCCACTCTCATGTCTGTTCCATTGCCTATAGATTATGGGACAATTATGGCTTTTGTGAATTTTTTTACCATGATAATGGTTTCTTTTTCTTCGTTTTTGACAACCCCTCCATAAGAGATGAGGTCTTGGATAATGGGCTATGGCACTTTTCTGGCAACCTCATCATCTTACAAAGATGGAGGCTAAATTTTAACTTCAACAAAGAAACAACCAAGAAGATTCCTATTTGGATTAAATTCCACAACATACCTATCCAGCTTTGGACAGAAGAAGGACTTAGTTACATTGCAAGCTCTGTGGGCATACCACTATATGTTGATAATGTCACGGAAGAAATGAAGAGAATCCGCTATGCCAGAATTTGAGTGGAGATTGAGGTGCATGAAGATTATCCCAGGACCATTGATGTGGTGATGGAGGATGGAGTAATAGTAGAGATTAGGGTGGAATACCAAGAGAAACCATCCTATTGCAAAAAATGTAGCATTTTTGGGCATTCTATACTTGGTTGCTAAAAAACCAAACTCATGTGGGTACATAAAGACAACAAGGAGAAGTCTTATCCTGTCCCAAATCAAAGAGAGGTTTTGAAGACACTGAAGGATGGATGGACACAAATCAATAAGAAGAACACTTTAGTTGGGGATACTAAAATGACTTCAACCCCAGTAACAGGTGAGGTTCATACTTTTACGAGTGGTAGGAATGCTGAAATTGGGGACGTTACCACTAAATGTGAGGATACATCCAAGGTTAATCTTTCTGGGACTGATAATATTAGGGAAGCCACCACAATATGTATTTATGCAGATAAGGTACCTCTATCCCCAGTTATCAAGACGTCTAATACTTTTGAGGTGTTTGTTAAAGATAAAGACGAGATTGAAGTAACTCCTGAACCCTTTGGGTTAGCCCTCAAGGTTATAGTTGTGGATGAACTAGCTGATAAGAAGAAGTTAACTTCAAATCACAATCCTAGCAGTAGTAACAGTGGGAAGGGAAGGGAAAAGGTAGGAAGAGGTTTGGAGGCAAATCCAAAAAATCCTCATGACCAGATTAGCTTCTTGGAACATTAGGGGACTTAACTCTCCCCATAAACAAGTAGAAATAAAGAGGTCCATAGCTGAGCATAAGCTATCCCTCATATGTATCATTGAATCCAAAGTTAGAAGACAATGCTTTGAAGAAACCTACAAGAATTGCTTCTGGAATTGGGAGGCCATTCATAATTACCCATCTAATGGTGGTGTGGCTCGTGTGATTGTGGGATGAGATCCTCTTTCCCTCAAATTAGAGGTTATAAGTGAGCACCCCCAAGCCATATTTTGTAATATTGAGATGGTGGGACTTAACAAGTTCTTCTATGCCACATTTTTCTATGGCAACAACCACCATATGGAGCACAAAGCTCTATGGAACTTCATTTTAAGTAACTCTGGGACCTCTAATGAGGCTCAGTGGATCCTTATGGGAGACTTTAATATTGTGAGAAACAAATGAAGAGAAGAGAAACATCCATAGCATCGATTTCAATGTAGTCCAGGAGTTCAACACGTGTATTCATGATACTCAGTTTGAGGGTATGAATACCACTAGTATATGGTTTACTTGGAATCATAATTGTTCTATTACCAATAATGTGCAATCTAGAATTAATAGAGTGATGCACAACAACTATTGGAGCTCCATCTTCCTTGAATCACAAGTGGAGGTGTTATGCGCTGGAGTTTCTGACCATAGTCCCATCCTCATCCACAGTTTTCCTTGTGAGGAGGGAAATAACAAGCCTATGTACAAGTTATCCCTTAAACTGAAGAAGCTTAAACCCATGTTAAGGAACCTTAACCTGAAGTTTTTAGTAGAATATCCCAGAGAGTCAGTGAGGTGAAAGAACAAATACACTATATTCATAGAAGTAGGGATAGATATGGAGCCAACTCCACCCTTATTGAAGAGGAGAAGAGCAAGGTCAGAGAATATACAAACATAAGAGCTAGTGAAGAAGCCTTTTATAAACAAAAATCCAGAATCAACTGGTTGAAGGAGGGAGATTTGAACACCACTTTCTTTTATAAGTGTGTAAACAAGAACACTACTAGAAGTAAAATCATTACCATCAAGAATAGTGAGGGCTACACCACTGAAGGAACCAAAGAGGTGGCTAGTGAGGATATATCTTTCTTCAGTTCCCTCTTAAAGGCTCTTGATGACAACCTGAGCATGACCTCTTATTTTAGCATGCCTAAAACCCTCAACCTGCTATAATAAGAGACTCTGGCTAGACCTTTCACCCAGGAGGAAATCAAAATTGCCCTTTTCTCTATTGGATCTGATAAAGTCCCGGGGCCTTAGGGCTTTAATGCAAAAAATTTCAAAGATAACTAGAGGTGGTTTGTGAGGACATGATCAATGTTGTCTCTTACTTCTTTTGTAATGGGAACATGCTAAGGCAGTGGAACTGCATTGACCTTACTCTTATTCCCAAAGTCAAAACTCCCAATGAAATGAAGGATTTTAGACCATTGTCTGCTGCAACACCATATACAAGTGCATCTTGCCAACATAATCAAACCTATTTTTTGCCTCTCCTTAATAATAATAGACAAACTACCTTTGTTGGAGGAAGATCTATTGCATATAACATTTTACTACTCCAAGAGATCATGAGAAACTACCGTAGAGATCTTACTCCCAGATGTATCCTCAGAATTGACATCCTCAAGGCTTATGACTCTATTAGTTGGTATTTTCTCATTGAGATTGTGCACAAGTTGGGCTTCCCTCAAGTCTTTGTTAATTGGATATCTGGATGTGTGACCACTTCTAAGTTCTCCATCAGCCTTAATGGGAAACTACATAGATTTTTTAGCAGCTCTAGCGGTCTAAGGCAAGGATGCCCCCTTCACCCTATCTGTTCCTATTTGTCATGGAGGCCTTTGCTTGCATCCTTGATAAGCATTGCACTGAACCCCTCTATACCTTCCACCCCAAGTGTTAATAGTTAGGCATCAACCACCTATGCTTTGTTGATGATTTAATTATCTTCAGCAATGGAGACATTCAGTAGATTGAGTGCATCAAGAGAGCCTTGGATGAGTTTTCCACTTTATCTGACCTCAGCTCCAACCTCTCCAAGAGTAGCCTCTAAAACTCTGGGATTAGTGAACCTGACTGCAATTATTGGGCTTAGGGTGGACAAACCTCCCTTCAAATACCTGGGGGTACCACTTATCTCCATTAGTCTCAAGTTTGAGGATTATAGAATTCTCATTGAAAGAGTTACTCAAAAAGTTAAATGTTGGACTTCCAAACTCCTCAGCTATGAATGCAGACTCCAACTTGTTAAGGTTGTCCTATTTAGCACCCAGGTCTACTGGAGCAGCCTGTTCATCCTGCCAAAAAAAGTGCTCAATTCAATTGACCAAATCCTTAGAGACTTCTTATGGACTAGTACATAGCTAAAACATTTTGGGCTAAGGATGCTTGGAAGGAGGTATGTGTGCCAAAGAAGGAAGGTGTATTGGGCATCAAAAGCCTATAACTTTGGAACAAAGCTTTAATGTTCTGGCATATATGGAATTTAATCAAAAAGAAGAACAATCTACCATACTTATAAAATTAAGAACAAAACCATCTGGGCCATTAATATACCTATTTATACCTCTTGGAGTTTGAGGAAAGTTCTAAAACTTAGGGATATTGGGAGACCTCTTATAATATCCATCATTGGAAATGGGATGAACACATTTATGTGGTTTGATAATTGGCAACCTAGGGGACCTCTTCAACCTCTCTATGGTGACAGAACTATTTATGATGCAGCTAGTAATACAAAATCCAAAGTTGTTGAGTTTTTGAATGGAGTATGTGGAGATGGCCTGGCTACCACATGGGAACTCAATGAAATAAAAAATAACACTCTTCCTAGTTTTAACCCCTTTGTGGAGGGCACTATTCATTAGTTACCTAATGCTAAAGGAGTGTATAGCACTTCCTCTACCACGAGAGCCATAACTTGTCACCTTCATCTGAAGAATTGGTACAACCTAGTTTGGCACAAAGGTAACATACCCAAATGCTCTTTCATTCTTTAGTTGACTTACAGGAAGGCTCTGGTTACTAAGGACAAACTCATGCTATGGAAGGTGAGTGACAACAACAGTTGTGAATTCTGCAACAATGGGGTTGAAACTCTCAATCTCCTCATGACTGACTGCCCATACTCTAAGGAGGTTTGGAATGAAATTCTATACAGAAATTAAGTGTATATATCTATGGGGACATGGCAGGATAAAGTCAATGAAGTTGCTCTAAAATCTCAAGGCAAGTATTTCATGACAAAGATAAGAGATTTTTCCTTATCCACCACTGTGTATTGAATCTAAATTGAAAGAAACAATAGAATGCATAGAAGGGGCACCAAGAATCCTAATGATTTGATTAAGGATAGTGAATTCGTGATAAGATGTAAAATTTTGACCTTAAAGAAAGGTAGGAGAAGCTACAATAATTGGATGGCTTGCAACTACTGGAACCTCCCTAAGTCCTTCATTGATTACTAATATGGTTATTTGGGTTCTTTTTAGTCCTTAGTGTTGTTTGTGCTTTGATGTTTGGGTATTCCCATCATCCTTGTTCTTTAGCCCTGGTGGGCTTCTAGGAGTATGCCCCTAGCCTTTTGTACTCTTGTGTCTTTATATATACACATTTTACTTACCAAAAAAAGGCTATGCTAGAAAATTATTTATTACAATCGGTACAAATTAGGTAACCTAACCAACTAACTATCATAATCGTAACTAATTATAACTAATTTCAGTAATTATAACTAACTCTAACACTCCCCCTCAAGGTGGTCGAAAAATATCTTTGACAACCATCTTGGACAATAAAGGATTCAACAAAGTTGAAGGTAGAGGTTTAGTAAACATGTCTGCTAGTTGATGTTGAGATCGAATAGACATAAGCTTGAGGAAACTAGAAGAAACTTTATCTCTAATAAAATGGTTGTTTATCTTAACGTGTTTAGTCCTTTCTTGAAATGTTGGATTGGAAGCAATATGAATAGCTGCTTGATATCAGGAGAGGAAATAGCAACTTGAAAATCTTTGAGAAGCTGATAAATCCATGTAAGTTCACTTGCAGTAGAAGAAAGTGCTCAATATTTAGCTTCAGCAGAAGATCGAGACACTGTCATTTGCTTCTTGGCTTTCCATGAGACAAGAGAATCACTAATGAATATATAGAATCCAGTAACAGACCTTCTAGTATCAAGACAAGCACCCCAATCCTCATTAGAGAAAGCTTTGAGGCAGTAGCATCTGAATAAGCTCTCAACTGAAGAGGATAAGAAGAGGAAAAGAAGATGACTTGACATGAATTGCCTTTAAGATATCGTAAGAGGTGATAAACATAGCCTTGAGATATGTCACTCTAGGTTGAGTAAGAAACTGGGTGAGCTTATGGAAAAAAAGTGATATCAGGCCGGGACAACGTGAGATAAAGTAGGCAGCCAACAAGTCTTCTATATTGAGTAACATCGGGAACTAAATCACAAATAGAATCACTAATTTGATCTTTAGGATCCATTGAAACAGAAGATGGCTTACCATCCAAGTAACCAGTGTCCTCAAGAAGTTGCAAAGTGTAGTGCCTCTGTGAATGAACAATACATTGTCTAAATCGAGCTATTTCAAGACCAAGAAAGTACTTTAGACACCCTAAGTCGTTAAGTTTGAACTGAGTATGAATAAAGACTTTTAAAGCATTAATGGTATGAAGACAAGGTCCACTGATGATAATATCATCCACATAAACAAGAAGAGCCACAAAATTAGAATAAGACCCTTTAATGAATAAGGAGTAATTATATTATGACTGAACAAAACCAAACTGAAGCCAGGTAAGAGAAAATTTTTAATACCACTCCCTAGAAGCCTACTTAAGACCATAAATTGATTTGTGAAGTCTACAAAACAATTTCTCCCCTGAATGGAACCCTTCTTTTGAGGTAAATAACCAAGAGGAGTATCCATGTATACTTATTCAAAAAGATCACCATTGAGAAAGGCATTATTGACATCAAGTTGAGTCAAATGCCATTACTGAGATGAGGCAAGAGAAAGAAGATCCTTCACTGTAACTAGTTTGGCAATAGGAGAGTGTAATCTTAAGCTAGTAATCGATTTTTATACCTATCCAAAGTTCCATTAGCCTTTTATTCAATCTTGTATATCCATTTACAACCAATGGCATATTTGCCACATGTCAATGGAACCATAGACCATGTCTTATTAGTCTCCATAGCCTACAATTCAACTTACATATCTTTACGCAAATGAAAACTCTTAAATGACTCATTATAAAACTAAGGTTCAACTTGAGTAGAAACCATTAGAGTAAAATACCTATGAGAAGGATATAAGGCAGTGTATGAAAGATATTTGGCAATAGGATATGGGGTTGAGCAAGTAGTCATAGAAGAGTCATGCAAGAGATTACAATGAAACTCCTTGAGATAGAAAGGAGGTTTATGAATTCTAATAAACTTTCTGAGAATAACTTCAGTGTCAACAAAAGTGGGATCAATGGAAGAATGAGAAGGCACGGTTGAATGTTCAATAACATGATCAATAATAGGAGAAATTGTGTGGCCTGGAGAAGAACCAAAATTAACAGAAAAAGAACTTGTAGGAAGATCAAATTTGGACTAAGGCAAGACCAAATATAGAAATGGATCAATGAGTTGGTCTAAAGAAACTATAGTATAGAAAGGAAAAATCTCTTTATGGAATACAACATCCCTATAAATGAAGATTTCTTTGGTGACAACATCATAGAGTTTATAACCTTTCATTCCAGGAGGATAACCAATAAATATGCAAGTTCTAGCTCGATGTTGAAATTTGGATCGATAAGCAACCAAAGTAGATGTAAAATCAAGACAACCAAATACCCTAAAACTAGAATAATCAGAAGCAGTCTTATAAAGTACCTCAATTGTAGTTCGATGTTGAACCAATGGTGTAGGAGTTCTGTTGATCAAAAAGGTTGCAGTTAAGACACAATCATTCCAAAACTCCGCTATAACTCTTGACTGAAAGAAAAGGTCCCTCGCTACATTCAAAATATGTTGGTGTTTGCATTCAGTGACTGAGTTTTCTTGTGGTCTTTCAACACAAGAGAACTGGTGTAATACTCCTCTTTCACTGAAAAATCTTAGAATAATAACTCAGGAGCACTATCAGACCTAAATCTCTTAATTTTGGCATTGAACTGAGTAAAAATAATATTAAAAAATTTAGGAACAACAGAAGCCACTTCACTCTTGTGTTTGAGCAGAAATGTCCAAGTAAACCTAGTATAATCATCCACCAATGTGAGCAAAAATTTATCGCCAGCATAAGAAGAATCTTTATAAGGACCCCGTATATCACAATACACCAAGTTAAAAGGAAATTGAGACATATTATTATGAGATTCAAAAGACAAACGTATTTTCTTAGCAAGAGGGCAGATATAACATGGCCGAGCTTTACTAGAAACATCACACTGCAAATGTCTATTCAAACTTTCTAATCTTTTGAACGAAAGATGATCAAGTATATTGTGCCAAACATGAGCAGAAACATGATTTACAAAAGAATTACAAATTGATATTAAGCATCTCTTATTATGAATATATAGAGCCCCTCATGATTTTCATCCTTGCCAATCATCTTTTTGCTGCTGATTTCCTGAATAAAAAAGTAAAGCAGGAAATAAATTCACTATAAACTCACTAGTAGAAATAAGGGCACTGACTGAAATGAGATTAAACTTAAATCGAGGAACAAATAGGGCCTCTTTGAGAGTAAGAATAAAACTCAGTTTCACATCACCACAAAGGTGAACATGTATTTGACATTGATTAGGAAGAGTAACATTGGCATTTTGAATAGCCCTTAAACAAGTGAAAGCATTGGCAATGGAGCAGATATGTTTAGTAGCTCCTGAATCAACTATCCAATATTGACTTGAGGAATAGATCAGATTTAAGGAAACAGAAAAACAAGTACCAGTAGGATAAGAAGTAAAAGGATGATCACCATTTGCAATAGTTTTGACTAAAGTAGAAAAATGGTTTGAAAGCATGGTCACTAGTTATTGATACTGAGTGGAAATGAGGTTCTAAAGAAAACCTCCCAAAAAGGGAGCAGTGTCATCTTCATGGGAAAAAGCAGTAGAAATCTGATTCGGAACAACATTTCTCTTATGCTTGAAACCAAGTGGATAACCACGGATTTTGTAACACCTATCAATAGTGTGTCCATGAAACTTGCAATGAGTGCAATAAGGTTGATTTTCTTCTAACCTCTATTGCCCCCAGTAGTAGAATTTTAATTTATAACTTTGGAATTCTTAGCCTTAGCGGCAAAAGCCACGGTACTAGTAGATTCAAGACTGTAAGAAGCATTATTAGTAATCTTTCTATGGTTTTCTTGAGAAACCAAAGCAAACACTTTGTTGATAGGAGGCATAGGATCTATAAGAAGCATTTGACAGAATCATGTAATAAGGAAGGACATGATATATTCCATTTGGTAGTGGTAATGAAGATCTTTAGCACCTCCACAAGTACACTTTCCACATGTGCAAACAGGTCTGTAATTTCTTAACTCTTCCCAAATAGTTTTCAGCTTGGTAAAATAGACACTAACATAATTTTTTTCTTAATTTAGGTTAATTAATTCACGTATAAGTTGTAAAATTCTAGGTACATTTCGTTGTTGAAAACTATCTCTAAGTTCAATCCAAACTTAATGAGCAGTCTAAAAAAATTACACTAGAAGAAATGTCTTTAGAGATGGAATTAAGAATCAAGGGAAATGATAACATTGTTATTTCTAAAATAGGAATTAAGAAGATCAGCATCTGTACCTTCTGGTTTAGCGATAGATCCATCAATGAAACCTATTTTGTTCTTGACCGAGAGAGCAATATCGACATAGCTCGAAATGTGGCTATCAATCATAAAGCAAAAGTGTCTCATTTCATGTTGCATGGGCATTGGTCTTGGCCCTTTACAATCACATGGGAACTAAATGAGATAAAAAATGATGCCTTACCACCCATAAACTCACATGTGGAGGACAAGGTCTTTTGGTTACCTATGGCAAATGGCCTCTTCTCCACTAATTCTTCATGGAATGCCATTAGGCACCATCCAAACCCACCTGCCTGGGCACCTATTGTTTGGAACAAAAGTAATATTTCGAAATGCGCTTTCATCTTATGGTTGGTTTGTAAGGATTCTCTCAATACTAAGGATAACGCCACGGCGTGGGGTATCTCTAAGGACAATATATGTGTGTTACGTGGTAATGCACCAGAGACTCGTGACCACCTCTTCTTTAATTATAATTTATCTAATGCAATATGGGAGGATTTAATTTACAACAACGCTTACAATCATGAGGCTACCACCTGGGAGGAGATCATTTCAGATGCCACCCATAATGTCATAGGGAAAAACCTCACTCAAAAGGTCAAAAGGACCTCCTTTGTTGCTTCCATCTACTGCATATAGATGGAGAGAAACAACCGTATTTTCAGGAACTCTACGGCCATCCATGCGAGCATCATGAATAATATCACCTTTTTTGTCAAATGCAAATCCTATACCTAGAAAAAGTTTAGGAGAAACTTTAATAACTGACTGATATGCATGAACTGGGGTCTTGATGATAGTGTTTTACTTTCTCATTTGTATTAGTTTGTATTGGTTAGGATAGTTATTTTCCTACGAAATTAACCCCCAGGAGGGTATGCCCTCCTTTTTCTTATATATCCTTTTATTGTTATGATATTCTTAATTTACCCAAAAAAACATAGCCCGACTCCAGGAGGCATAATTTTCTCCAGTGAGCTGTTGCAAGACAAGAATTAAACTAGGGCTATGAGAATGATGCAAGAAGAAAAGATGTGAAGGTTCTTCCATGGCGAACTTTCTTGTAGAAGAACCAGTACCATAAACATTCACCGATGGAGAATTAATTTTAGTCATGGCGAAGAAGAATCAGAAGAGCAACGATCAAGCTAGAGGGAAAGAAACAAAAGAAAAATCATAGATTTAGCTTTGATACCATATCAAGATGTAGTGGAAGAATAAGAGAAGTGGATTGAGAGCGAGAAACTTATCTCACTAATTGAATGAATCGTCTTTATACAAAGACGCAAGCCAAAAGCTTAAATAGTTATGCTCCTGTACAAATTAGGTAGCCTAACCAACTAATTATGATAATCGTAACTAATAATAATTAATTTCAGTAATTACAACTAACTCTAACAAACAAGTTGATATGGTAACGTCCTAAACTTTTTTTATTATTTACATCGGAAACAATATCGAATATTATTGATTCAAATCACGTGAGTGGACCAGCAGTCCATTAAATAAGCAAGCAATAGATAGAAAATGTTCTTTAACGAGAATTGTTGGCTTTGAATATCAAATGTGAGTAATTTCTTTGAACTAAATAAATTCATTTCATTTGAGAGATAAACTTTTTCCTTTCCTTTTACGTGCTATAATAGAAAGACAGGAGTCGAGAGATATTTGATTTTTTTTTAAATTTCTCATATAAGCCTTTTTTATTTACATAGCATATACAGCATAGAAAGAATTTGGGTGTATCCATTCGTTCATGTAATGTTGAAAACATTTTATGTTACAAGGGCTTTGCCTCATTTTGATAAAGCTAACATACACAGATTGCTTATAACACCATCAATCAATCACTATAGGTCCTAATATGATTCCAAGTACCAGGTTCAGTGAGGGAGAACTAAATTATTCATAAATTTAAACAAATGATATAATAATCACTTAATCAACCTCACCTACAAGTAATATAATAATCTCATAATATTAACATATAATTTTTTAAGAACAGAGTTCTTAATTTAGAATCATAAAAAAATGAAAATAAAATTCCCAATTTTAGATGGAGGGAGTAAAAGAGTAACAGTACTAACCATCATCAAGAAAATGATTCGCTTTGAGAGCACCATGACCAGAAGTTTCCATCATGAGATGAGCTTCAACACCATCCTTATTAAGATGAATACCCTTATCAATTACATTCTGATACCCAACATGATACAAGCAATGTTGTCCCCTCTCTCTGTAATAAATCGCGTGAGCGTCATGCTGGTCCTAGCATCTGTAACAATAGTAGTTTAAAGGTGTTCTCTTAGAATAGTGGTGGCCATAAGTGCAATCAAATTATCCCTGTTAATGGGGTTACCTTCTGTGACACCCCGACTAATTTAATACCAGGTAGCTACTCCTTAATTAAATTAATACAGAATATCAAGTTGGTTCAGTCTTAGCATCACTATCGAAAACATTTAGTTACTTACCTGCCACCTAATATTTAAAATAGAGAGATGCCAAATTTTATTAATAAAATTAACAATTAACCAAGTAATTAAATCATCATCCATCAATCGCATAAATAATCTCATATGAATAACCAACGTAATGAAATAAACTGAATCTGGAGTAAACACTCCAATAATAATAGCAGAGTAAAATAAATTCCCAGTACAAGAGTCTGAATAAATAAACCAACATCTAAAATAAAGAAAATTTGTATCTACAATCTCTAAATAAGAACGAGCAACATGCCCTAACTGACATGAATGACTCTGAAGGAACCAATGATAAATGTGGAGGCGTCTAATACCGAGATCCGGTAGCTTCCACAACAGCTACATCACGTCTTTAAAATGGAACTCCTATGCTTGGTGTCCCTGTGGCTGGGCACCTAAAAGGCTTTTACAAAACAAAATAGATTTGGAGGGAAACGGGTCAGATCCCAAGGTGAAAATAGTTTAAAAACAGCAAGTGTTTAGTTGCATTAAACAGTAAGTATAATATACATGTTAGTTACGTACTCTCGCATGAGTTTCTCACCCCCTAATGTGCACGTCTAACGTATACCCTTAACCCATCCTAGTTATGCCACAATCTAACTAGTCCATATTAACTCATGTTTTCACATTCTAATATAGAGTGTCTACTCGCATTACCCAAATATATCATACTAATATCTCACATTTACATTGATTAAATTACTTATCTCATGTGCTATATAAATTCTGACATTTTTTAATCCATTTAAATATCTTAGTTATTCGTATCCACTAAGCAACAATGGAATAATCACAAGTATATATATATATATATATATATATATATATATAATTCACTATCATAATATATATACAAATTCGGCACCCCAAAAGGCTGGAACCTGCGGTGCACACATACTCTGCTATCAATCCCGATACATCACGCACGTAAGGATTTACAAGTTCCGAATCACTCAAGAACCGTATCAATACAATTCACACACATTGGAGGCGAACATAGTTCATATACCCATGGGTCACGCACATACCTACACTCCCATGGTCAGCTAACTTATCAATTCACAAATAATTCTTCACAGTCCTATGTTCTTGATGTACCAATCTAAATCCCCCCGAAGGCACACAAAGATAAGATGCTCCTCTTTCAAAAATCAAACCTCCCGTGATAGCAAGTATAGTAGGTATGTCATACACATAATCATCCATATACTAGGTAATGACACCACCTAAGTATTTATCAACATTAATATAGGTACTCTTTATCCTATATTATGAGTCACATATACATTTTAATGTCATCCCAGATATTCTACGTAATACGTGTAGCACGACAACTCTCTCGTCATATAAATCCGAATACTTAAACCTATCTCAAAGGTTACTGAGTCACCCCCTTTCCTCCAATGTTATTTCAGTATTCAAAGTCCCTCTTCTACTGGCCCTAACCTTAAATTAACATTTGTCCAATTTAAATCCCAATTTTATGAAATTTCTAACCGTACCTCACTCGGTAAACACTCGTAAGTATTCCATTCAATTCCATAAGGTATAACACATTCCGGGCATTAACTACAACCCTACTGACCTTAACCAAGTCCCACAATATCTTATTAATCTCCCTAAGAGTTCTTATAAGTTTGGGAATTGTCATACCTTAAAGGGAAATAATCTACAAAAATAGGAGGAGTGAATCAATTGAGGGAAAGGGGTCGATCGATCGATCCAGTCGATCGATTGACATTCATGGGTCGATCGATCGATCCAACAGGTATTGCGATTCTGCATAACTTTGCCTACGGGTTTCATCAAACTTAATCCTCAAATCCTCTACTATAATGTCCCAAATCCCAAATATTTGCTCCTAACATCGTACCAACATAACTACCTAAGTTCTAACGTTTTAGAATCATCAAATCATAATGGGGAATCAATTTCTTGGATCAAATCATCTATTTTTTTTTTCATAAAAACCCTAGTTCTCCTATTTTCTTCAAGAACATTAAATAACTCAATACAAGTTCATAATTCTCTACACATGGATCATAATTACGTGGATGCTATATTTCCAGAAGTTAAACTACATGCAAAACCAATCAAGATTAAGATTTTAATTCTTCAAATCCATTCATTCATCATTTTTCAAGGTTATTCTCCAATTTTTAACTAACATGGATGATGTATGCACTGAATTATTATAAGTTAAATCACTTGCGTGGAAGTAGAAGTTATGATCCTTTCGATAAGATGATACGGGAGTAATCCTCTCTTCTCAATCTATCCGATGGTGGTGACGGTGGTGCAAAAAGCCTAAAGGTGGTGGTTCTCCTTTGGTAACTTCCTCCACTTCTTCTCTAATGGTCGTCTGTGAATTTTGGTGATGGAAACCCTAAGGATACTAAGTGTTGGCTGATATAATCCACTTAAAATTTGCCGATCACTATTCCTCAAATGGTGAAAATGACTAAAATGCCCTCCCGGGCTGCCGGTTAGGCCTAAAATGCCCTGGAACCCAAACTAAACCCTCGGCTAGTGTTTCCTGACTATCTCGACCCTTCTGGACACGTTGGCGCACTCAAAATGATCATACGAATGACATAAAAATAAATTACTTTTAAATCCATTAAATTGGGTCCTGATGTAATACCCCGTATTTTTGAATATTCCATTTAATCAGATTGGAGGATTAAATGAGAAAATGTCGGCTTAATTTAAATTACGCAAGAGTAGTAATTTAGAGAGTTTTATTTAAAATTGTAATTTTGGTATATTAATCGAGAGATAGATACCGATATATATTGCCTCATTTTATTTACTTAGTGCGAGTGGTAAATAGTTACTTAACACGTGTAGACCATGTTGGGGTGAGAACGAGTAATATTTTTAAGTGACTCAAATGATAATTTAGAGGTCACCAATGAGTCCGGAAGGGTCAAATTAGTCAAAATAGTGTACCCGGGGGTACTAGTTGAGTGCCGGGTCATTTTCGGGCTAAACCGGGACCATTCGGGGGCATTTTGGTCTCTTTACAATTATGGGAAAGAAGACCTACGAATTTTGTAACCCTAAATCCTATTATATGAGTGTTGGCTAGGGTTAGGCAATTAGAGTTACACCATAGCCATTAAAGAAGAGAGGGTGAGGCAAATTGCTAAGGCAAAAAGGAAGGAGGGATTATCTTATGAGGATTTCACCACAAAGATTGTTGGGAAAGAGGATTGAAGTATCAATATCATCAATCATCATCAACAACCACGAATTCAGACCCTACAAATTTTAAGGCAAGTGGTTATTTGCAAAATAATTGAGTTATAATACCCATGTTTAAGCTTGAGGAAGAACATGATTTTTATGATATTCTCGGGAACAAACAATTGATAATAAATCCATGATTGATTAGGATTTGCATGTAGGACGTTTTTGAATTACCAAGTATGTTTATATCATAGAAAACTTGATGAGAAATTCGTATGAAAATCTGGAATTTTGATAAAAAATATAAAGAATGCAGTTTTAGGGTTCTTGAATATTATTGAGATTTTCAGTGAATTTGGCCAAGATTTATAATGATTTTGTTGTTTTAAATCGTTAGTAATCATCCCAGAACATGTAGGAATGATTAGAAATTGTTGGTTGTGAATTTGATGGCTTATCATGAAAGTTAGAGATGTAAAAATGGTGAAACCCGTAGGAAGAAGATGAACTGGGTCTGTCACTGCTTGATCGATCGATCGACCCTTGAGTATCGATCGATCGAAGCAGTCGATCGATCGACCCTGTCTGAACTATAGAGAATTTGTGTATAAATTTCTTTAATTGCCGTTACTTAATGGGAACCTTAGAAATGATATTTTTCCTACGAGGAGACTTGGAAATTACCAGTAGGTGTACCATTAGGTTCCTCCACTTATGATTGAGTAGTAATGTTGGAGAAATGGAATGACGAAAGAACGATTGACTTAGCCGTGGGTTGAGATGGTTAATTTAATTACGGAAAGAGTGAGACTTAATTCCGGAAAGAAAATACCAGTAGGTTAAAATTAACTTAACTACTGAATTAAGGGAGGGGTAACTAGGACCCTTAGAGTTGTGTGAATACTCAAATAAATACGATTAATGAGATAAATCGTAAAGCGAATATTGTACGGTAAATATATGAGATTAAAATATTACGTACGTATATGATTAATAGGTCGGGCGTGTACCTACTGAATTATGTGATCTTTTAGGTAGAGAGATTATACCTAAATTAATTATGTTAGGGTCGATGAGACATTCCGAACTAACATAAAGTTATTATATGTTTGGGGTCGATGAGAAATACCGAACCAAACTTTGAACTGGTGTCGCGATGAGAGAGTGCCGAACCAGAATATGTGTATATATATATTTTTAAAATAATTGGGGTCGATGTATCATTTCCGAACCAATTCTTACTTGGGGTCGATGAATCATTCCGAACCAAGAGTCCTTTACGTGTATAAAAAGGACAAAATAGAAATGACTGATATTTAGTATATATTGTGTGTGAAATATATATACTTGATGATATTCTACTTCCGTGTGTTAGTAGATTGATATATGTATTTGAAGATACATACTAAATTGGTAAGTCAAGTAGTGAAACTTAATTACGAAATGAACCTTTAGATAGAGAAAATCTATTTAGTAATTCAAGTAGCGAAACTTAATTACATAAGTGGGAAAGTTAACAATTGTGAGAATTGTAGTAACTTTAGTAGTGAAACTAAATGGGAAGTCTTGAAAAATAACATAGATGAAATGTTACTTGAGAATTAATTAACATACGCGAGATGTTAGTGAAACGGTTGTACTGTATGGGCGGTACTGGAACTTGGGTATAGATAAGTTCAGTTGACTACTTTGGTTTTAGTTAGCTTGGGAGGTATGGCTAGATAAACTAAGTGTAGAACGTTAGGTGTGCACAAAAGATGAGGGGTGAGTTAACTCAAGAGAGTGTACGAGAACCTAACATGTGTAATCAATAACCGCATTTTATTGTGATAAACGCTTGCTAAATATTTTCAAAATGTTTTGAGTACTAACTCTTGCTATAAAATATTTTCAAAGCCTTTTAGGTGTCCAGCCACAGGGATGCCATGTATGATGATTCCATTCCAGAGACTCGGAGCTGTAGCACAGTGGATGCTTACAGGATTTTGACTAGACGATATCTCTCATTCAGATCTAGTACAGGATCTCACACTATTCTATGTATGGACTTGTGGTCCGGTTTTATTCTCAAATGTTAGTTTCAGACTAGTGGTTATTCTATTGTTGTTTGGGATTTTTGCCGATGGTTTATTCGGTAATACTTTTGTTCTGTTGTACTTTTACTTTGTTGACTGGGTCATAGTACATGACTATTTTTTACTTTATTCCGCATGGTTGATTTATCTGTTTTAAGAAAGATAAAATTTGGCACCGGTCTAATTTTACTTAGGGGATTAGTAATTAAAAAGTTTTCGACAGTGATGCTAATAATGAACCATTTGAGAAACCTGTTTTAATTTAATAAAGGCCTGATCACCCGATGTTTAATTAGGCGGGGTGTCACAGATGGTATCAGAGCATCAGGTTCTAGTGTCCATAGGATCTGTACGGCTTACTACGTTTTCAGCGTATCGTTTGATTGATATAGAGCCCTATCTTAGGATGATTGTACTCCTCTACGTACGTAGTTCACGTTCTCCTGCTGTTTAGTAGACGTAGTGTTATATATACGAGTTCGATTGTTCACGGTACGTCGAATATGGTGGTAGGAACAGCATTAGCGTTGGACGGACGACAGGAGGGAGGAGCTCGGTAAAGCATGGGGTGTTCGAAGATGGCAATCATAGGAGAGATGACCGTGATCGATGTCACTCCTAGAGGGTAATGGAAGTAACTGCTGCAAGGGTTGTTGAGGCATAGCAGGCATTTCCCAAGTGTCGCGACGACAAGAGGAAGGCTAGTCTAGACCGCCCAATGCAGTGATAGTGGGAGTAGGTCTGCAAAATTTTTTGATGAGGATGAGTCGTAAAATCTGATAAAACGGCAACTGTACGTGTTAACCAATGGAAGTAGTATGTCCAGAGGTTTTGGCATTTGGGACGGAGTAGAAATACTCAGAAGTGAAAATTTTGAGTAAATTTTTAGAGGCAACGTAGCGGAGATGCAAATCACAATATCCGGACCGAGGGTCCGTATACAAATAGAGAGACCTTACGTATTGTATAACCAAAAAGTTCTCTATTGTTGATTTAGAATCAAAGAGAATGGAAATACAGGAACCCACCACGTGAAAGCCTAGTAGAGGCCAACCATGAGAAAGAGATTATCCGTTGAAGTAAACTTGTATCGATGAGATGGGTACGAGGGAAAAGGGCCCTTGAGAGAATGAACTCTCGAGTTATGATTCGCAATCTTGGTAAAACTCTTCTTGGACGACTTATGTATATGAAGGCAATATGGTACTTCTTACAAGGTTGGGGTAAATTCTCCTAAGGGCGAAGTCAAGAGAGTTTAAAGATTTAGTCAAAGGGTAAGACTGAATGTAATGGGCTGGTGCAAGCCATAAGTGGAAACCCACTAGAGGATTTAATGATTAGATCCTAAGCCGGGACTGTTAAGTCCCATAGTGCGTCCCTCTTGGTCAGCAGAACTAAGGGAACCAAGATGATAGTGTTCAGGATCGAGACTACCCAGTCCAAGAGGAGGGGTACCCAAACCGGTCAACATGGCCTGGAGTCAGGAATTTTTGAAAAGATGTCTAGCGTGGATTCTCGGGCCACGCGTTTTATTTTTTGTTGCTGGAAGTTATTTGAAGAAATAATAACTCCAATAAATTTTGCATTCTGGAGAGGACAAGCGTGTTATGTCCGGGAACCATCTAAATCACCAGAGCGATGGATAAGGAAGTATATGAGTTTTAGCCTCGAGTGAATGGGGTATATGACGACTACTCACCTGAGATAGAGTCGAGTTGTCATTATTCTTCAACGTGAGAAACTTCGGAGATTATGAACATCTTAGTAATTGATTTCGGTGTGTGGGAACCTAAATGATGTGAGTCAATGTTTGTGGTATGACTGCTGAGCGGAGAGATCGAGCTCGCTGTTGTAGTTAGTGCTAAAGACTTAGTGATAGTATAAGCGCGGTGCCACTTGACTCCTTTAGCAATATTGGAGTATGGTTGCACATATTGTCGAGAAATCGAATTTGAGCATGTCGACTATGTGTTGTTCCGATAATGCTCAGTAAGAATACTTAGGGGGGAAGTCCCTTGTTTAAATTCGGTTGCGGAAGGGAATACGACTGAATTTTTATGCACGTCAGGAGAAGAGACATTATTAGATGCTAGGACATCAGTGGAGCCGGTAGTGTTGTGGAGAAACACTGAAAGGCTTACCTCACCACGAAGGGATAAGTGGGACTTTGTGAGCAAAGATTTTATTTTTGTCTCTAGGGTATTGAGAATACCCACAAGATAGTAGTCATGTCGTGTAGACTAGGCTGGAGTTGAAGAGAAGCATGTTACGGGTGAGGCATTTGCAATGTTTTTGCAAATGTGCACGGAGAAAAGGGTGTATGGGCATCCTAGTCAATTGGATTCCTTAGACATCCGAGATAGAGGGATGCGGAATATTTTTGGTACGACGGTGGGGAAATTAGGAAACAAGTCGTATCGATGAAATGGGTTGAACGTCATGGGAGATAGACGATGATCCAAGATTATATGTGCTGAGAGATCCAGCACACCCTATGGGATGAAAGTCGGTGGGAAACCATTCAAAGGTTATCTCTTGATATGGGAGACCAAATTGTGGTGAAGAAGTAGCGCAAGGTGCTACTTGACTGAGTGTTGTGAGTGACTTACGTGTTACTAAAATGTTGATCCTTATAACGTAACCAACCCAAAAAGTGCGCCAATTGCGAAGAGTGCACGGATTGTAAAGTATAATAAACCCAGAGAGAAAGGGGAATAGAGTACCACTTCAGGAAAGATGACATAAGTGGGAAGCGATGTTGAGGAGAAACGTAGTGAAATTGTCTCAAGATACACCTCTAGTTAACAGACAAGATAGACTCGAAATGAACAACCGGAATGTGGTAGTGAACCCACATTCCCAATGATGGAATGAAGAGACAGACTTATAAATTATTGATGGGTTGCGAACATCATAATTAAGCCAACATTTCGTTGGGGGTAGCGAAATGGGGTGACCGGGATGGATTAGTATGTAGTTGGAAAGGGAGAGGGCACAGTGCCACTCTACATGATTGTGAATCAGGATGAAATCCTAAAATTCCACCCTGTGACAGAAGGTCAGGAAGGAATAGAGATAAAGTTTTATTTTGAGTACGTTGTGCTACCTACGACTCAATGTTAGTGACAAAGAATGATGATACGCCCTTATGATAGTGGAATTTTGGAGAAGCCCACTGATCAATTCATAGGTTGAATGTACGCCTAAGAGCATATTTATAGGTAGAGTGAGCGCCTATATGGACTGTACATGAGGATTAGGTTCGTGGGTACCGATTACGAACAATACATGTACTTTGGGTGTGGTTCGAGGAGACATTTCGAACTTTTAGTCCTTAACGCGTGATATGGGGACATTCTATTGGAATGTGACATTTTAAGGTATATGAAATGTGAAATACATGGCTCACAAATTGTCTACTCATGTGCGATGAGATATATGTACATATATTGGTACTCGTAATGTGATTCCGAGACAAGTGATTAATAACTATTGGTGATCGAGGTGGAATTCCGAGCCAATAACCCCAAAAGTGTTATAGAAGGGGGGTGATTATAAAATAAGTAATGATAGTATATGTTAAGTGAACGATATATATACCTATTGATTTTTCCTACTTATGTGCGATAGTAAGTGTGTTTAATCTCTGTATTGGGGTCGATGATGTTCCGGACCAATACCTGAGGAATCGATTTGGGGTCGATGATTTTTCGAACCGAATCGATGATAAATATTGGTATCGACGAAAGGTCTGAACCAACATGTGCATTACATTTACCTTGGGGTCGATGGATTCCCGAACCAATGTAAATGATAGGATTATTGGGGCCGATGATTTTGCCGGACCAATTTTTCCTAAAGTATATATTATGTGTGATATATATACCTTATAATATTCTACTTATGAGTGAGAGTAGGCACTTAGATGTTATATAGAGATATACATTGAATGGGTAAATTAAGAAGAGAGAAACTTAATTTCAAGAATTAACGTTGGATTGGGAAATCTATGAGAAATTAAGTAGTGAGATTTAATTATGATATATGCGGCATGGGTAGCGTGCGATAAGAATTTATTATGAAGTAAGGCATGTACTTGGGGCGACCGTTAGGGTATGATGATTTGTCACTGGGTATTAGAGGATGCAATTATGTCTAGGGTCCTTAGCCTTAATACCAGCCTTATCCTAATTTCGAGGACGAAATTCCTTTGCAAGGGGGGAAGTATGTAATACCCCGTATTTCTGAATATTCCATTTAATCAGATTGGAGGATTAAATGAGAAAATGTCGGCTTAATTTAAATTACGCAAGAGTAGTAATTTAGAGAGTTTTATTTAAAATTGTAATTTTGGTATATTAATCGAGAGATAGATACCGATATATATTGCCTCATTTTATTTACTTAGTGCGAGTGGTAAATAGTTACTTAACGCGTGTAGACCGTGTTGGGGTGAGAACGAGTAATATTTTTAAGTGACTCAAATGATAATTTAGAGGTCACCAATGAGTCCGGAAGGGTCAAATTAGTCAAAATAGTGTACCCGGGGGTACTAGTTGAGTGCCGGGTCATTTTCGGGCTAAATCGGGACCATTCGGGGGCATTTTGGTCTCTTTACAATTATGGGAAAGAAGACCTACGAATTTTGTAACCCTAAATCTGATTATATGAGTGGTGGCTAGGGTTAGGCAATTAGAGTTACACCATAGCCATTAGAGAAAAGAGGGTGAGGCAAATTGCTAAGGCAAAAAGGAAGGAGGGATTATCTTATGAGGATTTCACCACAAAGATTGTTGGGAAAGAGGATTGAAGTATCAATATCATCAATCATCATCAACAACCACGAATTCAGACCCTACAAATTTTAAGTCAAGTGGTTATTTGCAAAATAATTGAGTTATAATACCCATGTTTAAGCTTGAGGAAGAACATGATTTTTATGATATTCTCGGGAACAAACAATTGATAAAAAAATCCTGATTGATTAGGATTTGCATGTAGGAAGTTTTTGAATTACCAAGTATGTTTATATCATAGAAAACTTGATGAGAAATTCGTATGAAAATCTGGAATTTTGATGAAAAATATAAAGAATGCAGTTTTAGGGTTCTTGAATATTATTGAGATTTTCAGTGAATTTGGCCAAGATTTATAATGATTTTGTTGTTTTAAATCGTTAGTAATCATCCCAGAACATGTAGGAATGATTAGAAATTGTTGGTTGTGAATTTGATGGCTTATCATGAAAGTTAGAGATGTAAAAATGGTGAAACCCGTAGGAAGAAGATGAACTGGGTCTGTCACTGCTTGATCGATCGATCGACCCTTGAGTATCGATCGATCGAAGCAGTCGATCGATCTATCATCTTCCTTCGATCGATCGACCCTGTCTGAACTATAGAGAATTTGTGTATAAATTTCTTTAATTGCCGTTACTTAATGGGAACCTTAGAAATGATATTTTTTCCTACGAGGAGACTTGGAAATTACCAGTAGGTGTACCATTAGGTTCCTCCACTTATGATTGAGTAGTAATGTTGGAGAAATGGAATGACGAAAGAACGATTGACTTAGCCGTGGGTTGAGATGGTTAATTTAATTACGGAAAGAGTGAGACTTAATTCCGGAAAGAAAATACCAGTAGGTTAAAATTAATTTAACTACTGAACTAAGGGAGGGGTAACTAGGACCCTTAGAGTTGTGTGAATACTCAAATAAATACGATTAATGAGATAAATCGTAAAGCGAATATTGTACGGTAAATATATGAGATTAAAATATTACGTACGTATATGATTAATAGGTCGGGCGTGTACCTACTGAATTATGTGATCTTTTAGGTAGAGAGATTATACCTAAATTAATTATGTTAGGGTCGATGAGACATTCCGAACTAACATAAAGTTATTATATGTTTGGGGTCGATGAGAAATACCGAACCAAACTTTGAACTGGTGTCGTGATGAGAGAGTGCCGAACCAGAATATGTGTATATATATATTTTTAAAATAATTGGGGTCGATGTATCATTTCCGAACCAATTCTTACTTGGGGTCGATGAATCATTCCGAACCAAGAGTACTTTACGTGTATAAAAAGGACAAAATAGAAATGATTGATATTTAGTATATATTGTGTGTGAAATATATATACTTGATGATATTCTACTTCCGTGTGTTAGTAGATTGATATATGTATTTGAAGATACATACTGAATTGGTAAGTTAAGTAGTGAAACTTAATTACGAAATGAACCTTTAGATAGAGAAAATCTATTTAGTAATTCAAGTAGCGAAACTTAATTACATAAGTGGGAAAGTTAACAATTGTGAGAATTGTAGTAATTTTAGTAGTGAAACTAAATGGGAAGTCTTGAAAAATAACATAGGTGAAATGTTACTTGAGAATTAATTAACATACGCGAGATGTTAGTGAAACGGTTGTACTGTATGGGCGGTACTGGAACTTGGGTATAGATAAGTTCAGTTGACTACTTTGGTTTTAGTTAGCTTGGGAGGTATGGCTAGATAAACTAAGTGTAGAACGTTAGGTGTGCACAAAATATGAGGGGTGAGTTAACTCAAGAGAGTGTACGAGAACCTAACATGTGTAATCAATAACCGCATTTTATTGTGATAAACGCTTGCTAAATATTTTCAAAATGTTTTGAGTACTAACTCTTGCTATAAAATATTTTCAAAGCCTTTTAGGTGTCCAGCCACAGGGATGCCATGTATGATGATTCCATTCCAGAGACTCGGAGCTGTAGCACAGTGGATGCTTACAGGATTTTGACTAGAAGATATCTCTCATTCAGATCTAGTACAGGATCTCACACTATTCTATGTATGGACTTGTGGTCCGGTTTTATTCTCAAATGTTAGTTTCAGACTAGTGGTTATTCTATTGTTGTTTGGGACTTTTGCCGATGGTTTATTCGGTAATACTTTTGTTCTGTTGTACTTTTACTTTGTTGACTGGGTTATAGTACATGACTATTTTTTACTTTGTTCCGCATGGTTGATTTATCTGTTTTAAGAAAGATAAAATCTGGCACCGATCTAATTTTACTTAGGGGATTAGTAATTAAAAAGTTTTCGACAGTGATGCTAAGAATGAACCATTTGAGAAACCTGTTTTAATTTAATAAAGGCCTGATCACCCGATGTTTAATTAGGCGGGGTGTCACACCTGACACGACTGACACGCACGTCCCAACTTAATTATAGAAATTGCTGAATTTTCAACCCGCGACAATATTAATAAATCCATAATCATATATTACTATACTCACTCAGTAATATTCAACATAATTATCATAATCAAATACTAACTCTCGTCTTGCTAGTGTTTAAATTCGGATTAATATTAAATTAATTTATCCCAATTTAATTTAATTAATCCATAATTAAAGACCATAAAAATACGGTGTATTACACCTTGATTGTAAACCACACCATTGCGGTCCACATCTGTGTCGAAAATAATGCCCATATCGGTTGAATTTTCTAGTACAGTTGATCTTGTTAAGTACATGGTGATTTTATCCTCGGGATTTGGGAATGTGGTTAGGAAGCATTACATCTGGTTTAAGGTTCAGGGACCCAAAAGTGTCTGCATCAAGCTTGTCTAACACGTCCCATGTGAAGAACTCTCCTAAACCGTTTCCAGCATTCACAATTATTTGCACTTCATGTCTATGACACTATGTTATTATAAATGCTTTCTTAAAAAATAAAGACATTAAAATTGCCTAGTTAGATCAACTTTAAATGGGTTAAATTGACATTGTTTTAAAATATCGGCGTTTAAATCTGGTCCAAACGACCAAGCTTGTCTAAATTTCCGCCTTTGGGTATTTATACCTTAAATGAGGCAACAGAGCCCCAGGTATTGTCTTAGTAGCTATAATTCTTACACCTTAAACAAGTATTGCTTACTATGAAAATAGTCCTATCAAATTCAGTACTTGAGTTTAGGGAGCTGGTGGAACAATCAAGAAATGCTATTGAAGAGGTCAACAATTATATTATTCTGAAACATGGTTGGGATTTTTTCCAGCAATAGTTATAGATATTGACAGCACTAAAACCTCAAACAAACAGCCCATTTTAATTAAAAACATAAAAGTTCTTGAAACTCATTGCAATAATAAAATCAATTGAAATTATTTCCTAAATATTGACTCAAAATGCTCGAAAGCTAAAATTAAAAGGTAATATTATTGCACAGCTGGCCTCAAAAAGCTGAACAATAATATTGATTTAGAGAGGAGTGCAAACATCTTGCACATACTATGAGCATCAATAGCTGAAAAATGAGATCAAATTTCAAAAATGAACATCTACTGCAATAATTTTACTTTGTATTTCCAACTTCCTGTTAAACAAAAACCTGATGTTAGTTTGCATATTAACTACAACTACTTATATCATATGCAATGAAATAGAATATACAAGAAGTATAGTTTTGTAGCAGAAACCAGTAATGACAGAAATCATATTAAGACGCAAATTGATTGGGTAAAGACTGATTAATATCACTATTGGCACAAGCATCTTTAGTACCATCATTTGAATCCACTAGCCATGTCTTTAGTACTATTAGCTTCTTGTTTTGAAGAGATACCAATAACCTTTCTTATTGCATCGGACAAGTAGAGAAATATGGATATAATAACTAAAGTATGAGAAGGAAGGTATAAAAAAACTCTTCCGCCCTCCTCTATCTAGGCTTGGGACTGGCAATGCAAAGTAAATATTTGCATTGGCGAATTTAAAAAAGGTTATACCATATAGAAAAAAATAACTAAAGTAATCAAAAAATGCAAAACATAACGAACATAATAATGTCCATAGCAAATACTAGCATAATAAAGTCCATAGCATAAGAAATTCCATAGCATAAAAAAGTCCACAACATAATCAAGTTCATAGTATATACTAGCATAATAAACTCCATACCATACTCAACACAAGCATGACTATAACAAGTCACTAACACAAATCAAAAGCAAGAAGTCATGGGGCAACACTGCGCGTGATGAAACTCTTCGGCCACACCATCCAACTTCCACTACCAACATCTCTGATAATCTCTGCACCACCTTGTGCTCCCAAGTAAAGAAATACATTTTCCTTGATCACTTTGTCCAATAACACTACCACCTCTTTCTCGTAATTCACTATGTGATTATGCACTATGTCTCTAGGGGTAACGTTTATCCTTCCCTTGCCAATAACCTTATCATTAAACCCGAGCACATCACATGAGACACAATCTTATAGTGAACAGGATTCTACATTTAATGATGCACCTATCCCATTACTTGCACTTGCTCCAATAGCTAGGGAGGAATGGGACTTCCCTAATGCCATACCTATCATTGTCTCTATATTGCTTAGTCTATTATTCATGCCTTTGATCTCGAATTCCAATGTATCGAGTTGACCTTTTATTTGGTTCTCACTGGCATTTTCAGCTAAAAGCAAAGATAAAGATGGCGTTGAAGCCTCGATAGATGATAGTGAAACTATAGAACCCACGCCACGGGTACGCCCTCGCTTATCAACACCAAAGACTTCGAACAAGACATCAATGCTCAATGATTGTGATTAGTTGATGTTATCACTACAACTTTCTTCTAGTTCTTTTTACTTCGCGAGCACTTTGTCCTATGAAATGTCAAATATGTAGAAGTGTCAAGACTAATCATATTAAGACGCAATCATCATTCACTATTTGTAGAAAATCATTTGAATGTATAATGTTTTCATGTAACAATCATCATTCACTATTTGTAGAAAATCACCAGGATTAGAACAATGCTCTCTTTGACTAACCCATCTTTGAATGTGTGGATAGCTATCCATACATCAACACGCAATGGGTTTTTATGTAATTTCTTTATCAACAAATAAAAAATATAACATATATTATCTTCAAGGTAATAGTAATCAAACAAAGCAATAAAACATAATAGTCGTACGTACCACATTGTCCTCGAATTGGGCATTCCCATCGCGCCCACCTGTGTGAGTGGACCCAATCTTTGCCCCATTATCTTTCCATGCTTTCCTATTTTTTTAGCCCCTTTCGTATTCTCATGCTCCAGAAACTCTTTCCATTATTACGGCTTAACACCTCGAGGTACATTGGCCAATCTTTCGGCATCCGTTGAATACTTACCATAATAGCTCTTTCGTAACGTGGATTTATATGCTTTAAGTAGGATGCTCATACTTTTGTAGCAACTAATCTTGTATCTTTTGGGGAGTCCATATTTTCTCTAACAAGACAATTGATATTTTAAAATTATAATAAATATGTAAAGTTATACAAAAACAAAGATAATGGAAAATTAATTATATATCAGAAGTCTCACTTGCATATCTTTCCAAACATCCTCCTTGTATGGTTTCGGAACCTTGCGCCAAACAGTATACGATATTGGGAACTGAGCCTGGACCACTTTACCAAGTCGAGACATGAATCGACCTTTCTCACTACCTACCACCTGATTATGTTGATTGATCTTAATCGCAATTTTTGTGTCCAAAGATGATCCATTTGGACCATCTTGTGGGTGGATGACATTAGCTTCATTTAACATTATACTGAAATTTAACTAGTGTTAGATATACGATGCATAAATATTTTGCATCAATAATCTGTCAAAATGAATTATTCACATATCATGGCCAAATTTACGAAGAATTAATCATCTATCCAAATTTACTAAAAATTGGGCCATTTGTCACATGTTTCAATATAAGTGAAGCATTAAAGTAGTACATAAACATAATGGATCGCAAGAATATATCACAAGAAACAAAATCTTGAAGAGATGTCTAAAAAATTTTACATAGTAAATGGAGCATTAAAGTAAGAAAATTAAGCAAAAATCATAAAAATCAGCTTCAGCTTTAACTAGAATTCCTGAAGCAGATTCTTCAAATTGGGATTATCCTCAAGAATCAACTGATACATTATAGGAACCTCAAGTTTGTCAACACTTGTTGTTAATCTTTGTGGCGTATGAAAAATGATAATCCAACCCATTGTCTTCAAAATCCTCTGAGTAGAACACTTGAGATGCTTCAGATGCAATAATGACTGGCTCGTCGTCGATTATATCCTTACTCATCATCTTACTTAAGTTTACCCTCACTAAGTTCGAGTCAGGATCAACTTTAAAACAATTTACATTGTCCTCAACTCTCACCCAGTCATGGTAAAACACAACTATTTTGAAAGGTGTATAATCCAACTCACATATTCCAAGAACAGTAACAAAGTATGTCGTATCCGCTTCCTTATAATTCATATATTTTTCACTAGACCTGAACTTCGTGATGGCCCTCATTGACACGCCATTATTTTGGGTTACCCGCGACTCATCATACTCGCATGTGCAAAATTATAACGACCCATTTGCTAGCTGCCAAAGTATGGGATAAAATCCTCGGTCTTTCCATTCAATGTAGCCGCTCTTCGGTTACGCCCAGATATGGATTCCCAATAAAGATCCTATTTCCTACAATAATTCAATACACACACTTAGGCATCGTACCTCCTACTGCAATCTACACAACTAGCATTTTCCAATTAAAAAGTCTAAAATCATATTGATACACTTACTTCTACCATTCCTCCACTTCATCTGATTGGTGTAACACTCACTTATGCGCTTGTGAAAATTATAATGGGGTTAACCTCACATTCTCACCTTGTACTAAAGAACCCTCGCTTGTGCATTCATTATCTTCATCTTCATCGAGTATATTTGTAATTTCCTTCACTAAGGTTTGGCAAGTACTCCATGCAATAGAGAGCCGATTCTTCTACAATATATTCTCTGCAATGCTCCCTTCAACATACCTCTTAATATTAGATTACTTCTTGTAATCTTTCATCTACCTACACATAAAAAATATATCGATTACAAAAAAAACAAGATGTTTGTCCAAATAAAAAGGTTAAGCAAATTATTTACTATTTAATTACCTCTTATAATGATACATCCACCTATATTTTACTGGCCCACAAATCAACACTTCCTCTCCTATGTGTATAATGAGGTGGACAGTAATAACAAAAAATCCACACAGAAAATATTTATCCAAAACACACATAGCCTCAAAAAATGCTTTCCTTGTCTACTCCAAAACATCCCTCTTGATCACTTTAGAACATAACACATTGAAAAATAAGCTTTACCGTTGGATGGCTATTTGTATATCCGTGTGTTTTGGATAAGCATTTTTAAGCAGCAACAGCAACAAATATTGTACAATTACATGATAGTCATGTGACTTGAGCCCCTTCAATCCAAGTGGTTACAAACTCAAATAATTACTCAAGTTAGAAGAAAAACCTTTTGGAAGCTTTAGCTGCTTCAAAGTACAAAAGAACCATTATTTTTCTTTTTTGTTTAACGTGAATGCAGTCTTTGGTTTCACAATTTTTCCTGAACTTTCATTTGTTGCCATCCACATCTTCTTCTTGATCTCCATGGTCTCCATATCTTTGCATTCCTTTTCGCTATCTTTGGTTTTATCTTTGACATCTAGAATGGTTGACAAAAGATGATCGGTGACATTCTTTTCGATGTGTATAAGATTTAGATTATGACGAACACTATGCTCTTTCCAATAGGGAAAATAAAATAAAATAGACCTACGATACCATGGAGTGGTAACATCACTAACCACATTTTTATTCTCAACCTCTGAACAAGATAACCTTTGTGGAGCTTTACGATGTTCAACCTTGTTGTTAAAATTGCATTTGTCCTCCCTGAACATGTGATCGTGTGGAAGGGATCTTCTATGATCACGATAACAGATTTTCCTACTACTTGGAAGTCGTTCAGAGTCTATTTCTTCTGCACAAACTGGGCACACCTTATAACCACGAACCGTGCAACCCGATAAAGTTCCATATGCAAGAAAATCATGTACTACCCAAAATAACATCACTCTCAAAATAAAATTAGTTTTTGTGTATAAGTCATATGCCATTACACCTTCAAACCATAATTCCTTTAAATAATCTAAGAAAGGGTCCGGGTAAATGTCAATGTCTTTGCTCGAAGCATTCAGCCCGGATATTAAAATTAACATCATTGAAAACTCCATTTTTATGCATAAAGACGATCCCATATTAAGAGGAGAAATAATGATAGGCCAACAAGTGTAACTGAAGTTGAGATTCCTGTATGGATTAAAACCATCGATGGCTATACTAAGGCGGATATTACATTTTTCAGCTGCAAAGTCTGGCCACATAACAACAACAGATTTCAAAATAGACGAATCAACAGGATGACGCATGATATTTATGCTACACTGCGTTCTAGCATGCCAAGTCATCTCATTTGCAATCCATGGTATGGTGAATAATCTCTTCAACCTTGGAATCAAGGGAAAATGTTTAATTGTCTTCAGAGTTACTTTACCCTCCCCATTTATTCTCAACCTATACTTGGGTAAGTTGCATACTGGACATTTTTCCTTCATTGCATGTTCTTCTCTATATAAAATACAATCATTTTTTCAAGCATGAATTATATTATAAATCAAACCAACTTCTTTGATTATTTTCTTCATGGCTAAATACTTGGATGGTATTGTATTTCCTTTCGGCAAAAACTATTTAAACACCTTTTGTAACACTATTATCTGACAAATCATACCTTGTCTTTACATTATTCAATTTGACAAGAAAATATAGCATCGTATGTTTCTCAGTACTTAATGGATACAACAGTTAACTCGCCTTACCACGTAATTTTTCGTATTTTAACTCCTAATTAGTCTCTTCACAATTGTCACCGCCCCTCATTCTAACATACTCACTTGATAAAAGATCTACTTCGCGATTAAACATTTCGAGGACTGGGTCATTGCACTTTTGGATTATTGAGGACAGGGTCATTGCATTCAACACTTTCAGTGGATTCTTTTTCTTTTCCTTTAACGACTTCCTTTTCGCCATGAAAATGCCAAAACATGTAAGACTTGGATATATCATAACGAAGCAAGTGAAAATGGACGTCTTCAAGCTCCAACAAGTTTCCATTTTCATATTTTATGCATGAGCATAAAAATAAGGTTTCACATCCACCGTTCTTCTTCACAAAATCAATGAATGTAGAAACCCCGTTAAAGTATTTTGCACTTCATCTTTCACATTCCTTCATCCACTCTTTACGTGATGACATTTTGTATGTTGAGATACGTTAGTAAAAATTTAATATATACTATTTAATATCTAAGGGCTCGGCAGCAGGCAAAGTAATAATCTAGTGTTCACAATCTTTGATTAATGTTTAATGAAGTATACAAGTGGATTTCTCAAAGAAACATAAAGTAGTTTACAACTTGATAGTCACTCAATTCGACATCCCCTATTTTGGTACAAATTTTTTTATCAACATATATAACATGATCTTAAAATCTCAAAGATTAGAATTTATAACCAAGTGAAGTATAAATTAAATATTTTTATGGTTGAAACCAGATCAATCTTCTCTATATTCGAAAGATAACATAAACACGACAACAACATGTAATCCATCCGACCTTAAACCCAAACACGTCAAAACCCTACTCAGCCTTACTTCTTATTTCTTTAACTTTCAACATTTATGGATACATACACATGCATGGATAACTAGATCAATTTCAATACGTAGACACACACTTCTTTTATAATAAAACCTTATATTTCAATACAGTCACACACATATATCTACGATTCCAACATTTACACACACACACACACACACACACACACACACACACACACATATATATATATATATATATATATATATAAAGAGAGGGGGGAGAGAGAGATATTTATGTTCAGATGGGTCTGTAGTAGTAACATTTTGAGATTTGCGATTTCGATGTTAAAAAAAAGGTGTAAGAATATTTGGCAATCTCAACCCATTCCAACTAATGATAAATCCATTGCCCATCCCCACCACCACATCCCTAAACAAAAATAAACAAACAAAGTAACCAATTTATGGCAATTAATACATTCGACGTATACATATAAATGATATATCATAAACCCAAATATCATCCACAGAGGTAGTTCTTAGTTCAGATTCAAACAAGTAATGCGAAAATTAATCTCAAATTGTAAATAAACCAAATCCTAATATATATAAAAAATACTAGTCTATTATTCACGAATATGGTGTCACTATTAATATATTTTCATCCAATTGAAACCCTAACCCATTATGTAAGCTGAGAGTAAACACCATGATTGAAACCCATACCTTCGATTTTTGAATCTGAACCTTAACTTGCAATTTTGTTCTTGAGATCCACACCTAGAACATACATCACGAGTCAAATTTTGAGAAAATAAAATAAATCAATTGAAAAATCTGTGTAGACATCACGAGTTAAGTTTTGGGTAGTTATGGGACTTCTTTATAAATTTAAAAATACATGGGAGTGGAGCCTAACAAATCTTTGTATATGGTATTAAAGCCAAAAAAACTAAAAAAATATATGAATATACACATTATACAATCAAACCAAATATAATCTTCAAAACAATCACTAGTCATTACCATGCATTCTTATTTCAAACCTCGTAAAAATTGACTTCAAGAACCAAATATGTATGCAATAATTATCAACTCACACCAGATAAATAATGGGTAGAATCCTGACAGGATAATAATATTGAAGTAACTGATTTGAATTAGATCTTGGTCGTCTTTCCCTTTCAAGACTGGAAAATAAGGTATAAAAATCCAAATTATTAAGATTTATAAGTCACGATAATCCAAATTAAAAAAGAATAAATAAAAACAAAATTTATTTGATATCAACTAATATATCGCATCTCAATAAATAAAAATGAAAATAGAAGAAATATAAACTAACAAGGATTACAAACCAAATTGAACACAATAATATAGAACGATTTTTTAAAGAAGTAAACAAACCAAATTGGAATCCCTTAATCAAACCAAAACGATTTTACAATCAAATCAAATAGATTTCGCAATCAAACCAAATCTAATACGTTTTGATATCATATCAAACCAAATAGATTTTGATATACCCACAATCAAAATAAGTCTAAAACCCGATACTAATTACAAATTGATTTCACATACTTACAGCATACGAAGGAGATTTGGATCACGAAGGAAATAGGGAATGAGTACGAAGGAGATTTGGAGAGAAGGTTTTGGACCTACAAGTGTGGATGGAAATTTTGACGAATATTTTTTACGATCTAACCCTTTTAGGTTTTTCCACTTACAAACTAAGTAACTATCACATATTTACAATGGTTTTGAACACTTACAAACTTTATAAGGGTCCAAAATCGTTGTAAGTTTTGTAAGTGTTATAAACACTTACAAGTTAAATGATCTATTAGTTTCAAAATAGCCATTATGATGTAGTGGCTCCTCACCCCTCATCTAAAGTGTGCACCTAACGCATGCATTTTAACCGCCTAGTTACGCTACCCCACCTAACTAGCCTTACCAATAACATCAATACTATACTATCCTGGACCGAGTATAATATATACCTTTAGTTCATTAATTATCTTTCACAATTGCTTAATTAATATCTCTTAAATTATCACACTTTAGTATATAACTTTACTCCGGTTATTTAATTCCAGAGTCACATGTATAATTTATTAATTTATTTCCAATAACTGTCACTACTTATTTAAACCATAACCGCTTACTATTAGCCCGTATATTTATCTACACATAAATATAGGTAATAATATACTACAATAACACACACATATGTCGCTTATAGTCGCCATCCCTCAAAGTGATAACTCACTGGATGCGAGTCTCTATAATGCTATCATTATCCAGGGAATGCTCACATCATTCTGGTTACCAGAGGTGGGACTCTCACACTAACTTCATAAAATCGCAAACTTATTGGAGGCGGTCATAATCCTTCGACAGTGAGTCATAAACATATCCATAATTACCTCACTACGAATATAAATCACACAAACATAAACATGGCACTATTACCTGGGATCAATAGTGATTCACCAATGAAAATATCATACATACAGATATAATAACAAACAAACATACATATATATCAACCGACTAATATGTGCTAATTCCCCAAAGCACTAGTCTAATAATCCGAGTCTAATCCCGACTCTTATTTAATTAAATTCTTCCCTTAATTAAATAATTTAATATATTTTCTCATCTCTGAGTTTCCCGGATATTCTCAATCGGTCCTAAATTTATAATCGAAAGTCGCGCTATCACCTCCCGTATTCTACATTCCGAGTATTTTATCTCCTAAGTACCCTATGTACATGTAAGTCGAGCTAATTCTCGTCTGCCCGAATTACCCTTACTGATCACTTCTCCAGAGTTACTAAAATTATTCACTTGGTCTCAATCAATTTGTCAATTCCCAAAATTACCCTTAATTCATAATAAAAAAATGAAGTTGTCCCTCACAACAAGTCCGAATCGATTCGCCAATGAAGGCCGAATCGATTCGATTCTAGGCAGAAGGCCAAACCTGGCATGAAAGTGACAGGCTTCATCATCCGAAGTCACCCAATTCAACCCCAGTTATGATACAAACAAGTTCCCAAGTCTTTTAATGAATTTCTATAGGAACCGAATCAAATTTTCACTTTTCGATTCATTAACAACATAAAGATTCAATCCAAATCTCTTTAATTCCATCATCATGAATGTAACAAAATTTCCAGTTTTCTTCCCTTATTCAATCATCATTATTATAAAAATTCCATTCTAAATTTTTACTACATAAATTCAGAGTATAATAGAACCTATAACCAGTTTAAATTTTGATTAACTTAGACTAATCATTCATGTAGGTTTGTACTCCCAAAAACCTGTTTTCCATGTAGTAATCCCCAACCCAAAATTTAATTAATTACTACCAATTTTTATAAGAAGGAAATACTACACATAAATAAAGAAAACAAGATATACACTTGCCTCAAATCTATCGAACTCAAAATTCCTTTGTGTTGAGTTGAATATGGGAAGAGACCTCCTCAATATCCTTCTCAAAATTAAGCCCTTTGGATCTCCTAAGTGTTTTGCCTCCTTATTTTTTCACCAAAAGACTCTCAGAGGTTTAGATTGTGTAAAGTGGTAGACTGCTAACCCTAATATCTTATTTAAACATGTTAGCCTCAAATTTAGGTTAACCCCTTAATGAAAAATGACCTAAATGCCCCCGAATGGGCCCCGACTAATCTAAAAGTTCCCGGTAACCAATCTCTACCCCCGGGTATTTGATTTTGACTATTTTGACCAACTCCAGATCAATCGTACACTCGAAACCACCATTCGAGCCACCAAACATCAATATTCCATCTTAACCTAAAAATAGCCTACCAGAATACCCCGGTTGAGATACCGTCAATTCCCGTCGTTATTACCCACTATGATGTACTATCAATTTATCGAATTTAATTTACTACTAGCACCGAGTAATTTTTTATTTCCATATTAATCTTAATTTTATTCCACTAATTAATATTTATTAAATAAGCAAAATTATTACGAGCACATGTGTAATCAAAATGTAAAATTAATTATTCAAAAATACAGGGTGTAACATACTTCCCTCCTTGCAAAGGAATTTCGTCCCCGAAATTAGGATGTACCTATGATAAAAAACTCTCGTTACTCCTCTTTCATATTATCCTCTAGCTCCCACATCGACTCCTCTACATTATGGTGCCCCCCGCTGAACTCGAACCAGGGGCACCACCTTCGACCGCAGCTTATGCTATAATCAAGAATAGCAACCCGTCTCTTCTCGTACGAGATGTCTGGATGCAAATCGATCTCCTCCAGTGGGATGTGCCAAAAATCCTCTCACTCCTCTAATATCTCTTCAGCGATGAGACATGGAATACATCGAGAATCCTCTTTAGATGCTTCGACAATCCCAACCTATAAGCAACTGGCTCTATGTGACACTTAACCTAATTTAATCACGAGTGATCAGTCCTTTATCAAAATAAACAGGAATTGCATATGGTTCATTCCTAGCATCACTGTCAAAAACTATTTAATTTACTAACCACCTATGTTAAATTAAGCCGGTGCCAAATTTTTATCTTGTTATTAACTTAACAACATGCGAAAATAAAACTAAATTAATTTAACCGAATCATCCACATACAAATATACTGAACAATCACACAACGGATATATAAATGAATGATACTGAGTAAACCATCGGTTCTCAAAGACTAAAATTCACTAATAAGTCCAACACAAAAACTGAGTCCACCAAAATAATTAAATAACTGAAATAGTTTAAAGGTCGACATGCCCAACTGAATACTGAATAAAATTCCTACACTAGGAATGAAATGATAGAAAGGTCTATAGAGAAGTTCTGCAAGCTTTCACATGTGCTGCAGCTACCCATGCCTGAATGGAATCCTCATATTGGGTGTCCCTGTGGCTGGACACCTAAAATGATTTTGAAAAAAATATTTTGACACGGGTCATAAAACCTTTTGAAAAATATTTAGCAAGTGATTAAGATGCAATAATTTAAACATGCATGCACACTTTTCATATTAAAGTTGATGTCGCACTCTTTTGAGATATAGCTCACCCCTCAACTAATGTGCACACCTATCGCTTACATTTTAACCCCACTAGTTATGCTACCCCACCTAACTAGCCATAGTATACTCTTTCTATCTTGCTACTCTAGTCCGAGTATTCCTTACTTTATATTTAAGTTATCCTACTCATAAACTTATTTAATCATTTCAACTTTAATTACTCATATACCGTTCGCACTAGTTATATATGGAATATCACTTAATCATATAAAATTCACACTAGTTAAATACTAATAAATCATATAACGTTCACACTAGTTATAATTTAATACATTCACACTTTATGTATTTATCCCGTATATAATTATTTACTCGTATATATACATACTAGTATATTACAACATTCACACACATGTAGCATATAATACCAATCCTTTCGAGCTATAACTCAACGGATGATTGTCTCTAACATGTTATCATCCCAGGTATGCTCACTCTAACCCGGTTACCACAAGTCGGACTCGCTCATACGAACTTGGGTAAAAATATCTCAACGTAGTGGAGGTGGTCATATTCCCCCTAGAGTGAGACTGAATAATACCCAAAGCGTCTCACCTCAGAAAATAAATCACACAATAAAATATCAGGCGATATGACCTGGGACAAAACTCTCCCTGCATTCACTAGCCAAGGGATTCACCCACATCGCGCCACCTCTTATGATAGCACTAGAGGGGTATGTATTCACAAAAAAATCTAACACCGATATTTGATAAGCACACAAGCATATATATATATATATATATATATATATATATATATATATATATATATATATTGTCACGTTATTCGTATACATATAATTAAATAAGATCTGGCTAACCCGTGCCTAACTCCTATAGCACTAGCCCATAATTCCCGAGTCTATATACCGACTCGTAATTAAATCAATTAAACATCAATTAATTTATTATTGTAGTGTCACTATACTACAATACTGGGTTTCACTCACTCGGCCCGTAATTTAACACTTAGCATTTATTTCACCAAAAAAATTTCCTTAAGTTCACACCCCTTCTTTAACTTTTAAATCCCTTAATACCCCTCTCTGAAGACTCTAGGCATCATGTTCCATATAATCTTTCACTAATTAAACCCCCCTTAAAAGTCCACAAAAGAAAATAAGACCATATAAATAAAAACTAGCGAAACTATTAAAAATCCAGGGCCATCGATCGATCGATGCTTGACAACTTCTTCCCCGCGGCATTGTTCTGCCATTGATGTTCATCCAAGATTTCCCACTTCAATCCAGATTTCACCCCAATCATTCCCAACGTGTATAAAATAGGTTACAATCATCATTCTCACCTTTTAAACCTCATTGATTTTTATGGGACGTCGTCAATTCCCAAAATGGGTTTCCACGGTTTCATTCAATCGTTATTCTTATTCGATTCTAAAATTCAAAATTAATCAACATCAACTACAGGGATTCTAATACAATTCAGACTCTAACAACATTGAATCATATTTCAATATCAATTGATCCTTTAATATACACAACATGTTTAATTCCTCAAAACCCATTTTTCATGGGATACCCCACCCAAAATGAATTTTGATTTCCACCCAATATGATATGAATCGAAATACAGTTATTTAGATTCAAAGCAACTTCATCACTTGCCTGATTATATTCGCAGGGTCTGATTACGTTATGCAGTAGATGAATTGATGAAGAACACACCCTATTCCTCTTTGATTTGTCTACCAAAAGCTCCTCACTTTCTTCCTCTTCTTTTCTCTCAAGTTCTAGGGTTTGTAATTTTGAGTTATGGATGCCCCTAATTCCATAACTTAGGTTTAATGGTTCAAATCCTGAAATTAGGTAGATGGGCCAAGTCCAAAGATCTGAACACTCCCGTGTGGGCCCGGTTATGTCTAAAAAGGCCCCAAGACCCAATTACTACCCCCCGGGTATACTATTTTGACTATTACGACCCTTTCGGAACCAACCGTGATCTCAAAAACTCCATTCGAGTCACTCTACAATAAAGTCCTATCCCGACCCCAAATAGTATGTCTACCAACGACTCCCGGTTGAGATACAATACTGTCACGTCACTATCACTCGCTTTGACGTCAAATAATAAATCACTATTCACTTAGTAATTATATTGCATAAATATTAATCATTATATCTCCCAATTAGTATTTTTAATAACCACGTAATAATTAGTTGACACATAATAATTAATTCAATTAAATTACGGCACATGTGAAATTTAAAAAAATGAATTAATTGGATTCTAAATACTCAAAAATACGGGGTGTTATATACTTCCCCCCTTACAACGGAATTTCGTCCTCAAAATTTAGATATGCCCGATATTACCACCTCAAATTCTTACACACAACTGCATCCGAACGTATTCAAAATTTACTCGCAATAATCTTTTGGTATTTCCACTATATATACACCAATGGTACCATTTTGACCAAAGGTCTACTCACTACAACCCACGATTGACGTTTAAGTCCATTCAAACCCTTACATATTGATATATTCCCTTATGCTTAATATCTCACTTATATAATGACACGAAAAACTATTGTGAATTCAATAACAATGTCTCAAAAGACAAGCCAATACTCCACTGGCTCTATCATCTCTATATTAGGAAAGGCCCCACTTTTATAGGTGTCAATTTCCTTTATTGCCATACTACGTCATCTCTCTTCATGGGAGACACCAGGCATCAGTAACCCCTGACCACTCATGTCAGGCCGCAAAACTTTGATTCACGTCAACGTACTCTCATTACGTTATGGAATTATACGATATTGATGTGGATTAACTCAATCCTTGTCGTCAGACCATGAATCACCCTGGGTCCAAGAAACTTGTTATTCCCCCTTCTCAACTATCCAAATGGTAGGTAAAAAGATTTCTTCTTATAAATCCTCAAAATTCACTTCACAGTTAATATTTTGCTACGAGTCATCACATACAACTCTACCAGCGATAGTTAATATTCGCAACTACTCCAGAAATCCAAAACATGCATTTTCGCATTCTACCACATTTTATGTCACCCCTCTCGACTATCCATCGGCCTACGGTTGACACGTCTAGCTCAAGACGCAACTCCATCCCCATTGCCTCCTGACACTCCCTATCTAAGGTTGGACTCAAGGGTCTCGTCCTAATTTACAATGATATTGGGAGGCATCTTGTGCTGGTTCATTTGTTCCCTTTAATAACATGCGGGGCATACTGCGCGTTAGTATAACACACCCCAAATGAATAATAATTATTTTGCTCCTGATCAATTCATTTCACAACCCATAGAAAAACTTGTCCCCTCCGCAATTTTGATGATCCAATAATTAACTTTATTGGTCTACATATCCATTTCGTCCTTGAAATCACCAATCTATCACAACATTATGGTTGGTAATATGTGAACCTTTTCCCTTTACGAGTGGCGCACTTGGAGACAACTTCACTATGTCTCACTCAACCCAAAATCCACACCCTCAACATCTCACGTCACAGGGAACATCTTACTCCCCTTAGTCTGAGATATACAAAAGTCATGGTTCATGCGTTTGCTCCAAAATTGTGCACTTCCTAGGCTCTTTTCCATCTATTAAAATTAACAACCTATCTATGTGCAAATAACTCTACGCATTCGACTAGGTGCGACTCCGCTCCACTTTCCAAAATTATGGGGGGCTCCCTTTTCAATGGATACCTTTTCCATTTGCTTCCAACATCATTTGACTCACCTCAGTTGTGGGAGTTTTCTCGTGACATACACACAATCGAATTATCTCCTTTCCTTGAACGAATTTCATATGATACCCCGCCCAATTAAATATCGGGTGATCAGTCCTTTATAAAATTTAAAACAGAATGTCCGGTTGGATCATTCTTAGCATCACTGTCAAAAAAATATTATTCTTTATTAAATCGCCTTATAATTAATTGAGCTAGTGTCAAAACCTTTTAACCATTTAAAAAACGTTACTTGATTTAAACGATTTAACACATTCACCATTTTCATGAATAAATAAATAAATAATGAATAAAACACCATCTAACTGAATATAATAAAACTGGAATTATCGTCCCAGTTAAATAAAGTCCAAACCATTAATTATAATGATACTAACTCCAACTTAAATACTGAAATGAAATGAGTGCAAGTCTCTCTGACATAAATCAAATAAGAATGGGCGACACATGCCCTAACTGAGGAGACTAAATTAAGGAACTAAAATCATAGATATGGAGGCATCTAAATACGAGGGCCTGCAACTCCGACAATAACTGCAATACGTCAAAAGATCAAACTGTTTAAGCTTGGCTCCCCTATGTCTGGACACCTAAAAATAATTTCACAAGAAAAAGAGATTTTGCAAGAGACGGGTCAGAGCCCGAGTGTAAAATATTTTAAGACAATTTAGCAAGTATTTAAAGATGCAGTAAAGCAAATATAATACACATGTTAGCTTTTCGAACACTGTCTTGATATTCTCACCTCCCAACTATTGTGCATGCCTAACATACCTATAAATCGTTCTAAGCATAGTTATCACCTAACTAGATTATAGACATAATCCTTCTAGCATACCAACCGTAATAATAACTCGTGATTTCCACATACTATTATTATTCAATATTCTTGTATTTATTATCTCGAGTAAGAGTTTCACAATAAAGTTAAGTGTTCACATGCTTAGGTTACTTAAGAATTCATTATTTTCTTATCTACAAATTTCACACAGTAGATAATATCACAAGTATATATACACATTCATCACTATATATTATATATACTAATACGACACCCCTAGACTCAGTTGCGGTGCGTGCATACTTTACTATCGAGTCCTGGTACATCTCGTACTCAATCAAGGACAATAGGCTCAGTATTTCTCACGAACCATAAATACAAATCACACACATTGGAGGAGAACATAGTCCTAAGCCTTTGGGTTATGCACATACCTATGCACCCAAACGACTATTCAATACCATTGTTCACACAAATGGCAATCCAACCTAAGTCCGATGTTCTGAGGCACAAGTCTAAATCCCCCCGAAGGTTACTCGAGACAAGACTGTCATCTTCACAACCTCCCGCGATAGCAAGCAGCGTAGGTATGTCATATACATAATAAATCAATCATATAATAGGTATTCATCTCACACACACACACACATATATATATATATATATATATATATATATATATATATATATATATATATATATATATATATATATATATATATATGTGTGTGTGTGTGTGTGTGTGTGTGTATGTATGTATGTATGTATACTCACGTCCCATATCATAATTCTCATACGTAATATATTATTAACCCGTATATCCTACGTTTACTTGGATGCCAGTTTCACTCTTTATCGTACGCTCTCGAGTATTCCTCACCATTCAAAGTGTACCCTTTATTCTAACCATAATGTCAGTAGGTAACTAATTGTGTACCACTGGTCTGAATCATCGTTGTCCTCAAATTCCCGTATCTCAAATTAATCTCCAAATTAGGTAATCCTCTCACGATAACCCAATTACATTCATCCTAAATACACACTATTGAGATCAAGCCTAATACCTAACCTAGGCCTACTGGTACTCTCATATATGCACAAGTAATTTAAAATAATTCCCAAGAATAAATTGTAAATGAATTTATAACTATAATTAACAAAAGGAGAAAATGGGCAAAACTGGACAGCCGAATCGATTCGGTGTGGACCGAATCGATTCGCCCCTACAGGTATAGAAAAATTTGCACTTATGTTCTTATAGGTTTCATCAATTTTCAACTCAAAATCTTGATTTCAAGCATACCAAACACCAATTCAATGTTACCAAATGTTATACTAACATATATAAACAAGTTCTGATAATTACAGAACACAATTTCATCAAAGACATCAATTTATTTGGGTTTAATTCAAGAATAATCATTATGAACCCTGGGTTGTCATGTTATCAAATAACTTCCATGAAAATCAGATTTGTTCATCAATTTAAACCAAATTTCGTTGGTAATCCTCTACCTATCATGGGGAATCAATCCTATACAATTTTCAGTCTTCAATTACGATTTAATTTCATCAATTTCACATATGATTCATAATCAATTTCAACCTACACTAACATGGGTTATATTATTTCTCTAATTAAGCAAGATTTAAACACTTGCCTCAAGAAGGAAGGTCTAATATATTGGTGTAGTTGGTATGGTTGTGTTCCTCGTTATCCTATCAACGCGATGGTGGTCTCGGTGGTGCAAGATGGTGGTTCTTGGCCTTAGACTCCTAGAATTGACTCTCCTTCTCCTCCTGTGACTCTCCCTTGGGTTTTGTGAATGAATACCCTAACTTCCCTTACGTATCAGATATATTCCCTCTCTTAATTCCGTAGTTAATTAAATCCCAAAAATAAAAATTACCAAAATGCCCTCCTGGGGTGCCGATTTGGCCTAACATTTCCCCAAGACCCAAACCAAACACCCGGGTAGACTTTTTTGACTATCTTGACCCTTCCGGACTCAAAATGACCATTTGGATTACTTATAAATAATTTACCTTTTTATTACATTAAATTAGTCCCGACACAACTGACACGCGTGCCCTGACTTAATTACCGTAATTGATGTATTTCTCACTCGCGATAATTCTCCTAATTTCACAATCATATCCACAATCATATAGTACTTTATTCTCTCAGTAATATTCAATATAATTCTCGTCAATAATTACTAACCCTTATCTCGCTAGTTAATATTTATTTAATCCGGATTAATTATCAATTAATATTCCTATATTTAATTTAATTAATCCAATATTTGAAAAGCATTAAAAAATACGGGGTGTTACAGTTCAGTCCCTCATACTTTTCCACTTTTTTTTTTACTATCCCATAGACATATTTACATCATCTTTATAATCCTCCTTATCATGGACGATACTAAAAGTTAAATTTAACCAGGGCGCCCATACACCCTATATCGTGTGAACAACTGCACAATCATCTCTAACGTCCCACACGTAACATACTTATCTTTAGTCCGACCCCACATTCTCAGCATGGCTATAACATATGGATAACCTTAGTTACCCTACTAAAATGATTTAATTATCCTTGAGATTACCCCACCCATCAAATGGTGGTGTGAGAGTTTTCCCCAAAGCTCCATACACAGCATTACCCGAATCTGTAGGTCTTTTATCATATACTAGCTCTCAGCTCATGATTTTCTTCCACACACACGTGTAGTAACTAAAATTCCATCTTGTGCCCTAGCGACCCACAATTCTCAACTCTCGACATCCCCTGGGGTTCATGCGTGGGATGTCTTGTACGTAAAATCCAAACAAGGACCCCCCGATACACTACTTCTTAGTATTATCGATCATCGAGTTCCGTAGGTCCAAAGCACATAATTAAGATCCTTCAAATTTTGTCCCTCGACACATAAGTCAAATTGTCCACACCCATGTCTCTCAAGGCGTCATGCGATACGGCACTCTAACTATCTAAGTTCTCAACGTTCAAACAATAATAAGCTAAATCTCTTCCCTCAACAGTAATCCCGATATACCCTGACTCACATCAGTAAAAGTCCCTACACACCGGGATTAAATGTAACGAGACACCTATGCTCCCCGTAGTCTCCTTCATAATATAACATAAATGCGAGCTCGGTCTTATTTTAGATGAGACATCATAAAAATAACATATCCTGCCCTGGAACAGCGAACACGATAGCTTTGTTATAATCGCCCACCATCGCTCGACCCTTGCTAACCAGTCCATACCCAAGATAACATCATACTCGAATATCATCTCTTAAAATGAGCTAACACACTAAAATGTATTCTCTCAGTGTCCCCACCCGCTCCCTTGCAGATGGAACCAAAAAGAGTCCCGCCACTCAACGGTAAATATATACACACAATAGTAACACTAACGATGCACACACTAAAACCATCTTATGCACGAACTTAGTGCTAACGAAATATTGTGGTTTGCTCGTATTACACAAAACATACCCCATTCACCCTGGGATAACACTCACATTTTTAATTGTCAATAGCACTCGCAGTCCAATTGTTTTATGGACATGACACTCTCGTCCAAACCAATCTAAAAACTTTTACAATAATTGCCCCTGTTGGGCATCTCGCTCCTGTCTCTTAACTCGTTGCGAACAAGGTTGATACATGTGGTCCTACTCTCCACACTTAGGACACCTTTATTTGTCATTTCCCGACCTCTGGTCCAATCAGCCATATCGTGGTTGTCCTTCTCTTAGACTTGGCATTCTTGGCCCCGATTGATACCCTCGTTGTTCCTTTGGCTTTGTTGGCCCTATGAATACACCACTGGCCCTAACGGCCATGACTGAATCCACCGTAACTTGGTAAAAATTTCATTGAACTAGATCATTTAAATGGGTCCTCTGTTGGGTATCCCCCTGTGGTGCCTCACTATCACCAATTACATTATGTCTTACCCATATGGATAGGCTCTCCAACTCTCTTGTCTCCCTTCTCATGGAAGCGTTGATAAAATTATTGTAAAAGCACGTCATTGACGCCATGTGCATAAGTCGTCCAAGACTGATTTCTCATAAGTACTTTTGATTCCTACTCATGAGTCCATCATCACACTTAAAAACCATTTTTTTCTACATACCTACCTTCCCGAGTACGGAGTTCACTTAAACAAATAAATGCATCACCACAATCAACCTCTGTTCTCCCCTCCTGTGATAATTCCAGACACTTCCTTCGCATCTTTGTTTGACCAGTAGAAGAAAGAACTTGCCATTAAACCACTCCCAAAAATTTCTCAACTAATCCATGCCTATTCTCCGAAGCACTAGTCTAATAACTCAAGTCTAATCCCGACACTTATTTGATTAAATTCTTCTCTCAATTAAACAATTTAATATATTTTCTCATCTATGAGTTTCCTGGACATTCTCAACCCGTCCTAAATTTACAATCGAAAGTCACACTATCACCTCCCGTATTCTACGTTTCGAGTATTTTCTCTCTTAAGTACCCTACGTACATGTAAGTCGAGTTAATTCTCGTTTACCCAAATTACCTTTACTGATCACATCTCCAAAAGTATTAAAAGTATTCAGTTAATCTCAATCAATTGTAAATTCCCAAAACTACCCTTAATTCACAATAAAAAACCAAGTTATCCTTCACAGCAAGTCCGAATTGATTTCAATTCATAGCCGTATCGATTCGCCAGCCGAATCGATTCATCTATGAAGGCCGAATCGATTCGATTTCGGGCAGGAGCCCGTGTCTGCGTGAAAGTGACGGTTTCATCATCCCACGTCACCCAATTCAACCCCAATTATGATCCAAACAAGTTTCCAAGTCTTTTAATGAATTTTTATAGGATTCTAATCAATTTTCCATTTTAAGATTCATTAACAACATTAATATATAATCCAAATCTCATTAATTCCATCATCATGATTCATGAATGTAATAAATTTTCCAGATTTCTTCCCTTGTTCAATCATCATTCGTATAACAATTCCAATCTAAATTTTTACTACATAAATTCAGATTGTGACAAAACCTATAACCACTATAAGTTCCAATTAACTTCCATCAATCATTCATGTAGGTTTGATACCCCCAAACTTGTTTTCCATATAGTAATCCCCAACCCAAAATTCAATTAATTACTACCAATTTTTATATGAAAGAATTGCTTTGCATAAATCAAGAAAGCAAGATATTCACTTGTCTTAAGTCCGTTAGATTCTGAATTCCTTTGTGTTGAGTTGAAGATGGGAAGAGTTCTCCTCAATTTCCATCTCCAACTTAACCCTTCGAATCTCTTAAGTGTTTTGCCTCCTTATTTTCTCAACAAAAGATTCTCAGAGGTTTAGATTGTGTAAAGTGTCCACCTCCTAACCTTAACCTCTTATTTAAACCTCTTAATCCCGAATTTAGGTTATCCCCGTAATAAAAATGACCTAAATTCCCTCGAATGGGCCCCAGCTAATCTAAATAGCTCCGGGTAACCAATATCCATCCCAGGGTACTTATTTTGACTATTTTGACCCAGTCCGGATCAACCATGCACTCGAAATAACCATCCGAGTCACCAAACATCAATATTATATCTCAACCTAAAAATAGTCTACTCGAATACCCTGGTTGAGATACTGTCAATTCCCATAATTATTATCCACTACGATGTAGTATCAATTTACCGAATTCAATTTACTACTCACACTTGGTAAATTTGTATTTCCATATAAATTTAATTTTATTCTCACTAATTAATATTTATTAAATAAGCAATATTAGTACGAGCATACATGTAATCAAAATGCTTAATTAATTATTCAAAAATACGGGGTGTTAGAGAAAGTTTGTTCTGAATTTTTTTTTTATAGAAATGAAAGTTTGGGGTTTTTTGCAGCCTAAAACTATATGCACGATTCCAAAATCTCTCATTATTAGGAAACGCTTCTTAAAAGCCCAAATATGACATATGTATACGTGCGTGCCTCCAAGCTGCCTATTAAACTATGCCTGCACTGACGAAGCCCATCAATAGATGATAGGTACATTACTCCTCATAAGTGAGAAGTGACATCTCTGCCAAGCTCGATATAATTGTTGTACCTCTACTATCTATGGGATACCCTCGGATACAGACTAAGAATCATAACGCCAGGACATGAGACAACAGAACATGTTTAAACCTCAGCCTACCACTAACATTTAAGGCTAAGGCCTAGGGGTGATTGATACATATAAGTGTGGTCTCGTCTGCATGACCCACAACGGAAAAGTCTTCCTCATGGGCATTGTTGATGTAAAAAATTAGATTATCTCTAATTAATCAATCACAGATAAAATAAATGATACAAAAGATTTTTAAAGTGGTTCAGCCTTATAAGAATGGCCCACGTCCACTATTTTTTGTATTGCTGACTGTTTGACTGGAATTCTCGATAAACGATTTTTCAAGAGATCCCGAGTCCCCCACTAATGAGGAGGTTACAATGTATTTATAGCCTTGAGGTTGTACATGTGAAAGGAAAATGCGTTGTTATCTAGTAGATATATACAGTTGTACGATAATAATGAGCATTTAATGCGCAGTCGTCTCTTTGATTCTCTTGATTTGGATGCTCTGTACGCTAAGTAGCTCGAACCGCTTAAGCTGCTAGGCATGCTTGAGTTGCTAGAGGTCTTAAGTTCCTCGAGGCGCCTAAGTTGCTCGGGACGCTTGAGTAGCTCGATGACAGTATGTTGTTCGTTGAAATTGTTCATGAGACGTATCTTCAAGTGAATGGTCCATGTCATTAGATTAAATTTAGTATCAACAGAAGCCCCCAATATTTCATAGTTTGATGTTGAAGAAAAATATGGAACATTCTGCTTGAAAACTGCATAAACTATTGGTTTATATGGTTTTTAGGAAAACATTCATTGTATATAACTCCTTTTTCAGTGCACATTATCAGGCCTCATAAATATTTGAATTTTCATGACCGCTTCGATATTTGTGCCCCTTTTCTTCTTTTAACCGTCGGATACGCAAACGTCCTCCCTTGTAATCATTGTTTTTTTCTATTCCCGAGGTAAAGTATTTAAGCGCGGCAGAAATCCTTTTGTCTTTCACTTTTCAAATCTGTATCTTTGAACTCTTCATTTTCTCTCTATTTTGTGCCTTCGTTTTTTCCGTCGTTCATTGTCACCTGATCTCTTTTTCTTTGTAAGATTTTCTTCCCTTTCTTTTATTTACTTTGTTCATCATGGTTTATCTTGTTGAGTCGCTGGACAAGTTTTGGTCTGAATTTTCAATCCCTTCGTGGGTTATTTTGGAAGAACTTTCTGAACCTTCTGATTATTTTTCTTTGGTTGAGGGAGATTGGTTCCCAAGTCTTTTTGTGGCTGAGTGTGGCTTTTCTTTTCCTCCAAATCCCTTATGTTTGGAGTTCTACCAATATTTTGATGTTGTACCTACAAGAATAGCTCCAAATACCTAGAGGATAGTGAATGGCGTACATAAATTGAATCAACTTTATGGAACCCATTTAGGGATTTTAGAGATTATATACTGCTATAGATGGGTTTTCAGTGATACCACATTCTATTTAAAAACAAGGTTTTTGAATAGGGATTTAGTTGTCAATCTTCCAGATGCCAATAGGGATTATTTTGAGCATGGGGTTGTTATGAAAAATTGGCAACACGCTCCATTAAATGGAGACGACGTATATCAAGGTCCCAGGTGTCCCCCTTATGACAATGGAATAGGTTGTTTTTATTTTTTGAAATCTTGTTTTCTTTGTGTTTGATAATATGTATCACTGACATTTGTTTTTGTTTGTTACAGTTGACAGTAAAAGAAAACCTCCAAAAGAAGCTGACGTTAATTTAAAGCATTTGAAACTTATTTGGGATTTGCACCAATATGTTGTCGAGGAACATATTAGATCTGCCTCTTATTTGTTGCAGTACAAGAGTTATACTTCATTTTTCATTGCTCGTCCTCGTCCAGTAGTGGTTAACCTTGACCAAGTACCAGTCTCTGAGACTAGTGTGGAAGGTTCTTCCTCCGAGTCAAACATTCCCATCAGTAATCTAATGAAGAAAAGAAGAGCTCCTGCCTTTTTTGATAAGTCTGCCTCTACTACTGTAGAGGCAAAGAAAAGTAAGCAAGATGTCCCAGAAGAAGGGATAAGAACCATTGATACACCCCCTCCTGCTGTTGTCAAAAAAGTTGTTGAGAAGCCCCCTGTGGCTCCGAGCAAGGCTGTTGCTAACTCTCCTCCGAGCGAGGTTATTGTCATATCACCAACAAAGACAACGTCTTTAGTTGAGAATGTTCCTGCTCCTTTAAGGAGGTTAAAGAAAAGCTCTTCTTAGAGACCTGTTGAACCTGCCTCTCATCCTTCAAATTTTGAAGGTGGTGTTCTAACTTTTGTTCCCCCGAGCTCTGCTGTGGGCTTGGTAAGATCCTGGACTGTCCCAGAAGTTCAAGGCATTGAAGATGCCCTTTCTCGTGAGAAAATCACTACCCTGGCTGCTCAACATATTGCCTCAGTAAGTTTTGTTCGCCTGAGTGTTCCACTTTCTAATATTATGTTCATATATTGACTCAAAGTTATTTCTTTTTCCAGTCGGTGACGTGTTTTAACAGCATTCTGAAGAAGGATGAAGCTATCAAGGCTTCAAGCTCCTCGGGAGGAGTAGAGGAAGATTTTGTTGGGCTGACCCAATCTCTGAAAGATTCTCATCAAAAATACGAGGAAGATATAGTTGCTTGGGAGAAGCAATTCAAGTCCATTGAGCTAGAAAGAAATCAAGCTGTGAGTGCCTCCAAAGATTTGGAGAAGAAATTGATGGAGTCTGAGCAGAGCAACAAAGTCTTCGAAGAAAGCAACAATGAGCTGGAAGTTAAGCTCAAGTCTGCTGAAGAGGAAGTTGTTAAACTTCAAGATGTTGGGCGACAGAAAATGGAGGTGGAGGAGAAGTTGAAGGCTGCCGAGGAGCTCCTTAGGGAAAGGATCTCCTCGGAGAAGACAAAAAGGAAGAAGGCAGTTAAAAAATTATTCAGTGCTGGTTGGGATAAAGGCTGGAACAGGGGTCTGGCTGCCATGTCTTCTCAAATGGAGTATGCCAGCCTCAAATATTTCAGGGATGGATGGGTCGCAGCTTTGCAGGAGCTGAAAGTTGTTAAAAATTTTGAATTATTTCAGCAGCACACTCATGGCCCTCCTCCATCTCCTGGAGAAGAAGAAAAAGAGGATGAAGCTGCTTCGGATGAATCTTCTTTGATGATTGGAGATCAGGTCCCTGCTGTTCCCGTTGTTAAATCTTTCGAGCAACTATAACTAACCAGCACTTCTACCGAGCAGTTACCCCTGTCCTCCGAGCAACCAGTCCCTTCCTCCAAATCTTCTGAGGACGTCGTAGGAAACAAGGAGAAGGTGTAAAGTTGCTCGAGCTTTATTTTGTTGTTCTGTTGAATTTAACCTCAGATTTTGTATTTTCTCTTATGATGAAATAAAAATCCAAACTTTGGTTGTTCATCTTGACCTTCTCTTTTACTTGCTCTGTCTGTACCATTATTGATTCTTTTTATTTCTTCTCTTTGCTAGTTTATGGCCAGGATGGAGCTTTTATCATCTCATGACACAGAATTGATGAAGAAATGCAATAATTATTTTAAAGCTGGTCATGCAGATCTTAATGAGGCCCAGATAATTAACATCCTCGGATCAGGTGTTTCTGACCGAGCAGTTGAAGCTTACCAATACCTGAAGTGTTTGCTCGATCGTGCAGTTGCCAACAATATGGCCTACTATGAGATGATTGAAGATCTCCAAGGAACGATCGAGGAACTTCAGTTGCAGTACAAAGAGTCCTCCATAATTTTGCATCAAGGATACGAAAAGAAATATCAGCAATTGAGTGCTGACAAAGGGTATGACAAATTCATCTCTGCCTATGAGAAGAAAGAAAGTGCTCTAAAGCTTGAAGTCAAAGAACACAAGCATATTGCCAAGCTGTTGGAGCAGGAGAACATTGCCTTGTAAGAAGAGATAAAACAACTTAAATCTGTCGCATCTTCCTCGGGAGCCTTGGTTCCTGTTAATGATGAAAGTTTCTCTTTCTTAGAGGTAGAAAATTCCAACTTACAAGATGAGTTGGAAACTTTGAAAAGGGATGGATCCTCCTCATCTACTCGCGGACGAGTAAGATCTTCTTCTCGTGGATGAGCTAGGGCTGGTCGGGTCTCTATTGAAGAAGCTAGAACGCAGGCGGCTTTAGAAAATCGGATCTTTCAGTTGGTGGCGAAGAACCTAGCCTTAGTAGAAATGTCTAAGAAGATTTTAAACTTCAGCGAACAACTATCTACCCAGAGTTCTGCCTTGGAAAACAAAGAACTTCTGGTGAAGAATCTCCACAAGCAATTGGAGAGGTTAACTTACCAATTTCATAAACAACCCAGAGAGTTTTGGATGGCTGGGTATAATGAAGCCCTTTACCATCTTGATGCTCGGATCCAGCAATCAAATAACGAGGGGTACAAGCAAGGGTGGCTGAATGCACTGTGTGTGCTAAACTTATAGCAGGGTCACTACTTATGGGATTATTATGACCCTGGAGTGCTCGATTTGCCTGTGCCTCCTTTTAATCTTGATATCAGTTGGATTCTAGCTCGAGCAATTCCTTAATGTTTGATCTCTAAGTATCTCGGCGATTACAGTCTGCATGCAAACTTTGAGATATCTCACCCAGAGCACTTACTTGAGCGTCCTTCTATAATGAATGTTAGAATGCTGTGAGATGTGAATTTTATCAATTCCCCTTATGTATTAGATGATCCTCCTGCTGGGGTAGAACCTGTTTCAAAGGCAGAAGGGAAAAAACCAATAGAATAGGATTTTTTATGTAATGAAGTATATTTTTCACATCATATGTAATTCTACTCGATTTAGAATGAAGAAATTTAGTCTTTTGCTATTCCATTTTCTTCCAAATAGTTTGTAGAATACCCTTGTTTACTTTTTATTTTGCTTTTGGATAATGGACCTTGTCCCATTTGTTGTTTGATTATAGTGACTTATCACTCTTTGGGCCTAAGCAATGAAATGATTTGCATCCCATGTTCCTGCTTAGTTTAACCAACCGGAGTTGATTGTATTTGATTTACCGACCAACCGGAGTTGGTGGTAATTGATTTGCCGACTAACCGAAGTTGGTGGTAATTATTTCCCAACCAACCGAAGTTGATGGTAAATGGTTCCCGACCAACCGGAGTTGGAGGGAATTGATTTCCCGACCAACCGGAGTTGGTGGTAATTGGTTCCTGACCAACCAGAGTTGGAGGAAATTGATTTACCGACCAACCGGAGTTGGTGGTAATTTGTTCCCGACCAACCGGAGTTGGTGATAATTGGTTCCTGACCAACCGGAGTTGGAGGAAATTAGTTCCCGACCAACCGGAGTTGGAGGAAATTGATTTGCCGACCAACCGGAGTTGGTGGTAATTATTCTGAACTTGATACAAAAAGAGAGAACCGGGTAAAACATTTCATACTTTATTCATACTGAAGAAACTGTATTACATAGGAATTTCAACTACTGATAATACTTGCGTAGATGCTCTGCATTCCACGCATTCTTGAATTCTTCTCCTTCCAATGTTTCAATCATGTATGTCCCTGGACGAACAACTTCTGTTACCCTGTAGGGTCCATGCCAGTTGGCTTCCAGTTTGTTATTCTTTTGTATTACTTTCTTCAGCACATAATCCCCTTACTTCAAATCACATTTCTTTACTCTTTTGTTATAGAACAAAGTTGTTTGTTGTTGATACGCTGCATTTTTTATTGTTGCTTCTTCTCTAACCTCTTCGAGCATATCCAGGTCTAATCTTCTCATCAAATCACTGACAGGAGAATTGAAATTAAGCACCCTATGCGTGGGTAAACCCAATTAAGCAGGTATGACAACCTCACTCCCAAATGCCAACATATATGGAGACTCTCCTGTTGCTGTTCGTGGTGTGGTACGATAAGCCCACAGTACAGAGTGTAGCTCATTAATCCAATTTCCTTTTGCATCATCTAGTCATTTTTTTAAACCATTCAGCAGCGTTCTGTTTGTCACCTCAGTTTGCCCATTTCTTTGGGGATGGACTAGTGCAGAGTGGATCTTCAGTACATTGGATTGATGACAATACGTAGCAAACTCCTCGTTATCAAACTGGGTTCCATGGTCTATGATGAATGCATGTGGTAGACCGTATCTGCAGATAATATTCTTCGAAATGAATTGATAGACTTTGTCGTATGTCATATGAATGAGAGGCCCAGCTTCTACCCATTTAGTAAAGTAATCCACCGCAACCACGGGGTATTTAAATCTTCCCCTGGTCGTTGGAAGTGGCCCGACCAAGTCTATTCCCCATATGGCGAATGGCCAGGGGGACGTGATGGGTATTAACAATGCTTGGGGAGTTCTTCAGATAGAAGAGAAGCGTTGACATTTATCACACTTCTTTGCATAAGCTGTACAATCAGCTCTCATCGTCGGCCAGTAATACCCCTGTGTTGTTATTCTTCGTAAAAGTGTCCGACCTGCTACATGGGCCCCACAAGACCCTTCATGGACCTTTTCGATCAAATCTTTCACTTCGAAGGGGTGGACACATCTTTGTAACCCTGCTATAATTTCTCGTCTATATAAAATGCCATTGGTTAATACATAACGAGCAGCTTTAAACTTCAATTTCTTGGCTGCGAGTTTATCAGTTGGCAAAGTCCCCTCTTTAATATAGGCCCTGATGGGGTCCATCCAAGATGGTCCGAAATCAAGGGCAATAAAGTTCATCATTAGATATTTGTCTATGCTCCGACCAGCCAGGATTTCTATTGGGATTATTCTTCATAGCTCGGTGCGTGTGGCTGATGCTAATCGAGCTAGTGCGTTTGCTCTTGCATTCTCCAATCTCGGTATTCTAGTCAACTGAACTGCAGTAAAGCTCGATACAACCTCCATTGCTTTCGCATGATACTTGATCATTAATTCTCCTTTTGCTGCATACACCCCCAGAATTTGGTTTACGATTAACTGTGAATCACTGAATACAATGACCTGTTCCGCCTTCATATTTTTAGCCAGACTTACACCCACAATCATAGCTTCATATTCAGCCTTATTATTAGAAGCCTTAAATTGAAAGCGCAGAGCATACTCCACATCAATCTCATCCGGACTGTTTAAAATAATCCTTGCTCCACTGCCTGTAGAGCACGAAGATCCATCCACATACAAATTCCATATAGGTACTTCATTATCAAACTCTTGATCAGAAAGAGTTCCTCGATGGAATATTTAATACTTCCTTTTGTCCTCCTCCAACACATCTCGCTGCTCGTTTACCGACGTAAGTTGGTCGGGGTTTAAATTTGATGATCCTGTAACATCCACAGGTTGGTCTGTGTTCAACTCCCGCTCTTCGGAAGCATTTTCTTGAGTGAACTCTGCGATAAAGTCTGCTATTGCCTGCCCTTAGAGTGACGATCTAGGCTCATAAATTATATCATATTCACCAAGTTTCACTGCCCAATACATTAATCTTTCGGATTTCTCCGGCTTATGCAAAGCTTGCCTTAATGGCATATCGGTATACACTACTATAGTATGGGCTTGGAATATGGCCTCATTCTTCTGCTTGCTTCAATCAGTGATAGTGCCAACTTCTCTAACCTGGGATATCTGATTTCTGCTCCTCGCAAAGCCTTGCTGGTGTAATGGACTGGTTTTTGTACTCCGTCCTCCACTCTTATCACTGCCGAACTCACTGCATTTTTTGAAACTGCCAGGTACAAGTATAGTCTTTCTCCCATCACTGGTCTAGATAATAGTGGAGGTGTCCCCAGATACTTCTTCAACTCTTAAAAGTCCTCTTCGCATTCATCATTCCACTCAAACGTTTTTCAGAGTGTTTTGAAGAATGGGAGACATCTATCAGTTGCTCGTGACACGAATCTATTAAGTGCTGCAACTCGTCCTATGAGACTTTGCACTTCCTTCTTCGTTGTTGGAGATTGTAGCCCCAATAGAGCCTTGATCTTTTAAGGGTTCGCTTCAATTCCTCGTTGGTTAATAATATATCCGAGAAACATTCCTTCTCGTACTCTGAATATGCATTTGGTGGGATTCAACTTCATTTGATATTTCTCTAGTTGATCAAAGGTCTGACCTAAGTCAACTAGATGATCGGCATATTTCTTACTCTTCGTCAACATATCATCAACATAAACCTCCATGTTATGGCTGATTTGCTCTACGAACACCTTATTCATCAGTCGCTGATATGTGGCACCTGCATTTTTAAGTCCAAAAAGCATAACATTATAATAATAAGTTCCCCTTGGGGTGATAAAAGAGGTGCTCTCCGTGTCTTCAGGCTTCATCTTAATCTGGTTGCAACCAGAATAAGCATCCATGAAACTCAATAATTCATGCCCCGAGGTTGCATCCACTAGTTGATCGATTCGGGGTAAAGGAAAATGATCCTTTGAGCACGCCTTATTGAGATCAGTGAAGTCTACACACATCCTCCACTTGTTATTTTTCTTCTTCACCATCACCACATTTGCTAGCCAATCAGGATATTTGACATATTCAATAAAAGAGGTTTTTTGTAGTTTCTCTACTTCTTCCTGTATAGCTTGGTTCTTTTCAGGACTGAACACTCTTCTTCACTGTTTTATTGGCTTGATTTCCTTGTTCACGTTGAGCTCGTGACACAAGAAATTCGGATCTATCTGTGGCATGTCTTCATGACTCCGTGCAAAGGTCTGCTTTCTTCGCCTTAGAAATGCTATCAATTCCTATTTTATTGATACCTCCTGTGATGCACCAATTTGAGTTGTTCATTCTGGATGCTCATCGTCCAGAATGATATTTTCAGTAGCCTCCATGACCTGTCCCTTTACGAGCTAAGACTTGTCTCTAGGGTCTAGTGTTTCAATCTCTACATCTTCTATTTCATCTACTTGATAGGTAGTAGTCTTCTTCCTGGATTCTTCATGTTCCTCCTGCTCGGTAGATAAATAGTAGCATTCCTGAGCTACTTTCTGGTCACCTTTCACAACTCCCACTCTAAAATTGGTTGGGAATTTTAAACATTGATGTACAGTAGATGGTACCGCCTCGAACTTCTTCAGACCTACCCTTCCCATGATAATATTTTAAGCTGATTGGACATTTTTATCCATTATAAAAAAGCGCGCTCTTTCTGTTCGACAAGTAGGCCATGTACCGATAAGCATATCCAACTTCATCATCCTAAGTGGAAAAACCTTCTCGCCAGTAAAACCAAGGAGAGGCCTATGATATGGCTCCAACTGGACTAGCTTCATATTCAAACTGTCAAAACATGGATAGAACATGATATCTGCCGAGCTACCATTATCCACCAGTACTCGTGAAATCACCACTTCCTTCATCCTCATCTTGATCACTAATGGGTCATTATGAGGATATATTACTCCTTCTAGATCGTTCTTAGAGAAACTAATGACCAAATTGTCTCTATTCACCTTCCTCGAACGATCATCTTCAGCCAGATTTATTCGTTGAATGTACGAGCAAGCTTGGGCCTCATTGAGGTAAGATTTTCTTTTCGCAGTTAGATCTCCACCTCCAGTATCTCCACATGTAATAACATTACATTCAAATGATTCGAAATGGATTGAAAATACCTCACGTTCTGGCTGCCTTAGTTTTTTGGGGAGATTGGGATCATCTTGGTCATCTTCTGGATCTTCTTCGTGACTTCTCTTCTTGTCTTCATTTACTCGACGAGGAGATCTAGACATTTGCCTTGCTCGGTCGTTGGCCTTTCCACCATTTTGGCGATCAACATACTTAGATAGCTTTCCTCGTCTGATGAGTGCTTTAATTTCATTCTGGAGAGCTATGCAATTTTTGGTCGTGTGACCATGATCTTTATGGAACTCGCAATATTTGGACTTATTCCTCTTGTCAGGATTTGCCTTCATTTTTTCTGGCCAGTTCAGCTCCTCGCTGTTCTTGATCTCTTCCAGAATATGATTTATATCTACCTTCAAAGGAGTATAATTTGAAAATTTCTTCAACTGTTCCAATGCTTGCTTTGCTTTCGATTGCATGTTGGCACCATTATTCTTCTGCTCCTTCTTCTCAGTCCTATCAGCCTCGACCTTGGTCTCCTTAGTGTCTGTATTCTTCTTCGCAGCCATAGCTTCCTCGGCATTCATGATTTTGGCTGCTTTTTCCATCAATTCAGCCATGGTCCTAGGCGGATCTTTGGCTAAAGTGTAGTATAATTTATCTGCCAACAGTCCACTCATCATAGCAGTAATTGTTGTTTTCTCCTCGTAATCAATTACTTCGAGTTTCTCGTTATTGAAATGAGTAATATAATCCCTGGTGCTTTCACATGTCGTCTATCTAACACTCAATAAGTGTGCTACTCGTTTGACTGGTTTTGCTCTAAAATAGAAGTTTCCAATAAAGAGCTCTGCCAGTTGAAAGAAAGTCGCGATCTTCCCCCGAGGAAGGTTGTTGTACCAGATTTGGGTTGATCCGGTAAGAGTTCCTGAAAATGCCTCTCATCTCATCTGGAACTGCATAGATATCGGCAGCAGCTTGGTATTATTCTATATGAAGGACAGGGTCAGTTTTTCCATCATACTTAGGCGTCACCACAGGGGCTTTGAATTTTGACGGTGTGGGAAAATCCACAATTGTGTGCACGAAAGGTGTCCCTTGGACAAAAGTTCTTTGTAGAGGATTTTTTACCTTAGCCATTTCTCCTAATGTGTCCTCCAACCTTTGAATAAAGCCTTTCTATACGTCGTTTGCTTCCTCGAGCTTATTGGTTCGAGCAGCTGATCATGTTGAATTTGCCTCTTGGGATCTTTCATTACGAGCAGTTGGTCGTGATTGGGCTGAGCCTTCCCTTAGATCGGATGGTCATGGAGAATTCCTCGATGCAATACTAGGAGGACTTCTATTCCTCCTAGGGCCCAAACGATCAAAAGGAGAGACTCTACTCAACCTTTCTAGAGCACTAGTCCTTTCTGGAGATAGCGTGATGTTTCGTTGAGAATCTGTAGCTCGTACTAATGACGTTCGACCAGGTCGATAAGAAGGATCATTAGATCTCTCAGTACAGTATGATTCGGTGTGTCTAGATTGAGATTCCTTTGGGAATAGCGTTTGCCTAGTTCGTGAAGAGGGAAGGCGGGTATTTCTTTGAACACTTCGTTGTCCTGATTGAGCCGGCACTCCTCCTTGAACAGTTTGTATAAGTTGACGCATGGTTTCTTGCATGGTGGTCTGGCCTTGAGCCAGATTAGCCATTATACCAGCTAGATATTGAACATTTGGGGGAGCAGAAAAGTTTAGAGGAGCCCCAGTGTTTCGATTACTGGATTCAGGATTATCAGCCATAGATGATGAGTTATTTTGGTGAAAAACGATAAGTACAATCGATTCCCACAGACGGCGCCAATTTGTTGATGTAAAAAAATAGATTATCTCTAATTAACCAATCACATATTAAATGAGACAAAAGATTTATAAAGTGGTTCAGCCTTATAAGAATGGCCTACGTCCACTGTTTTTTGTATTACTGACTGTTTGACTGGAATTCTCGATAAACGATTTTTTAAGAGACCCGAGTCCCCCACTAATGAGGAGTTTATAATGTATTTATAGCCTTGAGGTTGTACATGTGAAAGGACAATGCGTTTTTTTCTAGTAGATATATACATTTGTACGATAATCATGAGCATTTAATGCGCAGTAGTCTCTTGGATTCTCTTGATTTGGATGCTCTGTACGCTAAGTAGCTCGGACCGCTTAAGCTGCTCGGACCGCCTAAGATGCTCATCATGCTTGAGTTGCTCGGGACCCCTGAGTTGCTCGGGGTCTTAAGTTCTTCGAGGCGCCTAAGTTGCTCGGGGCGCTTGAGTAGCTCGGTGACAGTACGTTGTTCGTTGAAATTGTTCATGAGACGTGTCTTCAAGTGAATAGTCCACGTCATCAGATTAAATTTGGTATCAACAAGCATGCCTTTGAATAGGGCTACCATCCACCAGAAGCCCTCCCCATCGTTTTCATCTAAAGTGGTCTCTCCCAAGAAATTACTTCGATGACCAATCAGGAAAATTACCTTGGTAGGCAAGGAGAAACAAGTCTCGGTCATTGCCATAGCTGACCTCAGATGATACCAAAATACCCTCTCAACAGTCCCCACTAGATTGGGATACCGGTCTTAGACAGCTATCCTGTCTTGTCTCAGCTCACCAGAGTAGTATAAGATACAACAAACTCGGTTGGTTGTGATCCTTTATCTCAAACATCTCATGCATGCATAGAAAATCATGACAGGGGCACTGCAGGGCATATTCTACTAAACCGTTATAAAAGATCAAATAATCACGCGGGGAGAATATTCTTCATCACCACACCATAACACGCCTTTAATAACGGTATTTTACCGTTACTAAAAATATTAGTAATGGATTTTTTCCGTTAGAAAAAAGACGCAGGGCACAAAATTATTAACAGAAGTTTACCGTTACTATTAGTAACGGTAAAATTCTGTTACTAATTCTGAATTTACCAACAGTATTTTACCGTTACTAATTATGATTTAGTAACAGACATTTGTGTTGCTATTTTAACCTTATTACACCATTTTTATAACACTTTTGTTTGATTTTGTAACGGTAAAGGTCCGTTAGTAATTTTAATACATATTTAAAAAATATATATTTTTCAAGATTCCATATCCTGAATTTAAACAAATTCAATTATTCTTACGACACTATTCAAATTAGGGCTGTGTTTCGGCCGGATCGGATCGGAAAATGGCTATTCGGAAAAAATTCCGATTTTTCGGAAATAAAATAACTATTCCGATTTTTGATCAGATTTTTTCGGAAAATTTAAAAAAAATCCGAATTCGGAAAAATCGGAAAATCGGCAAAAATCGGAAAAAATCGAAAATTCACAAAATATATTAAAAATCCAGAAATTTCGAAAATTCCAAAATTTCAAAAAAATAAATTATGGATTTCGATTACTCGAAATTCTCATTTTAAAGAAACAATGAAAATGGCTTAACCCAACATGTAAACACATGAGGATTTGGCTCATTTTTCATTTGTGTAGAAGTTAGGAGGATACTCTCCTTTTATAGAGCATATTTTGAAGCCCTCTCCTTCTCCCAACCGATGTGGGATATGAGAAACTTTCAAAAAATTGGAAAAGAAATCGGAAAAATCGGAAATCGGAAAATAATTCCAATAAAATCGGAAATAATTCGGAAAAAAATTGGAAAAATCGGATCGGCATAGTTTCGGAAAAATCGGATCGGAAAAATCGGAAAATCGGAAATTCAGAATTATTTTCGATTTCCGATCCGATTTTTTTCGGAAATCGGAAAATCGGAAATCGGCAAACTAAAATTTCATTCCAAATTCGGAAAAATTCGGATCGAAAATCGGAAAAATCGGAAAGTTCGGAAAAAAAACACAGCCCTAATTCAAATACTAAGAACATATACAAAAATAGTCCACATAAACAAGGACATTATATTCAACATTTACATTTTATATAAGCCTTCACTCTTTATTTACAAAAGAAACTTAAACCAAACAAATGAAACATCGTAATACAATCATCCCGAAAGTTACATTATTTTCATAAATGCATCCAATATAACATCCTAATATAATCATCCCGAAATGAGATGTTTTTATATTATAACCAAGCAAATAAAATATAAAAAAGAAGTCTGTTGTCATTGACTATCAACGTACATCCTGTTATCATCGCCATCAATGTCGCAACCCGTAACACTGGAAACTTGATGAGGATCCAAAAATGACATTCTGTTAAACAAAATAAAATTATTATATTAGTTATAATATCAACATATTGTCGTACAAAATTAATTTAGTACAAAAATTATCCACCAGCAAAATTAATTGCACAACACTCTGTCAAAAAAAGGGTGAAGTAAGACCCAATTTTTTTTGCTAATAATCGATGTGTCCATGGTTCTGATGATAAGTTCTATGGCTAATTCTCCTGTAAAGGTTCATCATAAGTGTAATAAGGCTAGATGTCAACTGTTTTAAATAGTAATTATGATGCCATGGAAAATGAAGCCTAAAAAACATGCTAAGGAGATGGCAAATTCAAAAAAATCTTAGTTCGCATACACAGTTACTCAATTGAACAACTAATACAAATATAATGAATCCAATGACTAATGCTGAAATGAGCACAACTATAATGCTTGAGAGTAATCCAAATTAAATTCAAATTACATTAATCATATTGGATTATACAACCTGAATGAGCATATAACACCACTGGACAAGAGACACAAATAAACAAGACAAGACCATATGCAATCAAATGCAAGAGATTTTAAGAATCATGAAAGTTTTTCTCAAAATACTATCAGATCTTAGCCAACACGAAAATAGCTCCGAAACACGAGCATTATGAATTGAGTAGATTTTGTCAAGGGTACAAAATATGTAATTTAAAGAGGAATAATTGATCAATTATAGATTATATCCTCATAAAGTCCTATTAATTTTCACCTCAGACACGAATAATCATATAAATATTTTTGTTCATTGAAAATGATACAAGTCCAAAGGTCATGCAGTGAGATATCAGATATCAATTTAACAACTATTTAGGTATCTTTTAGGCTTTATGTTATACTACTTTAGAAACAATTCAAATGATGCATTCATAATAATTTTAACTCGAGAAGTCAATTAACAAAAAATAGATAAGTCATCAAATGTAGCTAAATAAAATAGCAACACAAATACATATTACAGACATCTTCAGAGTTATAATCATCAGCGGCAAAGCCAGAGTCGAGACATATGCCCCATTATGTTAGGGGTGAAATGTAAAAGTGCAAAAACTAATAGCTTTGAAAAATATTTCGCTTTGATTAATGGATGAATTATATTCCGCTTTCAACCAAATCGAGTCTTAGTTAAAAATGCCAACATTTGTGATCTAGCAGTGTAAACAAGCATTAGCAATGCCATCTGAATCATGAAGGGAAGAATTTATAGTTGCTTTCCTTTCCCCCGCCTCTACTATCGGTACTAAATGATGCACCAGTCGCAAATCGAGCCAGCACCTAACCAAACAAAAATGATATGTCTTAGTCATTATCTTCATTCATGAAATAAATTGAATAACAAACTAAATATCTAAATCGCAACTTCGATTACTATTCCTACAAAGTACACATTTGATTCCACCAGATGGAAAGAATTTCAAAATATCCATAGCTCACTGGGACAAGAAAAGTTATATTTTAAATAAAGTTGATGACCCCTGTTAATCCACTTAACACAATCATGGAAGAAATTAACCGTAAACCTTAAAGTTAATGAGCCCCGTGAATCCTGAAACATCATTACCTATCCTCTCAAATATTTTCTTCTAATAAGAAATTCCACATGATTAAAATTTTAGATTTTGCACACCATATCGTAAAATGTTGCTTTACATGATGAATTGGATACATGTTAAAAAAGTAATTTTCAAATTTTTATTGAAGTATGTATGTACATATCATCAATAAAAGAGCTAAAAATGTATTGAGTAGTGGGATTTCCAATAGTGAATACGATGGAGAGAGGTAATCTCTAGTGTGACAACATTTTAAATAACTATTTCCTCAACTTCATGAACAATGCCACACATTGCCTCGACTTCCCGAACAATGCACAAGTGACTTTGGTTTATTGTGCTTTAAAATTCCATACGTTCCAGGAGGTGTGGGAAGATTGCATGGGTGGATAGGGGCATTTAAGTTTGTGTCTGAAGCATGGAGTTTGTTTGTGTGATAGTGTTAAAAGGAGTAATGGCTTGTCAATAATGGTGCCACATTCTGGAATTTATATAACTCAATGGAAGGGTCTAGAAGTATATGGTAAAAAGTAAAGTAAGTCTAATAACTAAAGCCCCAAAATAGGTGGGCCTAGTGAGTTATTTTATGTGTATTAAGGTTAATAATATGATTGGATTGAAGTTTGATGAGTGGAAGTTGGTATTTTGAGGTTTATAGGAAGTTGGAGTTCCTTAAAAATGGAATTTGGGCAAGATTACTGCATAATATGAGGATAAATAAGCACGTGTCTTCTCAGATGGGTTTTATACTTTTTGGACTGTGTGCACCTCTTTTCATCCTTAGTAGGTATATCTTCACATGTTTGTGAATAAGAGACTTTCCTGTAAGAACTGTCGTGGTGTTTTAATAGCCATCGAATAGGAGTATCCACACACAGTGCATGGTTTTTTCCCATACAATTCATGGTCTTATATGCACGAAAATAAATATATAAATCATGGATTCAAAGGGGTTATGCATGTCCCAAAAATGAAAGTATGTTTCACAGGAAGTAAGTCTCTAGATTCCGTTATGGACATCCTCTACTATTGTTTGAGCCCTTGGATTATCTAATAAATAAGGGAATGTTGTTCATCAAGCCTATGGAAGTGATAGTTCAAAAACTAATGGAACGCATCATATGACGATTTATAAGGCTGATATGGGCTCTAATGCGTATAATGAACACTTGATTTCAAAGAATCGGGAGACCACCTAAGAAACAAGGTTAATAAGGGAGCACCTTTGCTTTGTTGATGATCTGGTGATTTTCTGTAGGGGTGAGCATTCAATTGACTGCATCAACCAATCTCTTGAGGAGTTTTCCCTTCTTTCTGGGCTTTGTCCTAATATGGATAAAAGCAACATCTACTGCGGTGGTATGGATGAGCACCATGCCCAGGCTCTTGTTGGCAAAATTGGATTCAATTGCAGAGGCACCCTTCAAATACCTTGGTGTGCCCCTGATCTCTACCAGATTAAAAAATAAGGAATGAAAGGATCTCATCTCTAGACTTACTGTGAGGATAAAAAACTGGATCAACAAACTTCTTAATTATGCTGGCAGACTTCGACTGTCTCTTTTTGTCCTCTTCAGCATATAGGTGTGTTGGGATAGTATTTTTATCATGCCCAAAAGGGTTACCAAGGCTATTGATCAACTGATCAAGGACTTCATCTGGATGGCTCTGACTTGAAGCATAGTGGGGCCAAAGTGGCCTGAAATAAGGTTTGTAAATCTAAAGCTGAGGGGGGTCTTAGCATCAAATGCATTGAGGGGTGGAATAAGGTTGCTATGATGAAACATATATGGACTATTTACAGTAATAAGGAGAGTCTTTGGGTGAAATGGAGTCATACTTAAAAGATCAAAATAAGGATCTTCTATGCACTTACTATCCCTATTGACTGTTTATGGACATGGAGGAAAATTCTAAAAATGATTAGGGAGGGCAGGCCTCTCATTAAGTCCATCATTAGCAATGGCAACAACACTTTTATGTGGCATGATAATTGGCATCCTCTTGGCCCACTACAATCATTTTTTGGGGATAGGACCATTTATAATGCAGCCAGTAACTCCATTGCCAAAGTTGCTGATTTAAATGTGGTCCAAGTTGGAGATGGCCATCTACCATTACCTAGGAGCTCAATGACATTCAGGCAGGTCCTCTCCCAGTTATTTCAAAATAGGAGGATAAGGTCTCCTGGATACCTTCTACCTCCGGGATGTTTACTACTCAGTCTGCCTAGTAGTCTATGTGCAGCCACAACTCCAATATGGAGTGGGCCAAGTTTGTTTAGAACTGTTCCAACATCCCCAAATGCTCTTTCATTTCTTGTTTGGCCTGTAGAGGGATCCTAATCACTAAAGATATGGATTAGGGAATTATGGACAATAATAGATGCAACTTGTGCTCTTATGGGATTGAAACTCTTTGTCACATCATTGGTGATAGCCCGTACTCCAAGGAGGTTTGGATGGATGTTCTCTGCAGAAACCAATGCTATGGGACTATGGGAACTTGGGTGAGGGAATTGAAAATGGTTGTGGAGTATGCTAACAGCAACACTTTCCTCAAAAAAGTCAGGACCTTATCATATACTACTACCATCCATTATTTTTGGATGGAAAGAAATGGCAAGCATCACAACAGAGGGGCTAAAACTCCTATCTAACTCATGAGAGATATTGAAAGCATGATGTAGATCAGGATCAGTAGATGGAAGCATATTAGCAAAACATACACCAATTTAATAGTGTGCAACTAATGGGGGCTTCCTAAGTCCACGTTGTATATTTGATTTCTCTTGGTTTTCCTTCTTACTAGGGTTGTTGTAGGTCTGACTCTTATTTTAGGGGCTTGTTTTGTGTTTTTTTAGTATGGGGGTGGGGTATGCCATACCCCCAGTGTTCTTGCCTTTTGCCTTAGTGATTCATTGTCACCCTGTATATCTTCTTTTTGTTTCAATATACTTAATTACCAAAAAAAACTTCTAAAAATGGACATGAAGATATGGCTTCAAAAACTAAACAGGGCGAGAAAGGAAATATAAAGCACAACTCTAAGTGAGACTTCAATCGGTGTTATTAAGCAACCCTTATTTGATTCTAGAATGTTGTTAATTGACAAAGGAATAACAATAATTCGTAAGAAACTAGAAAAAATAAGGTTGGATTCTGTAGTGGTTGAGAAGAACGAAAAAACACATACTTGAGTTAGTAAATCCATTGAGTCTCTTAATAGAGAAGGTTTAACTGGTCCTAAAGGCCAACCAGAGCTGGAAAAAAATTATGTTAATAACAAGTCCCCGACTCAGACTTCCATGATTTTGACAAGGACAGATCGGAGGAGTGCTTCAAGCCAAAGCAAATATAAGCTCTACACGATGAAGATGGAAGGCCTCGCCTGTACTGTCTGGTCCATGAGTTCATTCAGTAAAATCATTTAGACTCGTATCAATAAAATAGTTTGGGACAGTGAATTTGGGTCAGTGAATGGGGTGGATTCTAGGTTTACCAAATCTTACAGAAATTTTAGGGAATTAACCTTCTAAAGTTGTAGAAATTTCAAGGCGTTAACTTTCTAAAATTGTAGAAGTAAGTGTGTTCTCTCATCTTCTTATCCTAAAAGCAGAGGCATGTGGGTCATTTATTAGAATTGGTCTCCATATTGGAACAGGATAATCCCGAAAAATGTGAGGGACCAATATGAGATGGTGAAAATTCTTAATGACTACTCCAAAGAGATTGGTGACTGTGTAGCTCCTCTGATTAAAATTCATTAGTTTAAGAGAGTTTATAAGAGGAACACAGACAAGCATGTCATTCAGTGGATTCTAAGGAGAGAGATGGCTTAGTTTTCATACCACGTACCATCTTGTCTACTTAAAGGAGAAACCAGAAACTTTCCACATGGTTGTTGGGGTCGAAATCCTGTTACAAATCCAAACAAGCCTTTTAGGCTATTACTAAAGCATATGCCAATAGAGGCCTAATCCTGATGGAACTCACAGTGACCTTCATTAATCTAAAACAAGGAAAGTATGAAGTTATAAATCTTGTTATAATAGTCCGTATTCAAAATGTACAAATCAAAAATCAGAAGGGAAAGTTCTAATGAAACTAGGTATCTAAAAGGATAACTTAGTGATCCATGTGATCAACCCGCAAATTGTGTTATAAGTGTTAAATTTATTTAAAATGCATTGTACTTAGAATTCAGAACTATTAACTGCTTTTGCCAAAATACAACTAAATTATGGGCCTAGTGTGTAGGTGTGTAGTTAGAATTATGGTACTTACTATAGTACGATAGCAATATGTATCATACAATATGTCATGACACACCAACAAAAATGATGTGTGCCTCATGTTGAATCCCAAATAGCAATGCATCAAAACATATTTGACGAGTATTAAACAAACTTTATAATTAATAACATAAAACGTATAATATGTATTTTTGGAAAACGTATATGGCGTATGTCCTGCAAACTAATAATGAGTTGAATCGAGGAAAATAAATATTGAAATTAACCTTATTGCATGAAAATTGAAGGCACGAGGAAGAGTACAGCATATCAAGAAGTTGTCTTGATAAGAATAACTAATCACTATAATATGTATAAAAATAAGTTTTCACAAAAGTTAACAATTTGATGCATATATAGACATAATTCGCAACATACTTATATTCAATGTCCAAAACATGGGTACTTAGTAGATTACTCATCCTGCTTAGATACTGCAAATTAAACTGCACATTTTCTCAATGTGGGTCAATTATATGGCTAATATAATCTTTAAGAACGAAAGGATATTTATTTAGAAGGTCAAATATCTATTGTGCATCGAAATGTTGTGTTAGGGTCAATATGAGATTCTTATGCGAAAAAATAAACTATTGGTGATTAAACAGTGAGTTCATTAATTATTGATGTTTCAACCAATGAAATATGAAATTATTGTTCTCTCATAATGTAAGGGTGAACTAAAATGACAAATATTCTATTTGGTGTATGGTTCGTTTAGTAAAAGAAAGTTGGGATACAAATTCACATAGCAGCAAGTAGATTGACATGTTTTGTGGCAGGTCACCATATAATTTTTTGACTAATTAATGAATATATTCTTTCATTTGGATATACAATTAATGTCTAGCTAGAAGAGAAAATAATATTCACATAAAGCTCCGGTAAAAACCCTCCCTTTTTAGTACAAAAAATTCTTAAGAGTTCATTAAAGAAGATGACCATAAAAAAACAATCCAGATATCTCTATTTTTTATTTCCCTTCATCAACACTTCACTCCCTAAAAGACTTTAAGGGTGATCGGAGTTTAGACCCTCATTGAACTCCTAGAAAAGGTTTTTTGTAGTTACAAATCAGTCTTAAACGCATTTCGCAATAATAACATAGCCAAAATAACAAAAATTTATACTATGAAGTTTGATAATGTCATCAACATAAGTCATCGATATTAAACAAACATGTGTTAATAAATATAGAAATCAATTTCAACAATAAATCATTTGATTTATTTATAATTTATGACGACCCTAAACATTCATTTCGAAATCCCTACTTCTACACAAAAGCTTGCAAAAATAATGCAAAAAAATTAAGATTACAAGAACCTGAAATGAAAGTGATATGGTTCTCTATCAAGACAAACGACAATGGTTCCACAATGAGGGTCGCAAAGACGGTGTGAAATCAAAGACAGTGAGGTTGAATCATGTCATTCAACGGGATGAATCACGTTGTTCTCCAAGGGGAAGACACTAAGGTTGGACGATCCGAGAAAACAAGAAAAATAGGGAGTGTTGGCCAATTTGAGTGATGAGATTTTAGCAATTGAATGAGAAACACTAGGTGATTGTGTTGAGTCACTTCGTTTGGGAGGTGTTAGAGTCGGTCTTTTCTTTTGGTTTTCCTTTTTTAATATACACTATTAAAATATTGAAATAAAATTAGTAGCGATTATATTATATTACTAACTATAATTTACTGTCAGAAATAGTAATGGTCTAATACTGTTAGAAAATAAAAAAAAAGGTTTGTTACCGATAGAGCATTTTGGTGTAGTGCATATTAGCCTCTACACTCATCTCTATAGTTGTCATATGCTTATTGGTCCTACTTTCAGCTAGACATTTAGTGCTTGATTGGAGGGTGGGTTGATATTGCGCACCCCGAAGCCTACAAAAGAGGCCTCGTGTCTTTTTCTTTGTCATCTAATAATTAAAAACCTTAATATTACTATGTCAAATTATAGAGAAAGCGAGAATGGATTATATACCTCTTATAGCAGTTCATACCTTATTATAGTGAAAATACTCTTAATTCTGCACAGTAAATGTAGGCTAACAGCCGAATCACTTACATGTTATGACATCTCTTCTCTGGCTCTTGTATCTTTTACTACTTTACTTTTATGTATTATTTTCACCATTATTGTGTAGGCTCAAAACCAGGATGAATCCTTAGGGTGATCTTCAACATCATTAGTCGTTAATGATCTCTCCTGTATAGGGAATTTTGGAGTTCAGGTTCCTATTAGGGTAAGGCAACCAGATGAGATGTTCCTTTCAGGATGGTTAGATAGGGAGATACGGGTGTCGTTTGACCTTGTCTTATCACCGCTAGTGTACACGATGTTTTCCACGGGTATAGAACGTATGGGGTCCTTGAATGACAAATCGATGTTTTAGCGATTAGATTAGTTTGGTTATGAGTATAGCCGGGTGAGATTTATGATGGGAGAGACCATAAGATGTGCTAGGTTATAGTGTGATTTTATTCTTTTTCAGTACTGTGAGGATGCTAAAGGCGAGATATTCTTAGGCTTTTGATTTCGAAAAATATTAAGTTCAAATTTCGAGGACATAATTCCTTATTTTAAAAGGGAAGAATGTAATACCCCGTATTTTCTGTGAATTACGAAATTGAATAAAAATTAACCATGTGTGCTTATTGTGAGTGGAGATGTCATCATTTATATTTTCATGTATTATTTAAATTGGATTTGAATTTGGATTTAACTTATCGTAATTCATTAATTAAGTTAATTAATTTTGGACTCATACTGGGTAATTATTAAATGACCGAGTTGTTAGTTATTTTTTTGGATATATTTAATAATTGGCTTATGGGACGCGTAGAATGTCCGTTTATAATTTAAAACTATGATTTAAAGGCCTACTGGGTTAGTATAAGGCTCGTGCGAGTTTTTAAGTCATTTGGAGTTACTTTTGGACTTTTTAATTGAGGCTCATTTGGGGCCCAAACCCAGTGTAGGTAGGGATTAAAGGGGTTGAGGGGTTATTAGAGAACTCATTTATCAAAAAACATAATTGGGAAGCACTAGAGAGACTCGAAAGAAGGAGCATAAGGAGAAGGGGAGAAATTGGGAGATTTAGCTTAGTTTCTTCACACATCAATTAAGGCAAGTTTATATTGAATATGATTATGAATTTATGTGTGTTAATATTATATATATTCATTGGAAATCTAAATCAAATTATGTTGTAAATCTGATTTTAGATAATCAGTTAGTTAGTTTTTGTAATTAACATAATCTGGATAGATGTTAATTAAGTTAATTTCCCCTTTATAGTGATTGATTTCTACATGAAATTTGATTAAAACTAATAGATAATGATTTAAATCTGACTTATATTGAGAATCATATGAAAATCATATGTTTAATTAAATCAACCCATGAAAATTTGTAGTATTGGATGATCTAGGCTATTGAACAGAAATTGGGGTTTTAATTAAATCTTGGTATATATTTGAAATTTAATAAATGAAATAAGTTTTAATTGTGTTGATGATGTGTTCTTATCATTTGAATGTTGTCTAGGTGCTTGGATAAAAATTTTGGGTTCAGTAATGGAGGTGTAAAACCCCGCTCAATTAATTATCGGGGATCAGTCCTATACCCAATTAAAACAGAACTTACAGTTGGTTCATTCTTAGCATCATTGTCGAAAAACATTTTTGTTTATTTAATCACCTAATATCCAATTAAGCAGGTGTTAAATTATTCAAATTTTAATATATATAAAATTTTCACTTTTAAAACATAAACCATTTAACACAATCCATTCACACAATAAATAATAACTGAGTAATATCAAAGCTGAATTAAATGCAACTCGAATAAAACTCTTCAGTTTAAATATCTCAATACAATAATCCCATCACAAATTAAATGTACCAAAATCGACATAAGAAATTAATTTGTTTAGGATTAAGAAGAAATAACTCGAATCCTCTTAGGCGACATGCCCTAAATGAAAGATCAACTACAGAGTATGAATCAATGAATATGAAAGCGTCTAAACAAAGTCGAAGGCTCCATAGCTCGTCAAAAATCTCAATCCTCTATGGTTGGCGTCGCTACGGCTGGACACGTGATATAGGAGATACAAGAGAGAAGAGAATATGCAAGAAAATGGGTCAGATCCCGATTGTAAAAATAGTTTAGAAAACAGCAAGCGAATAAACGATATATTCAGTAATTATTATACACATGTTAAATCTATCGGACTCTCCCTTGAGATCCCCACCTCTCATCTAGAGTGCACACGTAACGTACCTTAAAATCTTACTAGTTACTATTCCCATGCTAACTAGTTCATATTAGTGCCAACAAACCATAGCCTATATCTATCCCACGTATTTCTCTCGCAATACAGGTAATACATATATATCCAATTTCTCTATAATATTGATAAGCCCTTTTTCAATTCAATATAATTAAGTATTCGCCTACTTAATTCTTTTCAGATTTTATTATCTTTCATGTCTACTTAATTCACGCAGTAAGCACTGTCACAAGTATATATACACATTCACTCTATTATATATATACTAAACTGCACCTCGAGGCTTCGTTGCGGTGCATGCATACTCTGTTATCTTGTCCCAATACATCTCGTCACTGTATAAAGGACCATAGGTTCGGTATGTCCCACGAACCATAATTAACAAATCACAAACAGTGGAGGCGAACATAGTCCTAAGCCTTTGGGCTACACACATACCTACGCACCCAAAAGACCGTTCAATACCATTATTCTCACTAATGGCAATCCAACCTAAGTTAAATGTTCTGAGGCAACAAGTCAAAGATCCCCCTTAAGGCTCATCAGGATATGACTGCCTCTTACGCGTAAACCTCCCGACGATAACAAGTAGGCTATATATGTCATAGATATAAATTAAACGAGCAATTGGTATACACATCAATCTATTTAAAATTCGGAACACACTCGATCAATATCATATTAGGATTTTATCCTAACCCAAGTACCTTTTCTATTTCTAGAATACCACCCGTACTTGTTAATCACGATTATCATCCTATATTTACTATGTAGTTATCACTCACATAATCCCAAGTATATATATATATATATATATATATATATCACTAATATTAACCCGTACGTGGCCATGACGATTATTCATCTCTTAATCGTTTTATTATTATGTAGAGATATCTCACATAATTTTTTTTATTCCTCAATTTCATATAATTTTCCAACATTAACCCAAGTCCCTCACTCCTTGTTAATGTACCAAAATTATTCAGAACCTACTGTGGGCTAAAACTACAATTCTCCAAACTGTTCTGAGCTAAAACAGAAATTTTGGAATCTCGTTAGAAACCTAGAAATCTCGATCAAGTTTGAACGACAGCATGTTTCGTTCGAACAAGATCAACATCATTCCAGTTCGTCTTCAACCTCAGTTTTCTGCGTTTTTCATCAAGTTCTTACACCAAAACCTTTTTGGATTATATTCTACCCAAAACCTATATTTTCTAACAGTGTTCTAACATGTTCAAGGGTAATTTTCAAATAAGAATAACATTAAATTCATATGTCCATAAGGATATTATCATCAAACCCATTAAATCCTTAAAATTCCAATTTATCTAAATCCTCCAATTTTATACCTCTTAAAAACCTGAAAATTTAGAATTATAATTTCATAACTAAATCATCAAATTTCCATATTCAACATGAGTAGAATTCATCTACATGCAATACCTAACATCATTTTCATAACTTCAACAAACGAATAAACACTCTACATGAAAAACCTATCCATTTTCATGTTCATAGTCTCTACATGTATATCCATTTTCATGTCCATAGTCTCTACATGTATAAATCTCCAACTACATGAATTTGTCTATCTATTAAACTTGTTTTATCAATCATTTTAAATCCCAAATTCATAAGCTCATCAATCCAAAAAGAAATCCTATTCTAACATGGATAATATAAGCACCAAAATAAAGCAAGAATTACACCTCCCTTATGAGTAGGTATGAACCTTTGGAGAAGACAAGTGTTTGGCACCTCCTCTTCCTTTTTTCGACAACAATCCAATGGTTGTCCCCTTAGTTTTCCCTAGACGACTCTTCCTTTCCAAGCAACTCTTCCTCTCCTCCAGATAACCTTTCACTTTCTCTCTAAGTCTTTTCACTCTCTCTCAAAAGACCTCACTTTGTGTTTTGATGAGATGAATATTATGTACATTTAAACTCACATATATAATAAGTCCCCATGGTTAGCTAAAAGACAAAAAACGTAGGTACTATTCATCTCCCAAGCAAAATGACTAAAATGCCCTTTTAGGGTGTCTTTTCATCTTCCAATTGACCCAAGACCCAAAATAAATCCTCGGGTAGATTTTTATGCCTATTTCGACCCTTCCAGACTCAACGGTGCACTCGAAATAATCATCTGAATGACTTAAAAATAAATCTCATTTTATTTCCCAACTTTAGTCCCGACACGACTCAAAAGTGCGTCCCGACTTAATTTCCATTACTGTCGTATTTGTAACTCCCGAAAATGATTAATATTTTCACATATTACTTTTATATTAGTAAGTAATATTCAAAATCATATATTACTTTAATCTCTAGTGATATTTAATCAAAATTAATCCCAATTAATTTTTTCTAATTAATTCCCATTTATTTAGCCCATTAACTTTTAATTAACCTCATATTAAAAGTCATAAAAATTACGGGGTATTACACACTTCCCCCCTTATAACGGAATTTCATCCCAAAATTCGAAAAATAAAAGCATACCTTGTAGAAATAACTCTGGGTATTTGTCGTGCATCTTATCCTCGCACTCCCAAGTAGACTCCTCAATGTTATGATTCTCCCACTGGACACGCACCAACGGAACTACTTTCGATCTCAACCGTCTCTCGCTATGGTCCAAAATCACTATCGGTCTCTCCTCATAAGAACTATTTGGATACAAATCGATCTCCTCTAATGCAACATGAGTGTGAGCCAACTCATCTCGGAGATATCGCCTCAGTGAAGAAATATGGAACACATCATGTATCCTAAGCAAGTGCTCCAGCAACCCCAATCTATAACTAACCAGTCCAACTATCTCAATTATAGGAATGGTCCTACATATCTGGGCGTCAATTCCCCCTTCTTTCCAAATTTCTTGATCCCCTTCATAGGAGATACCCGAAATAACACCTGGTCCCCCACACTGAATTCCCAGAAGAACCGTTTCGCATCGGCATAGCTTTTTTATCTATCTTGGGCTACCCGAATACGACTCCGAATCATTTCAATCCTGGCAGACGTGTTCTGAATTACCTCTGGCCCAAGTAGCTTGTTGTCCCCCACCTCTGACCAACATGCAGGAGAACGACAATGTCTACCATAAAGTGCCTCAAAGGTAGCCATACCGATGGTGAACTGATATGAGTTATTATACGCAAACTCCACTAGTGGAAGTCACTGCTCCCAACCTCCCCCAAAGTCCAGGATACACATACGTAGCATATCTTATAACATTTAATTTATACGTTCTGTTTGCCCATCTGTCTGCGGGTGATAAGCCGTACTCAAACGCACCTCGATATGCATGGCCTCATAAAAACTCTCCCAAAATCGGGATACAAAAATCTTATCCCCGTCGGACACAATATTAAGAAGTACCCCATGTAACCGCACTATCTCGGCTATAAAAATCTGGGCGCATTATCCCGTAGAGTATTCAGCTCGAACTGGAAAAAAGTGAGCTACCTTAGTCAATCGATCCACAATCAACTATATGAAATTGTGACCCCTATGAGAAGTAGGTAACCCTGTGATGAAGTCCATGGAAATAATCTCCCATTTCCAGATCAAGATCTCTAATGGCTGAAGAAACCCAGCAGGCTTCTGATTGTCCACTTTCACTAACTGACAAGTGGCACACTTAGAGACAAACTAAGCAATATCTTTTTTCATCCTGCTCCACCAATACTGCCATCGCATATCTTGGTACATCTTATCCCCACTGGGATTTATCACAAATCTAGATCCGTCCAACTCTCTCATCATCGCATGCCGTAAATCCACACTTTTTGGAACAATCAATCTACCGTTGAAGCGCAAGCCCCCATCTGAACTCACTAAGTAAGACTCTACTCCCCCGGTTAAAAGTTGTCGAATTTTCTCCTGATAAAACGAATCTATTGCCCGGGCTTGAACTACCCTTGTCACAATCTGAGGTGTAACAGTCATGACTGACATCAATGATCAGGCAACTGCATCCTGATGTCCTAGTTCCTTCCATTTTTCCTTCCACACAGTGGCTAACTCACCTACCAGCCTTCGGCACAATGCGTCTGCTACCACGTTAGCCTTACTCAAGCCTCCTATGCTAATGTATGTTCAACTCCCGCTGAGTGAACAAATACTTAAGTGACTTATGATCCGTGAATAGGCAAAATTTCTCTCCCAATAAATAATGTCTCCATATCCGAAGAGCAAACACGACTGTTGTAAGCTCTAAGTCGTGGGTGGGGTAATTCTTCTCATAAGGATTAAGCTTTCTAGAGGTATAAGTTATAGCCTTCTCTTCCCGCTGTAATACTCCACCAACCCCCTGTAATGATGCATCAGTATAAACCAAGTACTTCACTCCTAGTTTGCGCAGTGCTAGTACTAGTGCTGAAATCAACTTATCTTTTAGCTCATTGAATACCAACTGACATGCATCGTCCCGAATAAATGGTATTCCCTTGAGGGTTAGATTTATCATCAGACCCGCAATCTTTGAGAAACCCCGGATAAAATGTTTGTAATAACCGACTAGTTCTAAGAAACAGCACAACTTTGTCAGTGTCGTGGGTTGTCCCCACTATCTCACCATTTACACCTTGCTAGGATCCACTGATATTCCCATATCAGTCACAATATGCCCAAGAAACTAAACTTCCCGATGCCAAAACCCACACTTCTCATATTTCTCATATAGTTGATGCTCACGTAGTGTTTGTAGGGCCCGTCGCAAATGCTCGGCATGCTCCTCCTCAGTCTGAGAATAAATCAGGGTGTCATCTATGAAAACAATGACAAACTGGTCTAAAAACTCTCTGAACACCCTATTAATCAAGTCCATGAATACTATAGGCACATTAGTCAGCCCAAACGGCATAATTCGAAACTCATACGATCCATATCTGGTCAAGAAGGCAGTCTTTGAAACGTCTTGCTCCCTGATACGCAGCTGATGATAACCAGACCTTAAGTTTATCTTCGAAAAGTAGGCTTCTCCTCTGAGCTGATCAAATAAGTCAGCGATTCTAGGGAACGGATACTTATTCCGTATCGTGACTTTATTAAGCTCCCGATGATCCATGCACGGTTGTAAAAAACTATCTCGCTTCTTTACAAACAACATCGGGGCACCCCAAGGCGACATACTCCTACGAATAAAACCCTCCCCAAAAAGTTATTATATTTGGTCACTAAGCTCCCTCATATCTGCTGGAGCCATACGGTAAAGCGCATGAGCAATGGGGCGAGTGCCCGATGCTAAATCAATCACAAACTCAATCTTCCTGCTATGAGGTAATCTTGGTATCTCTTGGAATACATCTGCAAACTCACAAACTACCGGTATCAAATCAAGGGATATTACTACTCCTGTAGAGGTCTCATCCTCTATATAATACAAATGAGTAGACGACCCTCCCTCAGAATGATCCATCGCCACTATGACCATCTCTTGACCAGGAATAGTAAAAATAATACACCGGCTATAACAATCAATCATGGCCCTATATGCAACAAGCCAATCCATGGCGATAATCACATCATACTCGGACATGTCCAAAATAAGTTAATCCGCTGGTAAAATCAGACTCCCAATCTCTATACTCACACTACGACATATAAAGCAAATATGCGTCCCACTACCCATTAGTGAGTCTATATAAGTAATAGTGTTGTTCGCCAAATGAATGTGAGCCCCCCGTATCAAAAAAATGCGCCCCATAGCCCCATATATAGAAAACATACCCTCAATCGCGGGCGGTGGATACTGAACCGTTGTTTGACGGACGTTATACACATGCCCGTACTGTCCCTGTTGTGTAGGAGCTGCTAGAATGGCAGGTAATGCTGGCACCAATGCTAGTGCTGGGAGAGTGGCTGGTGGAAATACTGGTCTCTGTGGCTCCTGACGAGCTCCCTACTAAGGAAATTTGCCCTTATCAGGACAATCCAATCTCTTGTGTCCAGTCTTGCCACATACGAAACATCTGCCAGTAAACTTTCTCCCATTTTGTCATTGTTGTCCCCGGCCCTGCTGTTCGTTACCACCCCTTCCTTGGCCCTACTGCCCTACCGCTGGCCCTGCCTATTACCCCCTTTCCCAAAATGAAATCCTTCGGATCGTAAACGTTTAATATAGTCCCACGGTTGGGAACCCTGCTCTCCCTGGCACTGCTAACTCTGACCTGGCTGTGTCCTGCTAGAATTGCCCCCACTAGTCTTATCATGTTAGCTCAACTCAATCCCTTGCTTGCCACCCTTAGCATGTAAGCAGTTATCCTGGCAGCGAAGCATCGCAACATTAAGAACATCTGCATAAGTATGTAATGAAAGATTGCCCAATAAGTGCTGGCGAATCTTCCAATTCAGGCCATCTGTGAACATCTGAATTCTCTTTTCTTCAATTGGTACCTCTCCTGGCACCAAATTTGTCAGCCGAGTAAATTCCTCCTCATATTCTGCCACTGTCCTCCCTTTCTAGGTTAGGTCAAGTAATTTTTGCCTAATCTCAATCTGACGGCGGAGGGAAAGTATTTACGATCAAACAGCATCCAGAATCCTGGATAGTCATAGTCTCTCTCTCCTCGGCGGTGGCAATAGATTCCCACCACTATAGAGCTACCGCGACTAGCTTAAATGTAGCTAGTATCTGGCGTTGAACCTTCGTGCATTCAAACATTCGCAAGTGCCTCTGGATGTCTTTCTTTCATTGGCTAGCAGTCACGACATCAGAATCTCCTTAAAACTCAGGTGGATGCGCCTTCTGAAAAGCATCCCTAACACGTTCCCAAGCAGTAGGAAACACCTTTCCTGGTGCGGGTGGCACAGTTGGTGCCTATGCTGGAGCCTGTTGAATAACAGCAAAGGCTGTGTTGACTGCCTGAGCAACAATGGCAGCAACTTCTGCAGCATTCATGGTACCCTGAGCTGGGGCAGGCTGAGGTGCATATCGAGGAGGCATCTGGAATGAGAGAAAAAATTCATCAGTATTCAATTTAAATTTCAGAGAATAGCTGAAGATCGTATATGCGCAAATAAGGATACAACAGTCCTAATGATAGAGCTCTATATCAAAGAATGCTAAGCTAAAAGCACAATAAACCGTTCAGATCCTAAAAGACTCTAGAACCTCATGCTGCTGATACCACCTGTAACCCCCCACTCAATTAAATACCAGGTGATCAGTCCTATACCCAATTAAAATAGAATTTACAATTGGTTCATTCTTAGCATCATTTTCGGAAAAAAAAATTATTTATCTAATCACCTAATATCCAATTAAAAAGGTGTTAAATTATTCAAATTTTAATATAAATAAAATTTTCACTTTTAAAACATAAACCATTTAACACAATCCATTCACACAATGAATAGTAACTGAGTAATATCAAAACTGAATTAAATGCAACTGGAATAAAACTCTCCAGTATAAATATCTCAATACAATAATCCCATTACAAATTAAATGTGCCAAAACCGACATAAGAAATTAATCTGTCTAAGATACAAAAGAAATAACTAGAGTCCTCTTGGGCGACATGCCCTAAATGAAAGATCAACTACAGAGTATGAATTAATTAATATGAAAGCGTCTAAACAAAGTCCAAGACTCCAAAGCATCCATATCTCATCAAAGATCTCAATCCCCTATGGTTGGCGCTCCTGCGGCTGGACACCTAATATAGGAGATATAAGAGAGAAGAGAATATGCAAGAAAATAGGTTAGAGCTCGATTGTAAAAATAGTTTAGAAAATAACAAGTGAATAAATGTTATATTCAACAATTATTATATACATGTTAGATTTATCGGACTATCCCTTGAGATCCTCACCTCCCATCTAGAGTGCACACCTAACGTACCTTAAAATCTTACTAGTTACTATTCCCATGCTAACCAATTCATATCGGGGCCAACTAACCATAGCCCATATCAATCCCACGCATTGCTCTCGCAATACACGTAATGCATGTATATCCAATTTCTCTATAACATGGATAAGCCATTTTTCAATTCAATATAATTAAGTATTCAACTACTTAATTCTTTTTAGATTTCATTATCTTTCATGTCTACTAAATTCACATAGTAAACACTATCACAAGTATATATACACATTCGCACTATTATATACATACTAAACTGCACCCCGAGGCTTAGCTGCGGTGCATGCGTACTCTGCTATCATGTCCCAGTACTTCTCGTCGTTGTATATAAAGGACTATAGGTTCGGTATGTCCCACGAACCATAATTAAAAAATCACAAACAGTGGAGGCGAACATATGTAACACCCCGTATTTTTGACGATTTAAATAATTATGTGATTAATTATTATTATTATGGGAATAAGTATACGATTAATTATTGTTATTGGATTAATTAAATTAAAATGCGAGAAATTAATTTGTTATTAATCCGGATTAAAATAGTTATTAACTAGCGTGCCAAGGGTTAATACTTATTGTTGAGAATTATTGAATATTACTGTGTGATATGTAATATAGAATTATAACATTTGATAAATTGTCGGAAGTGAGAAATACGGCAGTTTGGTAATTTAAGTCTGACACGCGTGGGAGTCGGTCGGGACTAATTGAATAGAATAAAAAGAGAATTTATTTTTATTAACTCCTATGGTCATTTCGAGTGCGTCGTTGAGTCCAGGAGGGTCGAGATAGTCAAAATAGTATACCCGGATGTTTAGTTTGGGTCATTGGGCAATTTTAGGCCTAACCGACATCCCGAGAGGGCATTATAGTAAATTGTATTTTTGGGTTTAATTAATGGATAAAAATTGGGAATTATTTTATCAGTCAAGAAAATTCTTTTAGGGTTGGGAGACACAGGAAGGAAAGAACGGCCATAGAAGGTGTGAGGGAGAACCAAACTCAAAGAGGGAAGGCCGAATTATCCTCACCTTGCACAACCGTGACCACCAACGCATAGATCGAGAAGAGAGAAACGCGTATATACCAACATCACCAACGGATTAGACCGTCATATTCAAGGCAAGTGTTTATTACTTGCTTTCTTTTAGAAATAATCATGCTCATGTTAGAATATGTGAAATTAATCATGATTTACATGTTAATTGGGTGAAAATTGGAGATTTAAATTATGATTAAGGACTAGGTTAATTAGTCGTTGAAATTCCTTCATGTATGTAGAGGATTAATCACAGAATTGGATTATGTATTGATGAACGAATCTGGGTTGATTAGGTTCTTTAAATGAAAATTTGGAAACTAGGGTTCATATGAATTAATTTGGGGATTTTAAATAATTATGATGTTTAATGACGAATTAATGATCCTAGGATGTTGGGAATCATTTATAATCTATTAGGTGTTGATGGGTATTGATTATGAGGCATTGGGTGTTGAATCTTAGAGGTTTTTAGGTCCAAAAATGGTAGAAATGCTGAAATTTAGTGAAGAATACGAAACAGTGAGTCTCGCGCGAAGTGGTTCAAACGAGATGGGGAACTCGTGCGAAGTGGTTCGAACAACATGTGCAAGTGGTTCAAACGACATGTCATTCTGGTTCGAATGACATGTCATTTGGTTCGAGCGACAGAAGGAATTTTGGGAATTTTCTTAGAGTCCAGTTTTGAGTTTACCGGTTTATTGGAGTGAGAGAAACTGCCAAATAGTAAATTTAAATAAGACAAAATTTTGGGAAAATATGTGAAAATAAATACTTTAATTATTTCGGTATAGAGAGAATATACCTTGGAGATTAGGAGAGAGATAGTAATCTAAATAATTATAATATACATAGAGATGAGATTAAAATACGTATGAGGAGTATATATGTAGGTTGGAGAAATACCTATAAATTATAATAGGATGTGTGTATGCCTATTATGGGAAATTATTGTTAAGATCACTAATGGGTGATAACCCGGGGGTGCAAGAATCTTATAGTTAAGCGCACTAATGAGTGAAAACTCGGGGGTGCAGAAATTCTATTATTAAGTGTACTAATGGGTGATAACCCGGGGGTACAAGGATGATTATTGTTAGGCGCGCTAATGGGTGATAACCTGGGGGTACTGGATTATTATTGATAGGTGCATTAATGGGTGCTAACCCGGGGATGCAGGATTTTCTTAATAGGTGCACTAATGGGTCTTAGCCCGGGGGTGCAGGATTAGTATATATATATATATATATATATATATATATATATATATATATATATATATATATATATATGAACTTATGAATATTTCTACTGTATGAAATTAGTAGACTTGGTAATAATAATAATCATTACATTGTACCAAGTGGTCTTAACCTAAGGGTGCATGATTAGTGTATATATATAGGGATGATGAGACTATATATATGTATGAGTGTACTTTGGTAACTTTCTACTTTATGAGACTAGTAGATAAAAATGGAAATGAGAAATGAAGTAATCTTAGTAGATAAAAGATTAACCATTCAAACAGTGAATAATAAAACTTAGTATGTGAGATAAATTTGAATAGCGTATTGTATGGGCGATACGGGAATACAACTAATGAGCATAGTTAGTAGTAGTATGGTTTCTGACTAGTTAGACTGGGTGGTATAACTAGGGGGAGATTAGATGTACGTTAGACGTGCACAATAGATGAGAGGTGAGAAACTCATGTGAGAGTTAGATAACTAACATGCCTATAAGACATGTTTTAAGAACCAATTTTAAATACTTGCTAAATCATGTTTACACCTCGGGCTCTGACCCGTTTCTTGTATTTCTCCTATCTTTTGCTATATATATATATATATATATATATATATATATATATATATATATATATATATATATATATATATATATATTAGTACAGGTGCCTAGCCACAGGGACATCGGTTCTAGATACTTGGATGGTTTGTCGAGCTAGAGCTATTGTGGAAGTTGCGGGTCATTGAGATTACACGCTTCTCTCATTTTATTCAGTTCCTAGTTCAGATACTTCAGTTCGGGCATGTGTCACCCATCCTCATTAGCGGGATTGTACTCAGTTCCTTTGTAGTTCTTTTCTATTGTATTGAGTATTTATTTTGGTTTTGTTTGTGACTTGAACTGGAAGGTTTTATCCGGTCTAAATTATTCAGTATTTAATTTAATCAGCATTCATTTCTTGTGTGTGGTTTATAATTCAATGTTCAGAAATTAATTGAATTAATTGGTTTCAAATTAAATTGGGAAATGTTTTGACACTAGCATAATCAAATGTTAGGTAATTAATTGGATTTAAGTTTTCGACAGTGATGCTAAGAATGAACCAACTGAACATTTTGTTATAAATTTTATAAAGGACTGATCACCCGATATTTAATTGGGCGGGGTGTCACAGGTGGTATCATAGCATCAGGTTATAATGTCCTTAGGATCTGTGCGGCTTATTACGTTTCAGCGCATCGTTCTTTGATGTAGTGCCTTATGATAGGTTGTTGTGTTCCCTTACATATGCGACTTGCGTTCTCCTGCTGCGAATTATAATGGATGTGACTCATTATAAGAAATTCGGTGTGATTCGAACACCAAACATTTTAGTACGACCAGCGAGGGTCGTAAAAAGAACTGCGGGTGAAGAAGCTCAAAAGAAGACATAGAGTAATCGAAAAAGAGTGATCGGGATAAAAATCACCATGAGGATTACCTAAGTAAGAGATAGTAAAATCGTCACTCGGGAACTGTAGGTTCCCAGGACACAGTCATAGATAACGGTGGAGTGATTTCAGGACCACCTAGCATAGTCGATAAAGGGGAAATCAGTGGGACTCTTTAGAAAACCCATCGGCGAAGATGCAGAGAAGAAAATGAGAAAGTGTATCAGACCAGCGGAGGTAGAAAATTCGAAGGCAATTGTGTAGAGTGGGGTGTGACGACACTCAAAATTAAATTTGGAGTTAAAAGCTATAGCTCTTAGGAGCATCATGTAGTGATTAGAGGCAATCACCATATTTGAAGAAGTGTGTTTGAAATTTATAAAGAAATTTGGATAAGATTTGACCGTGAGTTCTTCCATTTGATGTGGTAACAAAATGCGAGTGAAATTTTGATGTTTAGCACAATGGGTAAGATAGAAACCGATTATGAGAGAAAGGTTGAATTGCATAATGAACTTCGTACCTAGCAGAGGGGCATAAATTATCCAAAGGGTTTATAGTTGGTAAAGAACCCGTGAGTAGAACACAAGCATAGATGAGAAATCCAGCTAGGATGACTAATATTGATGTCATCAAGGTTATACGGTGAATAGTTCTTGCGTTCTTTCCAGAAGAAGCAAGCCAGAAAGGTTAGTGAATCTGGCCGAAAAGCAAAACTGAACGGTGTTAGTGAAACCCCACATGAGAGTATACCCAATAGGGGACACGATTAGATGATTTTAAGTTGATTAACTTACTACAAAGTGATGATGAAGTCAATCAGGGCCGTGGAAGCCAACCATAGTTCCGAAAGGCAAGTGTAGCCAGCAAGTTAAGACTACTCTGTCTGAGAGAAGGACAATCCCAAAATGGTCAGTGGGACCAGTGACGGGGAAATGGTTCGTGAAGTTTTCCTTATGTGAAGGAAGTAGAACTACAAGTCTTGAAGGTGTCCACAATTGAGAAGTGAGATCGAAGAGATTAGAAATGGTAAACCATGCCAATTAGGCATAACAACTGGAGGAACGAGACTTCCAGTAAAAGAATTTGGGGTCAAGAGAATTAGGCCTAGGAAATTTATAACCCGGGAATGATGAGTTTAGGCTGGACCAGTAGAGTCCTCATTAATAATAGCATACAGTAAGTCGGGGTCTACGGGGCCCGGGATGTAAACGGGAGTTTAATAAAGCTATAATTGAGGCCGAGAGACTTTGGGCCAACGTTTCAATAATGGGCGTGAAAACCACGTGATGCAATAAATTGTCCATGATGAGAGAGGACAACTATAAGATGAAATCCTAGGATGTATGACGATTGCAGATGTTCATGGGTCGTGATGACAGCCACGTGCTGAGACCCTGTGATTTGGCGAGACTGGTGAGGTTTTGCTTCTTCCTTGTGAGTAAAGGATAGATTCTAGTGACATGGGTGTGCCATAACTTTTATGTAAACTGGAAACCCTAAACTTCGCATGCGGGTCGAGTTTAGTGGGAACGTTAGTTTTAATAGTCTTGTTACAAACGTATTTCTCGTTGTTAGCAGGGCATTTTGATGATTGCCCGTGAGTGAACCGAGTGGGCCCTAAGAATATGTTTTGTTGTTATAATTTACTACTGCATTGAGTCAACTTTAGTAGAGTTTATTATGGTAATGTATAGTGATTAATTATCGTATGGCTAAACGATAGTAAAAATGTAGTGATATGACTGTCGTGCTGGATACTCCGGGAGGAGAAATCTTTATTTTGGGCGGCGCCACATGAAATAGGATTGGGCCCAGATATATGACTATATGAAAATTTTCATGGTGTTATAAACCTCAGCGAGTATGTTTTATAGTTATATGTGATTCCGGTGCGTAGGAATTTATTTTAATGAGGAGACTCAGATTTCATTTTGTTCTTCTTCAAGCAGAGAGATAAAACTCATTATATTTATTGCGCTGAGTACTTGGGTTAGTAAGGGCGCTATGCTTCATGTTACATTTTTAGGTACATGAGAGTGGACGAGTAGACTTTTATGTCACGATACGTAGATTGTGGGAAAGTACATAGTATGTACTGAAGGCCTTACGGACCTCGACAACCGGCTAGGTTAGATAGTAGTGTATCGGGGGGTTCCTTGTTTGGATTTCGCTTTGCGAGACATCCCACGCATGAAACTAGCGAACATCGGGAGTTGGAGAGAAGTTTTGTCGATAGTACATAAGTTTTGTATGTTGGTTATTGTACCTAAAGGACAATATAATTGAGAGTTGATGATTCTTTTATGACTTAAGGCTAATAGAGTCGCCTAGTCTTAGTATCATTCTGAATAGAGCGATGATACCATTGAAGGATTGATTAAGTTTTGACTAGTGGGGTGGTTGAGTACATCCCTACCACATCAGCATACCTAGTGTGCAAGAATTGAAGTAAGAAAATTTTATGTCATTTGTATAAAAATGCGCGAGGCATAGGGTGTATGGGCGCCTTAGGGGATTGAATCAAACGGTGGATTATGATTATCTTGTGAATTCGATAACATGTAGTCGGGTAAACAGAAGAATACTCGATAAGATTTGTTAGAGACTTACGTTTCAAAATAAACTGAGATTTTTTAGTCGGAAAAGAGACTTGTGTCACACGATACGGCAAAGTCAAACGTATCACGATTAGAAGTACATTCAAGAGAGTATAAAATGTATCAGGATACAAATAACAGTGGTAATGGGTTTAATATATAGTAATTTTCAAAGTTAGTCTTATAGTGGGTCAGTTGACTGTTAGAAAAAGGGTGGACAATTCGAAACCAGAAGGGACTCCTTCCACTAGATAATGGAAGAGTATCCCTAAGGATCTTCTCATGTAGCTCAGATGGTAAGTTATAGGTACTAAAATGCGATTGAGTATGACATAATACCCACAAAGGGATGGGCAGGACAAGCCGTCTAATCGGATGCGGGAGAGAAATTTTTATGTGGACCCTGAGATCTTAGAGGAGGACGGGAACAGTACCTTACACTAGTGGAGTTTGTGTCCAAATAACTCCTATAAGTTCACGTTCGGGCAGAGTGCCAGTAGAAGTATAACACAATTAACTTTGTTGTTGTCCTACTTGAGAGTTAGAGGTGGGGGGCCAATTATGATTACAAATGTCGGAGAAGAATCGATATTATCGTACATATTGTGTGTGAAATATATATTGCACAACCAATTTACTTGTATGAACGACACGAGACGAAGTCGTATGTATACGAAAAGAGGATAAATCTACTAAGGTGCAAATAGTAGAAAGGTAGATAGTGAATATCTAAAATAAAGTTGAAGTACTGAAACTTAAGAAGAAAGGCTTGGGCAAGAGCCTAGATGACAGGGTAAGATGGATTTTAAAGCAAACACATGTGAAGTGTTCACTATTAAGGGTATTCGATAGCATACTATATGGGTGGTACATAGTAGCATACTTGTGAGCGCCGGGATGCGATGCGCAATATTTTTACTGCGTTGTCTGTACCTGGTATACTTTTTTCGAATTTCGGGATGAAATTCCGTTGTAAGGGGGGAAGTATGTAACACCCCGTATTTTTGACGATTTAAATAATTATGTGATTAATTATTATTATAGGAATAAGTATACGATTAATTATTGTTATTGGATTAATTAAATTAAAATGCGAGAAATTCATTTGTTATTAATCCGGATTAAAATAATTATTAACTAGCGTGCCAAGGGTTAATACTTATTGTTGAGAATTATTGAATATTACTGTGTGATATGTAATATGGAATTATAACATTTGATAAATTATCGGAAGTGAGAAATACGGCAGTTTGGTAATTTAAGTCTGACACGCGTGTGAGTCGTGTCGGGACTAATTGAATAGAATAAAAAGAGAATTTATTTTTATTAACTCGTATGGTCATTTCGAGTGCGCCTTTGAGTCCGGGGGGGTCGAGATAGTCAAAATAGTATACCCGGATGTTTAGTTTGGGTCCCGGGACAATTTTAGGCCTAACCGGCGTCCCGAGAGGGCATTATGGTAAATTGTATTTTTTGGTTTAATTAATGGACGAAATTGGGAATTATTTTATCAGTCAAGAAAAGTCTTTTAGGGTTAGGAGACACAGGAAGGAAAGAGCGGCCATAGAAGGTGTGAGGGAGAACCAAACTCCAAGAGGGAAGGCCGAATTATCCTCACCTTGTACAACCGTGACCACCAACGCGTATATCGAGAAGAGAGGAACGCGTATATACCAACATCACCAACGGATTAGACCGTCATATTCAAGGCAAGTGCTTATTACTTGCTTTCTTTTAGCAATAATCATGCTCATGTTAGAATATGTGAAATTAATCATGATTTACATGTTAATTGGGTGAAAATTGGAGATTTAAATTATGATTAAAGACTAGGTTAATTAGTGGTTGAAATTCCTTCATGTATGTAGAGGATTAATCACGGAATTTGATTATGTATGAAGGAATCTAGGTTGATTAGGTTCTTGAAATGAAAATTTGGAAACTAGGGTTCATATGAATTAATTTGGGGATTTTAAATAATTATGATATATAATGACGAATTAATGTTCCTAGGATGCTGGGAATCATTTATTATCTGTTAGGTGTTGATAGGTATTGATTATGAGGCATTGGGTGTTGAATCTTAGAGGTTTTTAGGTCCAAAAATGGTAGAAAATACTGAAATTTAGTGAAGAAGACGAAACAGTGAGTCTCGCGAAGTGGTTCAAACGAGATGGGGATATCGCACGAAGTGGTTCGAATGACATGTGGAAGTTGTTCGAATAACATGTCATTCTGGTTCGAATGACATGTCATCTGGTTCGAGCGACATAAGGAATTTTGAGAATTTTCTTAGAGTCCAGTTTTGAGTTTACCGGTTTATTGGAGTGAGAGAAACTGCCAAATAGTAAATTTAAATAAAACGAAATTTCGAGAAAGTATGTGAGAATAAATACTTTAATTATTTCGGTATAGAGAGAATATACCTTGGAGATTACGAGAGAGATAGTAATCTAAATAATTATAATATATGTAGATATGAGATTAAAATACGTATGAGGAGTATATATATAGGTTGGAGAAATACCTATAAATTATAATAGGATGTGTGTATGCCTATTATGGGAAATTATTGTTAAGATCACTAATGGGTGATAACCCGGGGGTGCAAGAATCTTATAGTTAAGCCCACTAATGAGTGATAACTCGGGGGTGCAGAAATTCTATTGTTAAATGTACTAATGGGTGATAACCTGGGGGTACAAGGATGATTATTGTTAGGCGCACTAATGGGTGATAACCCGGGGGTGCTGGATTATTATTGATAGGTGCATTAATGGGTGCTAACCCGGGGATGCAGGATTAGTATATATATATGTATAGGGATGATGTGACTATATATATATATATATATATATGAACTTATGAATATTTCTACTGTGTGAAATTAGTAGACATGGTAATAATAATAATCATTACATTGCACCAAGTGGTCTTAACCTAAGGGTGCAGGATTAGTGTATATATATAGGGATGATGAGACTATATATATGTATGAGTGTACTTGGGTAACTTTCTACTTTGTGAGACTAGTAGATAAAAATGGAAATGGAAATGAGAAATGAAGTAATCTTAGTAGATAAAAGATTATCCATTCAAACGGTGAATAATGAAACTTAGTATGTGAGATAAATTTGAATAGCGTATTGTATGGGTGATACAGGAATACTACTAATGAGCATAGTTAGTAGTAGTATGGTTTCTGACTAGTTAGACTGGGTGGTATAACTAGGGAGAGATTAGATGTACGTTAGACGTGCACAATAGATGAGAGGTGAGAAACTCATGTGAGAGTTCGATAACTAACATGCGTATAAGACTTGTTTTAAGAACCAATTTTAAATACTTGCTAAATCATTTTTACATCTCGGGATTTGACCCGTTTCTTGTATTTCTCCTCTCTTTTGCTATATATATATATATATATATATATATATATATATATATATATATATATATATATATATATATATATATATATATATATATACAGGTGCCTAGCCACAGGGACACCGGTTCTAGATACTTGGATGGTTTGTCGAGCTGCAACTGTTGTGGAAGTTACGGGTCATTGAGATTACACACTTCTCTCATTTTATTCAATTTCTAGTTCAGATACTTCAGTTCGGGCATGTGTCGCCCATCCTCATTAGCGGGATTGTACTCAGTTCCTTTGTAGTTCTCCGTCTGTTGGATTGAGTATTTATTTTGGTTTTGTTTGTGACTTGAACTAGAAGGTTTTATCCAGTCTTAATCATTCAGTATTTAATTTAATCAACATTCATTTCTTGTGTGTGGATTATAATTCAATGTTCAGAAATTAATTGAATTAATTGGTTTCAAATTAAATTGGGAAATGTTTTGACACTAGCTTAATTAAATGTTGGGTAATTAATTGGATTTTAGTTTTCGACGGTGATGCTAAGAATGAACCAACCGAACATTCTGTTATAAATTTTATAAATGACTGATCACGCGATATTTAATTGGGCGGGGTGTCACAACATAGTCTTAAGCCTTTGGGCTACGGACATACCTATGCACCCAAAAGACCGTCCAATACCATTATTCTCACTAATGGCAATCCAACCTAAGTCCTATGTTCCGAGGCAACAAGTCAAAGATCCCCCTTAAGGCTCATCAGGATATGACTGCCCTCTTATGCGTAAACCTTCGTCGATAACTCTAGGTTATATATGTCATACGCATAAATTAAACGAGCAATAGGTATACACATCAATCCATTTAAAATTTGGTACGCACTCGACCAGTATTATATTAGGATTTCATCCTACCCCAAGTTCCCGTTGTATTTCTCGAATATCACCTGTACTTGTTAATCACGATTATCATTGTATATTTATTATGTAGTTATCACTCACATAATCCAAAGTTCCCGTATATATATATATATATATATATATAATATTAACTCGTACTTGACCATGACGATTATTCATCGCTTAATCGTTTTATTATTATGTAGATATATCTCACATAATTTTTTTATTCCTCAATTTCATATAATTTTTCAACATTAACCCAAGTTCCTCACTCCTTGTTAATGTACCAAAATTATTCAGAACCTACTGTGGGCTAAAAATACAATTCTCCAAACTGTTCTAGGCAAAAACAAAAATTCTGAAATCTCATCAGAAACCCAAAAATCTCGTTCAAGTTCGAACGACATCATGTCTCGTTCGAACGAGATTAGCGTCATTCCAGTTCATCTTCAACCCCAGTTTTCTGCGTTTTTCTTTAAGTTCTTACACCAAAACCTTTCTGGATTATATTCTACCCAAAACCTAGATTTGCTAACAGTGTTCTAATATGTTCAAGGGTGATTTTAAAATAAGAATAACATCAAATTCATATGTTCATAAGGGTATTATCATCAAACGCATTAAATCCTTAAAATTCCAATTTATCTAAATCCTCCATTTTTATACCTCTTAAAAACATAGAAATTTATAAATATAATTTCGTAACTAAGTCATCAAATTTCCATATTCAACATGAGTAGAATTCATCTACATGCAATACCTAACATCATTTTCATAACTTCAATAAACAAATAAATCCTCTACATGAAAAAACTATCCATTTTAATGTTCATAGTCTCTACATAAATATCCATTTTCATGTTCATGGTGTCTACATGTATAAATCTCCAACTACATGAATTTGTCTATCCATTAAACTTGATTTATCAATCATTTTAAATCCCAAATTCATAAGTTCATCAATCCAAAAAGAAACCCTATTCTAACATGGAAAATATAAGCACCAAAATAAAGCGGGAATTACACTTGCCTTATGTGTAGGTCTGAACCTTTGGAGAAGACAAGTGTTTGGCACATCCTCTTACTTTTTTCGGTGACAATCCGATCATTGTGCAAGGTGTAGAGGTGGTTGTACCCTTAGTTTTCCCTAGATGACTCTTTCTTTCCAAGCAACTCTTCCTCTCCTCAAGATAACCTTTCACTTTCTCTCTAAGGCTTTTCACTCTTTCTCAAAAGACCTCACTTTGTGTTTTGATGAAATGAATCTTACATACATATAAACTCACACATATAATAAGTCTCCAAGGTTAGCTAAAAGACAAAAAAAATTAAGTACTATTCAGCTCCCAAGCAAAATGACTAAAATGCCCTTTCGGGGGGTGTCTTTTCATCTTCCAATTGACCCGAGACCCAAAATAAATCCCCGGGGAGACTTTTCTCACTATTTCGACCCTTCCGGACTCAACGACGCACTCAAAATAATCATTCGAATGACTTAAAATAAATCTCATTTTAATTCCCAACTTTAGTCCCGACACGACTCAACAGCGCGTCCCAACTTAATATCCATTATTATCATATTTGTAGCTCCAGACAATAATTATTATTTTCACATATTACTGTTATATCACTAAGTAATATTCAAAATCATATATTACTTTATTCTCTAGTAATATTTAATCCGTATTAATCCCAATTAATTTTTTTAATTAATCCCCTTTTATTTAGCCCATTAACTTAAATTAATTTCATATTAAAAGTCATAAAAATTACGGGGTATTACAGGAGGTTGGAGAGAGAAAATGAGGTTTGAAGATGAAGAATCCTGTAATAAGGGGAATTGGGATTGTTCTGGGTTGATCGATCAATCGACCATAGGGCATCGATCGATCAGCAATAGTAGATTTGAACCCGTTCGGGCTTTTGTCTTTTTGGTTGAGGATTTTGGTTTTGGGACGTAGGTTGAGTTTTTATTGGCCTATAGTTTTCATGTACTCATAAAATAAATACATATTCTCGTGATTATAAATGTTGGAGGTTGATATTTATGGGTATTTAGATATTAGGGAAATCGTTGATTTAAAGGGGTTAAATTGAGAATTAGTCATTTGATTATAAATTCGAGTGTACTATGGATTGGTAATAGGAAATTTATAAGTGTGGAGGATTTGTGACTTTATTAGCCGGGAATGTTAGAGTCGTTTTGATTTACCAGAGGGGAATTTATCCTTTGAGTGAGATTATGAATTTGGTTAGTTGACGATTTTATATAAATTAGGTGTGGATTGATACAAAGATGCCACGTCTTGGGAGCTTAGACTAGGGCTAATTGAGATTAAATATAGTTGATGTATGGATTTTAGTGCATAGTAGGGTAAGGCTATGCTTAGATCCGAAAACTTTGGAGGTTAGTGTTAATGTATTATGGAATACATATAAGGTTATAGACGTGTAGTAACTTTTTAGAATAGTGATACTAGTATGATATGGTAGCATTAGGGTCAGTATGTGTATGTGATTTAACTTGACTCGTTTGTGAGGGATATGCATGTATTTGTTAGAGCCCGTTAATGAAGGTTATAATTGCTTGTGTATTTTATGTGCAATGCATACCATGTGTGAGTTCACATTGGCATATGTAATAGGAGGGATTTCATAATAGGGCATGTGCGATGCAAACCGCATTGGTACCCCAGTGGTTAAAAGGGATCCTCCTTGGTCATATCACAAGTGTAGGTGCCCGCGACCGAGATAGTTATGGGGATATTTCTTGCATAAGTCTTGGGTATGGTAGGCATTATGATTGATAGGTAGATGTTGTGATTTATACTTTGTCGTGATATGGTCTTCGGTTTGGGATGACCTAAGACTATATTAGTACGTGAGAGAGAACCCCGAAGGAAATAAGAGTAGGCCTTCGTTATTTGTGGGCAAATCATTTATTTGTACATGTTAGGGGTTGCACCTTTGTAAGGATGTTAAACGTGAGTATAGTCTTTCTCCTACCATATGTGACTATTGTGTAGTGGTACGAGAGATAGTTATACCATTTTATATGTTATACTAGAGATGTATATGACTTATATTAGGGATGCCCACGTACATACTTATGTTTCGAATTTGTGTATTACTAATATTAGAGATGTATATATTACATTATTGGTGTGGAATAGCCAAATGTGGATAGAATTATCATATGAGCATGTTATTCGTATCGTAATTATTTTATGAGAAGTACCATAGCGTTTCAAACCTTAGTACATCACGTGCTTCCTATTGAAAGATATTAATCTAGTATAGTTAACGGTAACTTTTAAAGAATGATGTTTTAAGACTTATCACACGGGCTTTATATGGGTTCGAGATTTAGAACCGCGAGATATTTTAGGTTGTTGGGTTGGGTAACTAATAACTTAAAATATAATAAAATACGAGAGGAAGATGTGTAGTTATAATGTGACACAGATTCAATTATAAGCCTATTATACATAGACTTCTTGTTTACGTTTTCTTTTAAAAATAGTTTTTACATATCCTTGTTGCGGTAGTTTCTGTAGACGCGAGTTCGCTGGAGGAGCATCTCAAGCGATGTCACATTTCTTACTTTTAGGATTGTAGGAGTCGAGCAAGTGTGGCTCATTATTTTATTGTATATTTTTTTTATATTTTCATTCAGGTTGTACATGTATACTTATATTCAGAGTTGAGCTTTTGTATGGACTTATTTTTATTCAAAAATAGCTTATGTTGTATTGGTAGTTATTGATATCAGAGTTGGTGTTGCGTTGATTCAGTATCTCTATCTTATCTTTGTTCATTCGGTTTTGGATTTTTTTATGTTGAGAATGTTAACAAAAGTTTTTTAATTCTCGAGATTTTTATATTGGCCTGACCAATCTATTTATGGATTTTGTGGGGTGTCAGAAAGAGGTCTTTGTGAGTTTTTCTCCCTCACGTGTACATTATCACACGTAGGAGCACCGTGAACTGGGTATATATTTGTTAGTTTGTGTAGCATTAATGTTTGATTTATCATTTTTATACAATGAGATACTGAGGTAATAATTATCACTACACCAAAAAGGCTAAATTGTCACCCTTAAGCCGGCCAGCCTTGTCACGATCTTTGACCGTGACAAGTACAGTTGTTGCGGACTTGTCACGGTCAAAGACCTTGACAGGTCCGTGATAACTATCTTAACTAAAAAACCCTACTGCCTCTTTTTTTCCCATTTCATTTCCTTCCTCTCTCTCTCTCTCTCTCTCTCTCTCTCTCTCTCTCTATCTCTCTCTCTCTATCTCAGGTTCGTTTTTTTTCTCTCCCTTTCTCTCTTTCCTTTTTATGTGTGTGTGTATGGAAAGGATCAATTAAGATCCCACTTTGAGGACCTTAAATGAGGTCCATAATTTTTAAATAGTAAAAAATATATTTTTTAGCTGATTTTTAAACATTTCAGTAAGACCATCAAATCATAATTAGTTCAAAATGAATTTTTTTACTATTTTAAAAAAATCGGTCAATCTGTGTCAGTTTTTAAGCTGTTAAAAGCTGACAGAGTTTTGCTGATTTTTTAAAATAGTAAAAAAAAATCATTTTGAGGTGATTACTTTTTATGGTCCTACTGAAATGCTTAAAAACCATTAAAAAATCAACCCCGTTTTTTTTAATATTTTAAGAAAATGAACCTCATTCAGGGACCCCAAAATATATATATATATATATATATGCGCGTGTGCATGTGTATTTTTTCCTGCATATGTGTGTGTGTGTTATTAATTTGATGTTTACAAAAACTGAGCATAAATCTGAATTATACCACTTTGTTGTGTAAATATAAAATTGAACCCCTTTGTTGTGTAAATATGAAATTGAAATTGGTTGGATATCTAAAATTGGGCATATTGTTGTGTAAATGTGAAATTGAAATTGAAATTGTGTATAAAACGGAAATTGGGTATAATGTTGTGTAAGTTTGAAATTGGACCCCTTTTGTTGTGTAAATATGAAATTTAAATTGGGTATAAATCTGAAATTGGCCATATTGTTGTGTAAATGTGAAATTAAAATTTAAATTGGGTATACGGAAATTGAGTATATTGTTGTGTAAATATGAAATTGGGTAATGAGAAGTGAAACATAACTATGTATAAATCATCACTCTAAACATTATTATCGAATATAAATAAGACATGATTAAATGAAACATACTATAGCCCTTGCATAAAGTGCGCATAGATACTATCCTTCTAATTCTTATGTGTGCGCATTAAATAGTCCTTAGACCTATTCAAGAATCATTACCCCTGTAATGAGATCTCTCGAATTATCCCGTTTGGACAATTTGGGACTGCATAGTTTCTGTATAATAATATTCTTAGTGGCCTAAACTTGTTACTTTTGGGGGAAGTTTTGATCTCGTATCTTAATGTTCTCTGGTTACACACTAGATGTTGTGATGTTATACATACAAGATGATGTAATGCTAAGTGTTGTTTCAATTGATAAATTTAAATAACACTTACACTTGCGAATCTAGTCGTGTACTTGGAAAACTATGGGGATATGCTGCCGAAAATTTCTCAAATTGAAAAAATGTGCATGCGTTGTTAAGTATATTACATAAATACTCGATCTTGAATGGGATAGGACCATTCACCTTTTAGAGGAGATAGAGGAAATATTAATTAGTATTATAAATTTAATTTTAATTCCAATTTCAAATTGAAATTGAATTTAAATTGGTACTATAAATTGAAATTGAAATTAATATTATAGTTGAAATTGGCATTTGGTATTTGGTATTTGATTTTTGGTATAGTGCCTATTTGATTCGGTATTTATTTCTGAAATTATAATTTGACTTATCTCTCTAATTGCAGCAGCAGTCGCCCTCTCTCTATATATATACACATTTTGGTATATCTCTCTATCTCTCTTTACATATATATACATCTCTCTCTCACACACACAAAGATTGTTGAATTGTTGTTAACTAGTGGATTTGAGCATTTAGATGGCCATTGAGTTGGTTGGTCCTGGGAATTTTTAATAAAAGACATTATTATTTGCATTGTTGCTTTGAATTCTTGAATTGTTATTGACTGGTGGATTTGAATACTTAGATGGCCATTGAGTTGGTTGGCCCTAGGCATTCTCTAACATTTAGGGATGTGATGTGAAATGAAACATAACAATGTAAAAATCGAATATAAATAAGACATAATTAAATGAAACATACTATAAATTTTATACAATAAGTAATAAGCAATCATGCATTCACATGAGAATACATGCATGCATGTAGCCTGCAAATCAAGTGTTATATAACAAGTAACGAGGGTAAAAAGTTATAGCGGGAATCACAATAGATAGCCCATGTGTAAATTTACATTAAGTCAACTTCTTATATAACACTTACTTTGGGGGGTGCATGCCTACATGTACTCTCATTTGAATGCATGACATAACGGTTTTGTAACATTTATAACTAATTTAAATTACATATAGTGCGCATAGACACTAGACTTCTTATTCTTACGCATACGCATACAATAAACCTTAGACCCGTTCGAGAGTCATTAGCCCTGTAATGAGATCTATCGAATTGTCCCGTTGGACAGTTTGAGACTGCATAATTTCTCGATAATAATATTCTTAGTGGCTTAAACTTGTTACTTTGGGGGGAAGTTCTGATGCCGTATCTTAATGTTCTATGGGTACATACTAGATGATGCGTTGTTAAGTGTTATTTCAATTGATAAATTAAAATAACACTTACATGTGCAAATCTATGACGTGTACTTGGAGAACTCTCGGGATATGTTGCCGAATTTTCCTCAAATTGGAACAATGTGCATGAGTTGGTAAGTATATTACTGAAATATGCGGTCTTGAATGGGATAGGACCGCTCACCCTTTAGAGGAGATGGAGGAAATTGGAATTATATTGTTTTTATAATATAACATCGAAAGATGAGATGTCAATCTCGTAGTTTATTGTTTAATGGGAACCGAATGTTCACACTTTTGATTATATTAATCCACGAATATACGCTTCTTACCCATAATAGGTGATTATTCGTAGTAGATGTGATGGGATATCCTAAATACAAAGAGTGGATGGGTGAGACAAATAGATTAGGGGATGTGTTTCGCATAGGTACTACTGAATTTGTGAAATACGCAAAGGGATGTCGTAATGATGAAGAGTTCCCTTGTCCGTGTACTAAGTGTAAGAATGATAAGGTGTTTGAGTGGAAAATAGTTAAACTACATTTGTTAAGATGGGGTATGCAAGATAGTTATCAATTTTGGATTATTCAGAGGGAATTAAAAGTTCCTTCTGTCCCTGAGCAAACTTCGCAATAACCTTCAACAAGTAAGAAAGATGTATAAGGGGGGGACAGTGTAGATCATAATATGCTATAGGATTTTATTGATGATGCGTATGGAGTTCATGAAGTGGAAGAAAATGAGGTCACGGAGGCTCATGAAAATATCGGGATAAACCTTAACGATGACTACCAGAGTTTAAAATTGAAGGCGACCCAGCCGTTGTACTCTGGCTATAAGAAATATCAAATAACATTACATGCCATGGTTGGTTTACATAGTTTGAAGACCCAAAATGGTTTGTCGGGCAATAGCGTGACAGGAATTTTGAACTGGGTGAAGGGCTTACTACCCAAGCAGAATACGCTTCCAAATAGCTATACTATGGTGACACCCCGCTTATTAAAATAACGGGTGCCCAACCCTCTACTAAAATAAAATAAGAATCTCAAATGGATTATTCTTAGCACAACTGTCATACAGACCAAAATTACAACTAACCACCCAAATTAAAATGAAGCGGATGCCAAAAGTTCCAAAAATATAACACATTTAAATCCATTAACGAGAACTACAAAACATGAACATGTATACATATAACAATAACTACACAATAGAAATAACCGAACAAGCTGTCGGTTAACAAACGCATACAATATATCAAATGTTTGAGATATAAAGTATATACATCAATACAATACTTGGGCAACACACGCCCGATTAACACTGCTTGTCCTCAACTAGATTAACAAAAATGAGATGCGATTGTATCAAAAATCTTGCAACATTCCACAATTGCGGCAGCTCCATTGACTCTGGAATGGAAGCTCATACATGGCATCCTTGTGGTGGGAAACCTAAAGATATAACAAAGTAAAATAAAAATAAAAGATAGATACGAGTCAGCGCCCGGTTGTAAAAATATTTTAGCAAGTGAATAAAAATGCATAATAATTATGAATGTGAAATTCCCTAATTAAGTTAGTGCCAACCTCTCTTGAGACTCATACTCACCCCTCAACTACAGTGCGCACATAAATGTATGCATTTTAAATCTTAGTTAAGGTACCCAACTCATCTATGGATAACCCACCCTCACGCCTACGCATTAACCCACACTCGTGTATCTAATTCATATCAACATAATCAATTTTAATATCATTCTCAATGATAATTTATCAATTCAATACTAATAACTTTATCTAGTTATAAGCATAATATTTCACACGTTAATCTTTAAAGTCTGTATAATATTACTCTCATTATTATATATGATTAATCATTTCCTAACAAGTACACATACATATCACTCATAATATATGTATATTAACCATCCCTCACAGCACTAGCTCACTGGATGCAGTCTCTAAGTGCTACCATCTTCCAGGGAATACTCTCACACCATCCTGGGTACCAACCGTCGGACTCTCACGCCGACTTGGTAAAACAAAGCACAAACGTATTGGAAGCGGCCATAGTTCCTCACCTGAAAGTGAGACGAATCATACCCAAGACGTCTCACCCATGATAAAAGCCACACTTTATAAATACTGGACGCTATGACCTGCGGACTATACTCTCCCTGCATTCGCCAAGGGATTCACCCACATATCGCAACTTTCCATGATAGTACTAGAGGGGTATTTTCCATATAACATATCACACACACACACACACACACACACACACACACACACACACACACACACACATATATATATATATATATATATATATATATATATATCAATAAACCCGACTACCTGTGTATAACACTCATTACACTAGCCGATACTTCCCCACATATATTCCCAATCCGCTTATTACTCAATCACTCACTTAAGCTTTAATAACCAATCGCACATTTGATTAATAATCAAGTTTGATATAACTTAGGATATACGACTTCTCTCAACTATCCCGTATCAAATATCTTAAATGAATTCCTCCTACCAAGAGAGTTTATAAAAGAACCGGAGTATTAATGTCCCTAATATACTTCCATAATCGTCCCGATGTCTCTCTACCATCGTGTAATATCATTATCCTGCTTTTTACATCCTAACATTAATATCACTTCATATTAGAGGGTTCTAAATCACTAATCCCAATTGGAAAGGAGTTACAGAAGAGTTAGATATATGTAATGTGCAAACCGAACCGATGGTTTCATAAACGAACCGGTCTGATGCTTTATAAATGAACCGATCCGAGGACCCACTAATCGAACCGGTCCGCCCTGATCAGTTTTTGTTCCTTATAAAATTAGACAATTCTTTATAACCCATATCTAACTTATCTCCACCAATATTTTCAGCATTCAAATCATATATCTAACATCAAATTCAAGAATTTCAACAAAATCAAGATTTAACCCTTAATACCCAAAACACAATAACTCCCCAATTAATTATACAATAATTCACACATAAGAATCATTCAGCAAGTTTAATCATTTGCCTTAAAGTTATGGAATCCGAATCCTCTTCGTAGTTGCGGATATGGCCGAAAAAATCCAAAGGTTTCTCTTATCTTCCTCTTCTTTCTTAGGTTTCTCTCAAGTGGGTTTTCTCAAAAAATGAGATTCGCTAACTCTCTCATCAGCCTAATAACCCATATCTCTATTAATCCCAACTTTAAATGATAATACACACGTAAAATGACTCGTATACTCGTATCCGAGTCCAACCAGTGACAAAGACCCCGGAACCCAAATACAACCTCCGGATACTCATTTTGACTATCTCGACCAATTCGGGATCAACCGTGCACTCCATATTGTCATTCGAGATCTCGATAATAAAAAGTCCTATCCCAACCTCATATAGCTCACACATATATGCCCCGATTGAGAAATAATCAATTCCCATCGCTTATACTCACATACGACGCAATAACATTCAATATGATTCTATTTACTTTATCACACTAGTAAATATACAATTCACATAAATATTAACTCTTCTACACAAATTAATATTTATCTTAAATTCCCATTTTAATTATCACTTATTTTAAATTACAACCCTCAAGGTAATTTAATATGAATAATAAATACTCGCAAGTAAGGGGTATTACATGCTCCCCCTACAGAGGAATTTCGTCCTTGAAATTCAAGCGTATCTGGTAAAAAGAGGTAAGGATATTTGTCTCACATATCATCCGCTCATTCCCACGTTGACTCGTCGACGTTGTGGTGCCCCCACTGGACTCGAACAAAGAGCACTACCTTTGACCATAGCTTACGCTCACTATGATCTAAAATGGCAACCGATTGCTCCTCATATGAGATATCAGGTTGTAAATCAATTTCTTCCAATGAAATATGCCAATAAGCCATCTCACATCTTTTATACTTCTTCAACGACGAGACGTGAAACACATCATGAATTATCTTTTAATGTTATGGCAAAGCGAGCCTATATGCCACAGGCCCTATCCTCTCAATACTTGGAAAAGGCCATACATACCTTAGCGCAAGTTTGCCTTTCTTCCCAAATCTCATCACACCTTTCATAGGGGATGCCCTTAACAACACTTGGTCTCCCACTTCTAGCTCTACATGCCTACGATCCGCATCGGCATAGCTTTTTTGTCGATCTTGCGCAACTCGTATGCGATTTCGAATAAGCTCAATTTTAGCAGAAGTATCTTGGATTATCCAAGAAGTTTATTATCCCCCAGTTCCAACCAAAAAGCGGGTGAACGACATGGTCGACCATAAAATGCCTCGTAAGGTGCCATACCTATAGTGAACTGGTAAGAATTATTATACGCGAATTCTACCAGCGGAAGGTATTGCTCCCAACCTTCAGTAAAATCAAGTATACACATTATGAGCATATCTTCGAACATTTGATTTACTAGCCCAGTCTTCCCATCAATATACGGGTGATATGTCGTACTCAACCGCAACTCAGTCCCCATTGCCTCCTGTAAACTCTGCCAAAAACGGGACATAAAGATCTTATCTCGGTCGGACACAATATTAATCAGCACCCCCCGATGTAACCTCATAATCTCGGCTATAAAAAGTTGGGCATACTGTGCCGTCGTGAAATTCGTTCGCACTGGTAAAAAGTGTACCGCCTTGGTTAAATGATCCATGATAACCCAAATGGAATCATGACCTCATTGCGACATCGGTAATCTCATGATAAAATCCATTGATATGCTTTCCTATTTCCATATTGAAATTTTTAATGGCTGCAACATTTCGATAGGTCGTTGATGGTCCAGTTTAACTAACTGACAAGTGGCACATTTGGAGACAAACTCAACTATGTCCCTTTTCATGCCTGCCCACCAATATTGTCGGCGTATATCCTGGTACATCTTATCCCCACCGGGATGTATCACAAATCGCGACCCATGGGACTTCGTCATAACATCATACCTCAAATCCCCATCATCCGAAACTACAAGTCTCTTGTTGAAGCGTAACCCACCCCAGAACTAATAGAGTAGGATTCCGCTTCCTCAGTCAACAACTATTTCAGCCTGTCTTTATAATCTTTATCCATGATTTGTTCTTTCACCACCACTGCCATACATGCTCTGACAATTGCATCATCTTGGCGAAGATCATTCCACTTTGCTTTCCACACTTTCGCTAACTGTCTGGTGGGTTGTCGACTCAACGCATCGGCTACCACGTTAGCCTTCCCTAGGTGGTATTGGATATCAAACTGATAATCTTTCACGAATTTCAACTACCCCTCATATTGATATCCGTTTGAGTTTTATTGCAGTGATTTGTGATCCGTGAAAAGACTAAACTTCTCTCCCAGGAGATAGTGCCTCCATATTCTCAAGGTAAATACTACTGTAGTTAGCTAAATCATGTGTGCGATAATTTCTCTCATGAGCCTTGAGCTTGTAAGATGCCTAAGTGATAAACCTGTCCTCCTGTTAGCACACCCCTTAGTCCCTGGAGGGATGCATCAGTAAATACTAAGTACAATACTCCCGCTTTAGGTAACGCAAGTACGGGTGCTGAAGTCAACCTATTTTTTAGCTCATTAAATGCTAACTAACAGTAATTATCCCAACACAAACTGCACTAGTTTTCGGGTTAAATTCGTCAAAGGGCCTGCAATTTTCAAAAAGCCCTTAATAAAACGATGATAATACCCCGCTAATCCCAAGAAACTACGAATATACGTCGGTGTCATGGGCTAAACCCACTCCTTCACCACTGTAACTTTGCTCGGGTCCACTGAAATGCCCTTATCTGACACCGTATGACCCAAAAATTGCACTCTATGTAACCAAAATGCACATTTCTCGAATTTGGCGTATAATTGATGGTCCCATAGTGTCTGCAGAACCAAACGCAAATGCTCAGCTTGTTCACCCTCCGTCCGAGAATAGACTTGAAAATCATCAATGAATACAATCACAAACTGGTCCAAGAAGTCCCGAAAGACCCTGTTCATCGGATCCATGAACACTGCAGGGGCATTGGTTAACCCAAACGACATAACTAAAAACTCAGAAGATCCATAACGGGTCAAAAATGCGGTTTTAGATACATCTTGCTCTCTATTACGTAGCTGGTGATACCCTGATCTCAAATCTATTTTAGAGAAGTACGTTGCCCCTCTCAATTAATCAAATAAATCGTTAACACGAGGTAACAGGTATTTATTTCGCATCGTTACCTTATTCAGCTCCCGGTAATCCACGCAGAACCGAAGGGAACCATCCCTATTATTCATAAATAACACGAGGCACCCCACGGTGATGTACTCCACCGAATAAAACCCTGCCCTAGAAGTTGCTGAATTTGGTCTTGTAACTCCCGTATCTCCAAATGAGCTATACGGTATGTCGCTCGTGTAATTGGCCTAGTCCTAGGTGCTAAATTAATAACGAACTCAATCCTCGACTCGGTGATAACCATGGTATCTCCTGAAAAACATATGCAAACTCTCTAACTATAAGAATCGAGTCTAAGGAAACAACTGCTCCTGCGAGGTCTCCTCTTCGATATAATACAAATGGGTACTCAAACCTCCCTTCGTAAGGGGCATGGCAACTAAAAATATTTCCCAGCCTGGAATGGAAAATACAAAGGATCTCCCAAAATAATCCACCATCCCCCGGTATTGTGCCAACCAGTCCATACCCAAAATAACATCGTACCCGATCATATCTAACACAAGTAAGTCAGCTGCTAGACTCAATCTTTCGATATCTATCTCCACCCCTCTACACATGGAGTGGATAAGTGACCCACTACCCAAGGGAGAATCTACACACATTAACAAGGTATCGACTGACTCTAACAATCCCGTCGCACGTGTAAAATGAACAACTATAAATGAATACGATGCCCCTATATAAAATAACACCCGACCCATATACCCATGGATAGGGAACATACCATCAACTACTGGTGGAGGTTGCGGCACCTGCGATAAAATTGCATTTTGGACATTATAAAGTCGCCCAAACTGCATCTGTCCCTACTGCGATAGGACGACTGGAACAGGTGTTGGAGGTGGTAAAGGTGCTAAAGGCGCCTGTTATACCCGCTGGGCTCCTGGTATCTGTACCCTGTTCTAATATGGGCACTCTGACTTCCTATGACCCACCTCCCCACACTGAAAGCAACGACCCACAAAATTCTCCAGCCTCTGGGCCTGTTGACCAACTCGAAACTGCACATGGCCTTCGAAACCTCTACCCTATTGGACTCCCCCATTATTCCCTCGCCCTACTTGGCCCTGGCGAACGTTCTGCTGTTGTTGGGAGCCCTGATGGATCTACCTGAAACCATTGCCAACGGATCTAAAACCTCCCGGACACTGTCTCTTAGCTGAATCCCTAGGATAGAGATCCTGCTCTTTTTGATGGTTACCCTGCTATTGAGACTATTGTGTCCTACCGACACCATCTCCTCCTGACCTACTCGGCTGACCAGAATCACCAAGTTTCTTACTCCCCTTTATGTGAAGACAGTGATCCTGATAATGTAATAATGCAGCATTCATCACATTTGTAAATGTCAGCAACGCTGGGTTCCCTAATAAATGTTGTCGAATTCTCCAATTTAAACCATTCATAAACTTCGATATTGTCTTATTCTCAGTATTTACTTCGTCGGGCACAAAATTTGCCAGTCGGGTAAATTTTTCTTCATATTCGGCCACCAACCAATCCCCTTAAATCACATCTAACAATCATCCCGTCTGAATCGTAGGAGGAAAATATTTATGATATGGGCATCGTGTCCCTAAGCTCCACTGGAGATCCGCACCTACTAACTTGAAGGTGGCAAGTATTTGTTTTTAAACATCACTACATTTGACCATACGGAGGTGATGTTGGATATCCTTTTTCCACAGACTTGCCACTATCACATCGACTCCGCCCTGAGATTCCGAAGGATGCCCTTTTTAGAAGGCTTCCCGAACTCTATCCCACGCAGATGGCCCCATGTGGGTTTGAACTACCGGTGCTGTCGGCTGCTGCTGAGCTTGAGGAAACTATTGAGCTATAGCGGTCATGGCTGCATTAACGGTAATTGGGGCCCTACATCCTCTGCCCCTCTATTTGCCCAAGCAGGGCGACCCCTTTTTGGCCGCATCTGAAATAATATCAGACTACCGTTAATGCAATCTATCATAACAGAAGATCGTAAACGCGTAATTGAATACAACAGTCCTAATAATATGACTCTATATCAAGAACGCTACGGTAAAACGTAGAAAATCCGCACAGATCCTAAAGACACAAGAACCTGATGCTCTGATACCATCTGTGGCACCCGCTTATTAAAATAATGGTTGACATCCCTCTACTAAAATAAAATAGGAATCTTAGATGGCTCATTCTTAGCACCACTGTCTCACAAACCAAAAATACAACTAACCACCCAAATTAAAATGAAGCGGATGCCAAAAGTTCTAATAACATCACACATTTAAATCCATTAACGGGAACTACAAAACATGAACATGTATACATATAACAATAACTGCACAACAAAAATAACCGAAAGTTGTCGGTTAACAGACCCACACTATATAACAAGTGTGCGAAATATAAAGTATATACATCAATACAACACTTGGGCAACACACGCCCGATTAGCACTGCTGGTCCTTAACTATATTAACAAAAATGAGATGCGACTCTATAAAAAGTCCCGCAACATTCCACAATTATTACAGCTCCATAGACTCTAGAATGGAAGCTCATACATGGCGTCCTTGTGGTGGGACACCTAAAGATACAACAAAGGAAAAGAAAATGAAAAGATAGATACGGGTCAGCGCCCGGTTCTAAAAATATTTTAGCAAGTGAATAAAAATGCATAATAATTATGAAGGTGAAATTCCATAATTAAGTTAGTGCCGCCCTCTCTTGAGACTCATACTCACCCCTCGACTACAGCGCACACCTAAACGTATACATTTTAATCTTAGTTAAGCTACCCAACTCATCTATGGATAACCCACCCTCATGCATACGCATTAACCAACACTCGCGTATCTAGTTCATACCAACATAATCGCTTTTAATACCATTCTCAATGATCATTTATCAATTCAATACTAATAACTTTCTCTAGTTATAATCATAGTATTTCACACGTTAATCTTTGTAGTCTGTATAATATTACTCTCATTATTATACATGATTAATCATTTCTTAACAAGTACACACGCATATCACTCATACTATATGTATACTAACCATCCCTCAGAGCATTATCTCACTTGATACAGTCTCTAAGTGCTACCATCTTCCAGGGAATACTCACACCATCCTGAGTACCAACCGTCGAACTCTCACACCGATTTGGTAAAACAAAGTACAAACGTATGGGAAGCGGCCATAGTTTCTCACCTAAAAGCGAGATGAATCATACCCAAGACGTCTCACCCGTGATAAAAGCCACACTATATAAATACTGGACGCTATGACCTGGGGACTATACTCTCCCTGCATTCACTAGCCAGATGATTCACCCACATCGTGCAACTTCCCATGATAGCACTAGAGGGGTATGTTCCACATAATATATCATACACACGGGATATATATATATATATATATATATATATCAATAAACCCGACTACCTGTGTATAACACTCATTACACTAGCCGATACTTCCCTATATATATTCCCAATCCGCTTATTACTCACTCACTCACTCACTTAAGCTTTAATAATCAATTGCACATTTGATTAATCCTCAAATTTGATATAACTCAGGACACACGACTTCTCTCAACTAGCCCGTATCCAATATCTTAAATGAATTCCTCCTACCAGGAGAATTTGTAAAAGAACCGGAGTATTAATCTCCCTAATATACTTCCATAATCGTCCTGATATCTCCCTACCATCGTGTAGTATCATTATCCCGCTTTTTACATCATGAACATTAGTATCACTTCATATTAGAGGGTTCTCAATCACTAAGCCCAATTGGAAAGGAGTTAAAGAAGAGTTAGAAATTTATAATGTGCAAACCGAAGCGATGGTTTCATAAACGAACCATTCTGATGCTTCATAAATGAACCGATCCGAGGACCCACTAATCGAACCGGTCCGTCCTGATCAGTTTTTGTTCCTTACGAGAATTACCCAATTCTCTATAACCTAATTCTAACTTATCTCCACCAATATTTTCACCATTCAAATCATATATCTAACATCAAATTCAAAAATTTCAACAAGATCAAGATTTAACCCTTAATACCCAAACAACAATAACCCCCCAATTAATTATATAATAATTCACACACAATAATCATTTAGCAAGTTCAATCACTTGCCTTAAAGTTTTAGAATCTGAAATCCTCTTCGTAGTTGCGGATATGGCCCAAAAATCCCAAGGTTTCTCATTTCTTCCTTCTCTTTATTAGGTTTCTCTCAAGTGGGTTTTCTCACAAATGAGATTCGTCAACTCTCTCACAAACCTAATAACCCATATCTCTATTAATCCCAACTTTAAATGATAATACACACGTAAAATGACTCGTATACCAGTATCCGAGTCCAATTAGCCAAAAAATCCTCGGTATCCAAATACAACCCCTGGACACTCATTTTGGCTATTTTGACCCATTTCGGATCAACCGTGCACTCCAAATTGTCATCCTAGATTTTGATAATAAAAAGTCATATCCCAACCTCATATAGCTCACACATATATGCCCCGGTTGAGAAATAATCAATTCCCGCCGCTTATACTCACATACGACGTAATAACATCCAATATAGTTCTATTTACTTTATCACACTAGTAAATATACAATTCACTTAAATATTAACTCTTATATACAAATTAATATTTATCTTCAATTCCCATTTTAGTTCTCACTTATTTTCAATCACAACCCACAAGGTAATTTAATATGAATAATAAATACTCAAGTAAGGGGTATTAAAACTACTATGAAGAACCGTTTGAAAGGTTTGGGAATGAAGTATAAATCAATCCATGCTTGTGTGTATGACTGCATACTATACCGAAAGGAGTATGAAAATCTCGATATGTGTTCGGTATGCGATGAACCTAGATATGTCCAATCTACTGGCAAGGCAGGCACAAGCTCAAAAGTGTCTTAAAGAGTGTAAAAATATTTTCCCGTTGGGCCTAGATTAAAGAAATTTTTTGCAGTCCCATGGATAGCGGAGGCAATGACTTGGCATGCTAGGGCAGAAGTAGGGGATAATCTCATGCGTCATCCTATTGATTCTACAACTTATAAAAGGATGAGTTTTGAGTATCCCAATTTTGCTCGAAAAAAGCGTAACATTCGTTTGGCAATATCAACAAATGGTTTCAATCCATTTGGAAATCTAAACGCCAATAAGAGTGTATGGCCAGTGATTCTAACCCCACTCAACCTCCCTCCTTCATAGTGTATGAGACCTGAATTTTTGATATTGTCTTTGTTGATACCTGGGCCAAAAACACCAAGTGAGGATGTTGATGTCTACCTGGCTCCCTCTGTATAAAATTAAATGAGTTATAGGAATAGGGTGTACAAGTATTTGACTCTTTTAAAAAAGAAGAGTTTACGCTGCAAGCTATCTTGATGTGGGTAATTCATGATTTTCTAACTTATGGAACATTATCTGGTTATGTAGTACATGGTTATTTAGGGTGTCCTATTTATGGATAGGAGACTGAATCTCTTCATCTCCCCGCTATCGCAAAAAATGTATACCATTGCCATATGAGGTTTTTGCCTCCCGCTCACAGTTTTAGATTTGAGAAAGGTCCTAATTTTTTACTGGGCGGGCATAAGCTACCGTCGAGAAAACTTTCAGCTTCAGAAATTGAAAGTAAATCTTCTGATTGTGGCCCTAATATGCCAAGTAAGAATCCTAAATTTAAGAACGTCAAGCATAAGAAGACCCCAACTGAGAATGCAACTGAGATAAGAAAGGCATGGTCTAGGAGGTCAATTTTATTTGCCTTGCCTTATTGGAAGAATAACCCGATGCGCCATGTATTAGATGTGATGCACGCAGAGAAGAACATCGCTGAACATATTGTGGGCACATGCTGTGGGGGTAATCATTCGAAGGATGGAGAAAATGCACAAAAAGACCTTAAATCGTTGACACTTAAGCCACACCTATAGTTGAAAGAAGATAGCAGAGGAAGGACAATAATTCCCCCTGGTGCATTTACTTTAACGAGTGAGGAAATGAAGGCGCTTTTAGACACAATATATGAGGTTCCATCTAATTTTTTGTCCAACTTGCAAAGGATTGTGAATTATGATACCCATGATTTACATAAGTGTAAGTCCCACAATTGGCAAGCGATAATGCAATTAGTGATCAAATGCAATTGGTTCCTCTATTATTTAAGCACTGTCTCCAAGCACAAGGATTTGCGAAGGGATATTATGCAAATTAGTAGGGGTGGCAATTTTTGACACAACACGATAACCCGACACGAACTCGACACGAAGTTAACGGGTTAGGGTTGACGATATATTGACACGAATCCGAATATGACACGACCCGTCAACACGAATAATAAATGGGTTGGGTTAGTGTCAAACACGTATAACTAAAAAATGACACGAATAAACCCGTTTAATTCATATTTTATAGAGAATATATTAGATGATTTATATATCTTGATAGACATTGTATGAAATTTATGGAGAATTGGATGATAAATTATTAATATGCCACGAGGAGTTGAAATTAATAAAATTTTAAGTTAACGTAGGCCTATGAGTGGTATGATTGGTTAAAAGAGAATAAAAGTTTGATTTTATGTTTTACTTAATGGGTTATGCGGGTCAACCCGAACACGACACGATAATAAACATGTCGGGTTAGTGTTTGATCACCTGACACGATTAGTTAAATGGGTCGGGTTAGAATTGACTAATAGTTAACACGAACCCGACATGACACGACCCGAACACGACACGACGCACACGAATTGCCACCCCTACAAATTAGTATCTACTTCTCACTTTTATGTGAGAAGGTAGTCAATTGAGATCACATAATGGTCACAAAATTGGTTGTAATCGAAGCGATTTGTGTGTTGGAGAAGTACTTTCCTCCATCATTCTTTGACATAAGTGTTCACTTATTGGTACACCTATGCGATGAGGTACTTCTTTGCGGCCCAGTTAGATTTCGATGGATGTATCTGTTTGAAAGATTGATGAAAGCTTTCAAAGATTACGTCAAGAATACACGATATATTGAAGGATCAATTGTAGAGGAATGCATCATCGTGGAGTCATCAATCTACACTCGGGAATATATGCCTGACTCAACCAGCGTGGATGACATTGATGAGTTCGTCAATGAGGGTGGTCATATGATGGGCAAACGAGTGAAATTAACGAGTTTGCAACATGAATAAGTAGCTTGTTATCTATTTAACACACATGAAGATGTCGAAGAATGGAAAAGGCAAGTTTAAATTATTTTAACTTTTACATTCTTTTAATTTTTATACATGATTAATTTTGTAATATGTTCGTCATGATATATGCAGAAAATGTGAAGCATGTGAGAACATTAAAAGACGAAAAACAATAGCACAATCGGATAGCGAATTTAGGCTGTGGTTGTTACACGAGGTAATTATAGTGGAAATGCCTGATATTAAATGTCACACTAAAAGAAATCTTTATAACCAACCTAATTAATTTATATATTCTCAACTCTTAAAGACGGGTGATGTGACATCAAAGCTTGCTAGTCTAGCCACTTGACCCTTGTTCATGGCACAAGAGTACAAAAAGTATCGATTGAACGGTTATGTATTCTGGGCAATGGTGTACGAGGAAAATACAAATGTACTGAACTCAGGCATTTCATACAAGGCTCTTACTTATTATCGAGCGAGCGCGAAAGATAAAAATCTCGTTGAAGCTGAAATGACTTACTATGGTCTAATTCGAAATATATTTGAATTGGACTATGTAAGCTTTAAAGAGGTTGTATTTTAGTGTGATTTGGTAAGAATTCAGGATAAAAATGCTTGTAAAGTTGATCCTGACACCAATTTGATCATGGTTGACTTGTCCAAGTTGAAGAGCAACGAACACGTGAGCGATAGGCCATTTGTTTGTACTTTTCAAAAGGTTAAGCAAGTGTTTTACTGGAAGTATATCAACAACGAGCCATGGTCAATCGTTCTATACGCGCCAAAACGTCTAAATAGTAGTGTGAATGACTTGGCTGCTCCTACCGAATATCAATTCATTTTTTATGATAGCCCGGATTTGAAATAATTTTTAGATTTGTAATAAGTATTCCAATTATTTGTAATGACTAGTGGCTATATTATTCTAGTGCTTTATTATTATCGGACGATAATTTAATACTTTTTATTCATTTGTACTTGATCAGTTTAATGCTCGTAATAACTAGTGGGTGTAGTATTCTTTTAGTGCTTTGTTATTATCGAATTTGAATCAAAATTGGTTTTTTGGTTAGTGAATATGTTAATTTGGTTTTTAATCAATTTAAGCATTAATTCAAAGTTCATGACATGACCCAACATTGAAATAATATTTAGCTTTACAACGTCGTTAACTTGTATTGTTTTAGTGCTCTGTTATTATTGGATTTGAATCAAAATTGGTTTTATGGTTAGTGAATATGTTAATTAGGATTTTAATCAATTTAAACATTAATTCAAAGTCCATGACATGACCCGATATTGAAACAATATTTAGATTTATAATGTCATCAACTTGTATTCTTCTAGTGCTTTGTTATTATTGGATTTGAATCAAAATTAGCTTTATGGTTTTGAATATGTTAATTAGGATTTTAATCAATTTAAGCATTAAGTCAGAGTCCATGACATGACCTGATATTGAAATAATATTGTGACACCCCGCCTAATTAAATACCGGGCGATCACTCCTTTATTAAATTAAAATCAAGGTGAACAGTTGGTTCATTCTTAGCATCACTGTCGTAAAAATATTTTTCCAATTTAAACACCCTAAATAATTAAGCTAAGTGTCAAAAACCATTTAAAACCTTATTCTCATTTTATTAAATCCGGTTATAAAACCTTAAACCATTAGCATCTAAAGAGTCACCCGTTAAGAATAAAAATAGAATTGAACACACACGAATTTAATCATCAATATTAAATCCCAACATTTACAACACTAAAGGAAAACATCGTGACAGTAATAAATCCCGAAATAAAGGTATTGAAAGTAAAAATTTCAATCTCTGACTATACCAACTAAATAATAGAAAGAGGGCGACACATGCCCCTGCTGGATAAAACTGAACTAGGAGTAAAATCAAATGGATGAAGTCGTCTAAACAACAGGCCTGCAACTCCCACTTAAGCTGCAGCACGTTTCTTCCAAAGGATCCTAAGTAAGACGCCCCTGTGGCTGGGCACCTGTAATACATACATATATATACAAGAGAGAAAAGGAAATAGAAACGGGTCAGAGCCCGATAGTGTATATGATTTAAAAATTCGTTTAGCAAGTATTTAAATTAATACAGGCCAATGCAACAACATATTAGTGCGACACTCTCTTGAAAAATTCTCGCCTCTCTTCTAATGTGCACACCTATCGCACTAACCTTCCCAATGGTTTATCTCGTCATATACCACACTATCTTTCCCCAATGATTTAACTTATCTTAGGTTATTCGCAGGATTTACAACTGAACAACTCAAGTATTTAAAACGTAAGATTTTAATTTGTAACCAAGGTTCTCCTTTTAACTTTATTAATCAATAAAGTTTTCCAGTGTCATATTATACTTTCTCAAAACAATTATTTATAATTTGAGTCGTCAACCATGTCCTACATATCAAATCACAGTAGGCAGTTCCAGATTTCAGAATTTCATATATATATTAACTACTCGTATAATATATATACTCGTATAACAGCACCCCACATAAAAACTATGGTGCGGGCATACTCTACTATCCAAACCCCGTATCACTCGTATTAAGGGGAAATATAAATTCGGAATCACTCGCGAATTGTATTAACACATACACAACAATATTGAGGCGAAGCATAGATTCCAAGTCTCTAAGAGGATGGCACATACCCGTGTGTCTTAGGACCGTCTGAACTATCAAATCGATAGCCTGTACCAAGGATATCTATCTCCTAGGGTACGAGTCAATATCCCCCATAAGGCAACACAGGATAAGATCGTCCCAGCGCGGCAACCTCAGGGATAGCAAGTAGCGTGGGTATGTTTTTCACAAGTATATAATATATGCATACACAATCATATAAATATACCACTTTTGTTATATCAATTTACGTTTATCCCATAACCCGCATTCACAACATTTATCCTTATTTTTCCATTATTATTTATCAAGTATAATGGTTCGTTTCTAACTTTAATTCGAAGGGTTTTTCCAACTTACTACGTAACCCTCATGGACTCTATTCTTCCAAATGTACAATTCAGTAAATATCCATTTATGTTCCAACGTAACTCTCTCTTACGTGTATCTCCCCTTTAATATATACTTACATCGTCCCTTATGCAAAATATCCCAAAAATATAGATTTCGCCTTACATTAAAGGATTTTGAATTTTATTTTCAAAGATGAGAATTTCAAACGGTTTCGAAATCGGAATTAAAATGGAGTTTTAATTGATTTTTTTTTTTTACTTAGAAGAGTCCTCAAAATATAAAACTCTCTAAGAGTCCTCAAAACATAAAACTTTCTAGTAAACATAATAGTTTTAGAAATCCGACCGTCTGATCAAGCTGAATTTTTGTCAGCAGTCCTGTCTCACCGTTCGCTACAACATACTAAAATTTCAAGCGATTCCAATGGTCCGATCATCCGAAATAATTTTTTTAGAGTAAGATTACTCAAAATATAAAACTCTCTAAGAGTCCTCAAAACATAAAACTTTCTAGTAAAAATAATAGTTTTAGAAATCCAACCGTCTGATCAAGCTGAATTTTTGTCAGCAGTCCTGTCTCGTCGTTCGCTACAACATAAAAAAATTTTAAGCGATTCAAATGGTCCGATCATCCGAAATAATTTTTTTAGTGTTTGTATCTCATTAGAACTATTTTCTTAATCAAACTCTTAATCCTTTACATGACCAAGGGTTTCCAGAATATCATATAAATCATCACTACATGCAATTTCCTATCTCAAATTGGGTTTTTCTTCCATACAATTCATCCTAATCATTCCTAAACCAATATGAAAGATGCATCAACGAAATAAGCAAGATAAACACTTGCCTGGGATTTTCAGAAATCTGGTTTGGTGTTGAATTTGGTGTGGTTGCGTTCCCCGTCTCGCGATCTAAGCGTTGGCGGTGGCGGCGATGCAAACGGTTGAGTTTTGAGCCTTGGAATGCCTTGAGAGCTCTCTCCTCTCCTCTCCAATGGCCGTTATAGTGTTTTGAGTTATCTAACCCTAGGAGATAACCTAAACATCTGATATAACCCCTTTAATTTTCGTGGGTTTAATTACCCAAAAATACAAAATGACTAAAATGCCCTCCCGGGGTACTAATTAGGCCTAAAAACGCCCCGAGACCCAAATCAAACTCCCGGGTATACTTTTCTGACTATCTCGACCCTTTCGGACGCGTTGGGGCACTCAAAACGACCATACGAACAACCTATAAAATATTCACTTTTATTAATCCACATTTAGTCCCGACACGACACAGGCGCGTCCCGACTTAAATTTCCACAATTGTCATTTTATTCACAGTGACAATATTATAAAAATAAATCTCATATATTACTATACTCATCCAGTAATATGCAACAAATAATATATTCCCAATAATTACTAACTCTTGTCACGCTAGTAAATATTTAAAACAACATTTCGGATTAAAATGAATTTAATTTATCTCAATTAAATTTAATAAATCCCATAATTTAAAAGCTATAAAAATACGAGGTATTACATACTTCCCCCCTAATAACGGAATTTTGTCCCGAAATTCGGAAAATAAGGCCTATCAGGTAGCACAATTCTGGATATCCCTTTCCATACACAGACTAACTACACATTATGGCGCTCAATCACTATAGCCCTTTCTTCACAGCAACATTGTTTTACATTCTCATTGGAGACACTTCACATTGCACTCCCAACTGACAACATTTGAATTGGTTACGTCTATACGTTATAAATTCCATTATCTCACTATCATTAGGAGGCCGCACCTCACTACATGACAACTACTCGGATTTATTCATACACAAAATTTCCATTCTGAGAAGATCATACGAACATTTGACCACTCTTGACTGCCTAAAACAGTCGTGGAATTCCACCATAGTTATCGAATATTTTCTCGACCGATCCAAAAATTCTGATTATCTATTCTCCTCTAAACATACGGAAGGAGACTAGTCGAGGTTCTTCCATAACAAAATCTTAATAAGTACCTCGTACGCGACAAACAGGTACGAGTGCTTCTACAGAGCATTCTTGAAATCATCGTACCAAGATTCCAAAATCTCCTTCACGTGGCTCCACTAATCTTTAATCCCCATGCGCTTATTCCCTGGCTAAGGGTGATACATCCTACTCGAAACGAAATCTTATCTCCGCTGGTTCCTGAAATCCCATATCAAAGGTGGGATTCACCAATTTCATCTTGATTCAGAAATTTATACTGCGCCGGACCATGCACTGGCGCGATCCTTCCTTTCAAAGGAAGTCTGGGGCATACTAGTTAATATTGTAAGCCAGCCCAAAGGAATATCAATCACTTCCTTCCCGGCGACTTAATTCACATGTTCGGGATAAACCCTTGATCTTGTTTTGAGGATGGCAACCCATCCAAGAACTTTACCGACTTTACCAACCTCTTCCAATTTCAGGAATTTTTTATAAACACCAAAATTCTTTGGTTGATTCTCCTCTTTCAACCAAACCTTACCTATGGGCAGTGCATGTAGAGACTACTCACTACGTCTCGCTAAACATCGATTCTTCCCTTGAAATGTCTCACATTAAGTGACACGTAATACTCCCCTTCCTTCCTTGGAGTATGCCGAAAGTTCCGACCCGTGCTCTTCTCTTCACGAAGCGCACTTCTGGATCTCTTATACTATACTAACATCATTACTCTTTGTATGCGCAAGTTGCTCTCACACTTGACTAATAACAACTCCGCTCCGGGTGTGCTTCATAACAATTAAATTCTACTTTATTTAAGGAATACCAATTCTTGAATGGCTTCCCACAGCCTTCCAATCAAGTTAGGGCGTGCTATTCTAATTGCACACTTATGTATGGATTATCGCCCCTCGTGTGACGTTTAATCCACTCTATCACTTCCACTTCGTTATACTAGTCCCACAAACATATATTTCACACGTCTATTACCACGTCCCTTCGACTCGGACTATTTTAACTGTAGTTAACCAAGATGCCCACATTTTTTGCAACACTCCGACCGCCCTAGAAGAGCGAACGGCGGGCTACTCATCCGTAGAACGAACTAACTTCAACGAAATAAAAGGAATAGGGCATTCAAATTCCATGACAACAAAATAGGAATAATAATTCTCAACCTTCCTCAGATAAGTACAACAATTTTCCCAAATAGGTACAACAACCAAAATAAATCACTAACGCTCTATTCATCAAAATAATTACAGGTCATCTCTTTTGTATAATATAAAGTTCTTTCCAGATAATCCATGCTAAAAATCATTCCAACTCTTTATTCACCTTGTGTTCTGTACGCGGTTATGACATTTGGGTACTCTCAATCACCCTAGAAATCAAAATTCTTAAATTCTCCTTATCATCGTTCCACCCCTCAACTCGTGGGGATAACTTTCAATGCTTTCCTACCACAAAAAATCCGGCTCCAATGACCTTAAAACAAAATTCAACTTCCAACTTACATACATAATTATTTGATCCCATTTCGACCAGGGTACCGAACTCATGGAATAGTGACCAAACGTCTCCCTATTTCCAACCTTACGCTAAGTTTCATGCGTGGGATGTCTCGCAAAGCGAAATCCTAACAAGGAACCCCCCGATACACTACTACCTAGCATTGTCGGTTATCGAAATCCGTTAGGTCCTCCGTCCATAGTATATACCCCTTTATTCCGTCCCTTGACAGAAAAGTTACAATTTCTCCCGTAATTATGCTTAACAAAGAACGTTTCACCAATTTCACTATCGTCCCGTATTGGTTGATGGTAATTACATTCTATAAACCTCGGATACATACGATCGAAATTCTCTAAATTTCCTTTTTTCTAACATTAGGGGTATAACTTTTAACTCCCACATCTCTTAAGGATAAATATAACACTGCACTCTTCCTATCACTAAGTCTGGAGTGCTAAACATAATACCGAGTCAAGTCTTTTCGCTCAACGGTAAATCCCGGTACATGCTGAATCATACTGACAAAGTCTATACATACATTGGTATCGAATATCTCGAGCCCACTATCTCCTCCGAAGTCTCTAGGATAGATAATATAAGTGAGAGTCCAACCTTCTTACAGGTAAAGCCTCGCCAAAACAAAACGTGTTGCACTAATGTAACTACTCCAATAGCCTTGCAATAAATGCCCACTATCATACTCCCCATTTCTATAACATTTTAACAAAGATAATATCATACTCTTGTATCGCATCATTACAACGAGTAGCCTCAATAAAGTATAAAACACTGTTAATATACTCATTCATCCCCCGTGGATAGCACCAAAGAAAAATCCCGCTATACTAAGGAAAAATATTCACATAATGGTAACATTTCTAATGATATGCATTAAACTCGTCTCACATGTTAATCTAGCAATGAACAAAATATGGTGACTCGCTCGTGTCACATAAACACGCCGCATCCTCTAAGGATACAACTTATACTTCCATCCTGGCAATCGTCTTGACTGCACTAATGGTTTTCGGACGTAACACGTCTACCCAAACCAAAACAAAATTATTTTAATCGTTGCCTTTTACTAGGCACCGTATTCTTGTCCTTTTTCTCATTTTGGAACATATTATCGTGAGCGATCTCACTCCGCACAAAATATCTCAACACATAATCCACTTACCACCTGTCCTACTAACCAGGTTAGGATTGTCCTTCTCTCGGACTTTAGTAGACTCGATTCCTGTTAGCCATCCCGGTTGTTCCCTTAGATTTTTAGGCCATAAAGATCATGTTACTATCTATAATAGTACTTACTGAATTTACCATCACTTGGTAAGAATTTAACTATCTGAAGCATTTAAATGGTTTTCCTGATGTGTATCCACATCCTTTTGTGGTGCTATACCACCACCGTTGTATTCAGTCTTATTCTCGACTAAATTCTTCGATTCCTTTAACTTCCCCCACAAAGAAGCGTTATCATCTATATTAACAAAATATGACATTGTCAACCTCTGAATCGGTCGTCCATCAGAATTTCCTCCTCGAGTATTATCAACTATTATTACAAGTTGGTCTCCCACTTGGAGTCGTTTCCTCTACTAGTATCTACCTCTTTCGATACAAAATTTGCTAACGATTATGATTCATATCCACAATTGGACTTCTGGCATGCCCTCCTGCGATGAGTTCAGAACCACGTTTGCTTCTCATCCTGAACAGTTGAGGAAGGAACATACGGCCAACACTGTACCTAAGGTTCTCCTATAGGCATAGCATTCCACTTCTAAAATTGGTGGTTGAATCCAACCATTATAATTTTGTCCCGAAAGCCAAGAAAATTTTCTCTAAATTTTCACTTTCAGTTTGCCACACTCCGTTCTATATTTAAGCCTTTGGATACTTTACCTCATTTGGTAAACACATACAATTTTCGCGTTTTTAAAATTTCCCACTGACAGTCTCTACACGTTTTTGTAATACGTTGGGTAAGTTTACCCTCGCACCTCATTTGACTATAACAGCATTTGAAAATCATTGTTGCACCTTAGTCGCCATTCTAGTCGTGGCTTCTCGTGCCATAATGGAGGTGACCTCAACTACGGTCATCATCCTCGGATATATTTCATAATCCCAACTGAGCCCTGCCTCCTGATGTACGCTTAACGGTCCTCTTCTGACATCCGTCATCGCTCGGCACACGCACACATCAGAATGAAATTAGAATTCACTAGTGTATACACATTACAGCAGGAGAACGAAGTCTCGTCAAAGGAATCGACAATCCTAAACATAGGGCTCTATAACAAACAAAGCAACGCTGAAAGCATAATAAGCCGTACATATCCTAAGGACACTAGAACCTGATGCTCTGATACCACCTGTGACACCCCGCCTAATTAAATACCGGGCGATCACTCCTTTATTAAATTAAAATCAAGGTGAACAGTTGGTTCATTCTTAGCATCACTGTCGTAAAAATATTTTTCCAATTTAAACACCCTAAATAATTAAGCTAAGTGTCAAAACCATTTAAAACCTTATTTTCATTTTATTAAATCCAGTTATAAAACCTTAAACCATTAACATCTAAAGAGTCACCCATTAAGAATAAAAATAGAATTGAACATACACGAATTTAATCATCAATAATAAATCCCAACATTTACAACACTAATGGAAAACATCGTGACAGTAATAAATCCCAAAATAAAGGTACTGAAAGTAAAAATTTCAATCTCTGACTATACCAACTAAATAATAGAAAGAGGGCGACACATGCCCCTGCTGGATAAAACTGAACTAGGAGTAGAATCAAATGGATGAAGTCGTCTAAACAACAGGCCTGCAACTCCCACCTAAGCTGCAGCGCGTTCCTTCCAAAGGATCCTAAGTAAGACGCCCATGTGGCTGGGCACCTGTAATACATACATATATATACAAGAGAGAAAAGGAAATAGAAACGGGTCAGAGCCCGATAGTGTATATGATTTAAAAATTCGTTTAGAAAGTATTTAAATTAATACACGCCAATGCAACAACATATTAGTGCGACACTCTCTTGAAAAATTCTCGCCTCTCTTCTAATGTGCACACCTATCGCACTAACCTTCCCAATGCTCTATCTCGTCATATACCACACTATCTTTCCCCAATGATTTAACTTATCTCAGGTTATTCGCAGGATTTACAACTGAACAACTCAAGTATTTAAAACGTAAGATTTCAATTTGTAACCAAGGTTCTCCTTTTAACTTTATTAATCAATAAAGTTTTCCAGTGTCATATTATACTTTCTCAAAATAATTATTTATAATTTGAGTCATCAACCATGTCCTACATATCAAATCACAGTAGGCGGTTTCAGATTTCATAATTTCATATATATATTAACTACTCGTATAATATACATATCATAATAGCACCACACATAAAAACTATGGTGCGGGCATACTCTACTATCTAAACCCCGTATCACTCGTATTAAGGGGAAATACAAATTCGGAATCACTCTCGAATTGTATTAACACATACACAACAATATTGAGGCGAGGCATAGTATCCAAGTCTCTAAGAGGATGGCACATACCCGCGTCTCTTAGGACCGTCTGAACTATCAAATCGATAGCCTGTACCAAGGATATCTATCTCCTAGGGTACGAGTCAATATCCCCCATAAGGCAACACAGGATAAGATCGTCCCAGCGCGGCAACCTCAGGGATAACAAGTAGCGTGGGTATGTTTTTCACAAGTATATAATATATGCATACACAATCATATAAATATACCACTTTTGTTATATCAATTTAGGTTTATCCCATAACACACATTCACAACATTTATCCTTATTTTCCCATTATTATTTATCAAGTATAATGGTTCGTTTCTAACTTTAATTCGAAGGGTTTTTCCAACTTACTACGTAACCCTCATGGACTCTATTCTTCCGAATGTACAATTCAGTAAATATCCATTTATGTTCCAACGTAACTCTCTCTAACGTGTCTCTCCCCTTTAATACATACTTACATCAACCCTTATGCAAAATATCCCAAAAATATAGATTTCGCCTTACATTAAAGGATTTTGAATTTTATTTTCAAAGATGGGAATTTCAAACGGTTCGAAATCGAAATTAAAATGGAGTTTTAATAGAATTTTTTTTTTTACTTAGAAGAGTCCTCAAAATATAAAACTCTCTAAAAGTCCTCAAAACATAAAACTTTCTAGTAAAAATAATAGTTTTAGAAATCCGACCGTCTGATCAAGCTGAATTTTTGTCAGCAGTCCTGTCTCGCCGTTCGCTACAACATACTAAAATTTCAAGCGATTCCAATGGTTCGATCATCCGAAATAATTTTTTTAGAGTAAGATTACTCAAAATATAAAACTCTCTAAGAGTCCTCAAAACATAAAACTTTCTAGCAAAAATAAGAGTTTTAGAAATCCGACCGTCTGATCAAGCTGAATTTTTGTCAGCAGTCCTGTCTCGCCGTTCGCTACAACATACTAAAATTTCAAGCGATTCCAATGGTCCGATCATCCGAAATAATTTTTTTAGTGTTTGTATCTGATTAGAACTATTTTCTTAATCAAACTCTTAATCCTTTACATGACCAAGGGTTTTTAGAATATCATATAAATCATCACTACATACAATTTCCTATCTCAAATTGGGTTTTTCTTCCATACAATTCATCATAATCATTCCTAAACCAATATGAAAGATGCATCAACGAAATAAGCAAGATAAACACTTGCCTGGGATTTTCAGAAATCTGGTTTGGTGTTGAATTTGGTGTGGTTGCGTTCCCCGTCTCGCGATCTAAGCGTTGGCGGTGGCGGCGATGCAAACGGTTGAGTTTTGAGCCTTGGAATGCCTTGAGAGCTCTCTCTTCTCCTCTCCAATGGCCGTTCTAGTGTTTTGAGTTATCTAACCCTAGGAGATAACCTAAACATCTGATATAACCCCTTTAATTTTCGTGGGTTTAATTACCCAAAAATACAAAATGACTAAAATGCCCTCCCGGGGTACTAATTAGGCCTAAAAACGCCCCGAGACCCAAATCAAACTCCCGGGTATACTTTTCTGACTATCTCGACCATTCCGAACGCGTTGGCGCACTCAAAACGACCATACGAACAACCTATAAAATATTCACTTTTATTAAATCCACATTTAGTCCCGACACGACACAGGCGCGTCCCGACTTAAATTTCCACAATTGTCATTTTATTCACAGTGACAATATTATAAAAATAAATCTCATATATTACTATACTCATCCAGTAATATGCAACAAATAATATATTCCCAATAATTACTAACTCTTGTCACGCTAGTAAATATTTAAAACAACATTTCGGATTAAAATCAATTTAATTTATCTCAATTAAATTTAATAAATCCCATAATTTAAAAGCTATAAAATTACGGGGTATTACATACTTCCCCCCTAATAACGGAATTTTGTCACGAAATTCGGAAAATAAGGCCTATCAGGTAGCACAATTCTGGATATCCTTTTCCGTACACAAACTAACTACACATTACGACGCTCAATCACTATAGCCCTTTCTTCACAGCAACATTGTTTTACATTCTCATTGGAGACACTTCACATTGCACTCCCAACTGACAACATTTGAATTGGTTACGTCTATACGTTATAAATTCCATTATCTCATTATCATTAGGAGGCCGCACCTCACTACATGACAACTACTCGGATTTATTCATACACAAAATTCCCATTCTGAGAAGATCATACGAACATTTGACCACTCTTGACTGCCTAAAACTGTCGTGGAATTCCACCATAGTTATCGAATATTTTCTCGACCGATCCAAAAGTTCTGATTATCTACTCTCCTCTAAACATACGGAAGGAGAATAGTCGAGGTTCTTCCATAACAAAATCTTAATAAGTACCTCGTACGCGACAAACAGGTACGAGTGCTTCTACAGAGCATTCTTGAAATCATCGTACCAAGATTCCAAAATCTCCTTCACGTGGCTCCGCTAATCTTTAATCACCATGCGCTTATTCCCTGGCTAAGGGTGATACATCCTACTCGAAACGAAATCTTATCTCCGCTGGTTCCTGAAATCCCATATCAAAGGTGGGATTCACCAATCTCATCCTGATTCAGAAATTTATACTGCGTCGGACCATGCACTGGAGCGATCCTTCCTTTCAAAGGAAGTCTGGGGCATACTAGTTAATATTGTAAGCCAGCCCAAAGGAATATCAATCACTTCCTTCCCGGCGACTTAATTCACATGTTCGGGATAAACCCTTGATCTTGTTTTGAGGATGGCAACCCATCCAAGAACTTTACCGACTTTACCAACCTCTTCAAATTTCAGGAATTTTTTATAAACACCAAAATTCTTTGGTTGATTCTCCTCTTTCAACCAAACCTTACCTATGGGCAGTGCATGTAGAGACTACTCACTACGTCTCGCTAAACATCGATTCTTCCCTTGAAATGTCTCACATTAAGTGACACGTAATACTCCCCTTCCTTCCTTGGAGTATGCCGAAAGTTCCGACCCGTGCTCTTCTCTTCACGAAGCGCACTTCTGGATCTCTTATACTATACTAACATCATTACTCTTTGTATGCGCAAGTTGCTCTCACACTTGACTAATAACAACTCCGCTCCGGGTGTGCTTCATAACAATTTAATTCTACTCTATTTAAGGAATACCAATTCTTGAATGGCTTCCCACAGCCTTCCAATCAAGTTAGGGCGTGCTATTCTAATTGCACACTTATGTATGGATTATCGCCCCTCGTGTGACGTTTAATCCACTCTATCACTTCCACTTCGTTATACTAGTCCCACAAACATATATTTCACACGTCTATTACCACGTCCCTTCGACTCGGACTATTTTAACTGTAGTTAACCAAGATGCCCACATTTTTGGCAACACTCCGATCGACCTAGAAGAGCGAACGGCGGGCTACTCATCCGTAGAACGAACTAAATTCAACGAAATAGAAGGAATAGGGCATTCAAATTCCATGACAACAAAAGAGGAATAATAATTCTCAACCTTCCTCAGATAAGTACAACAATTTTCCCAAATAGGTACAACAACCAAAATAAATCACTAACGCTCTATTCATCAAAATAATTACAGGTCATCTCTTTTGTATAATATAAAGTTCTTTCCAGATAATCCATGCTAAAAATCATTCCAACTCTTTATTCACCTTGTGTTATGTACGCGGTTATGACATTTGGGTACTCTCAATCACCCTAGAAATCAAAATTCTTAAATTCTCCTTATCATCGTTCCACCCCTCAACTCGTGGGGATAACTTTCAATGCTTTCCTACCACAAAAAATCCGGCTCCAATGACCTTAAAACAAAATTCAACTTCCAACTTACATACATAATTACTTGATCCCATTTCAACTTCCAACTCTTTATTCACCTTGTGTTCTGTACGCGATTATGATTTTTGTAGTGTTTGTATCTAATTAAAACTCTTTTCTTAATCAAACTCTTAATCCTTTACATGACCAAGGGTTTCTAGAATATCATATAAATCATCACTACATACAATTTCCTATCTCAAATTGGGCTTTTCTTCCATACAATTCATCATAATCATTCCTAAACCAATATGAAAGATGCATCAACGAAATAAGCAAGATAAACACTTGCCTGGGATTTTCAGAAATCTGGTTTGGTGTTGAATTTGGTGTGGTTGCGTTCCCCGTCTCACGATCTAAGCGTTGGCGGTGGCGGCGGTGCAAACGGTTGAGTTTTGAACCTTGGAATGCCTTGAGAGCTCTCTCCTCTCCTCTCCAATGGCCGTTCTAGTGTTTTGAGTTATCTAACCCTAGGAGATAACCTAAACATCTTATATAACCCCTTTAATTTTCGTGGGTTTAATTACCCAAAAATACAAAATGACTAAAATGCCCTCCCGGGGTACTAATTAGGCCTAAAAACGCCCCGAGACCCAAATCAAACTCCCGGGTATACTTTTCTGACTATCTCGACCATTACGGATGCGTTGGCGCACTCAAAACGACCATACGAACAACCTATAAAATATTCACTTTTATTAATCCACATTTAGACACGACACAGGCGCGTCCCGACTTAAATTTCCACAATTGTCATTTTATTCACAGTGACAATATTATAAAAATAAATCTCATATATTACTATACTCATCCAGTAATATGCAACAAATAATATATTCCCAATAATTACTAACTCTTGTCACGCTAGTAAATATTTAAAACAACATTTCGGATTAAAATTAATTTAATTTATCTCAATTAAATTTAATAAATCCCATAATTTAAAAGCTATAAAAATACGGGGTATTACATACTTCCCCCCTAATAACGGAATTTTGTCCCGAAATTCGGAAAATAAGGCCTATCAGGTAGCACAATTCTGGATATCCTTTTCCGTACACAAACTAACTACACATTACGGCGCTCAATCACTATAGCCCTTTCTTCACAGCAACTTTGTTTTACATTCTCATTGGAGACACTTCACATTGCACTCCCAACTGACAACATTTGAATTGGTTACGTCTATACGTTATAAATTCCATTATCTCACTATCATTAGGAGGCCGCACCTCACTACATGACAACTACTCAGATTTATTCATACACAAAATTCCCATTCTGAGAAGATCATACGAACATTTGACCACTCTTGACTGCCTAAAACAGTCGTGGAATTCCACCATAGTTATCTAATATTTTCTCGACCGATCCAAAAATTCTGATTATCTACTCTCCTCTAAACATACGGAAGGAGAATAGTCGAGGTTCTTCCATAACAAAATCTTAATAAGTACCTCGTACGCGACAAACAGGTACGAGTGCTTCTACAGAGCATTCTTGAAATCATCGTACCAAGATTCCAAAATCTCCTTCACGTGGCTCCACTAATCTTTAATCCCCATGCGCTTATTCCCTGGCTAAGGGTGATACATCCTACTCGAAACGAAATCTTATCTCCGCTGGTTCCTGAAATCCCATATCAAAGGTGGGATTCACCAATCTCATCTTGATTCAGAAATTTATACTGTGCCGGACCATGCACTGGCGCGATCCTTCCTTTCAAAGGAAGTCTGGGGCATACTAGTTAATATTGTAAGCCAGCCCAAAGGAATATCAATCACTTCCTTCCCGGCGACTTAATTCACATGTTCGGGATAAACCCTTGATCTTGTTTTGAGGATGGCAACCCATCCAAGAACTTTACCGACTTTACCAACCTCTTCCAATTTCAGGAATTTTTGATAAACACCAAAATTCTTTGGTTGATTCTCCTCTTTCAACCAAACCTTACCTATGGGCAGTGCATGTAGAGACTACTCACTACGTCTTGCTAAACATCGATTCTTCCCTTAAAATGTCTAACATTAAGTGACACGTAATACTCCCATTCCTTCCTTGGAGTATGCCGAAAGTTCCGACCCGTGCTCTTCTCTTCACGAAGCGCACTTCTGGATCTCTTATACTATACTAACATCATTACTCTTTGTATGCGCAAGTTGCTCTCACACTTGACTAATAACAACTCCGCTCCGGGTGTGCTTCATAACAATTAAATTCTACTCTATTTAAGGAATACCAATTCTTGAATGGCTTCCCACATCCTTCCAATCAAGTTAGGGCGTGCTATTCTAATTGCACACTTATGTATGGATTATCGCCCCTCGTGTGACGTTTAATCCACTCTATCACTTCCACTTCGTTATACTAGTCCCACAAACATATATTTCACATATCTATTACCACGTCCCTTCGACTCGGACTATTTTAACTGTAGTTAACCAAGATGCCCACATTTTTTGCAACACTCCGATCGCCCTAGAAGAGCGAACGGCGGGCTACTCATCCGTAGAACGAACTAAATTCAACGAAATAGAAGGAATAGGGCATTCAAATTCCATGACAACAAAAGAGGAATAATAATTCTCAACCTTCCTCAGATAAGTACAACAATTTTCCCAAATAGGTACAACAACCAAAATAAATCACTAACGCTCTATTCATCAAAATAATTACAGGTCATCTCTTTTGTATAATATAAAGTTCTTTCCAGATAATCCATACTAAAAATCATTCCAACTCCTTATTCACCTTGTGTTCTGTACGCGGTTATGACATTTGGGTACTCTCAATCACCCTAGAAATCAAAATTCTTAAATTCTCCTTATCATCGTTCCACCCCTCAACTCGTGGGGATAACTTTCAATGCTTTCCTACCACAAAAAATCCGGCTCCAATGACCTTAAAACAAAATTCAACTTCCAACTTACATACATAATTACTTGATCCCATTTCAACTTCCAACTCTTTATTCACCTTGTGTTCTGTACGCGATTATGATTTTTTTAGTGTTTGTATCTAATTAGAACTCTTTTCTTAATCAAACTCTTAATCCTTTGCATGACCAAGGGTTTCCAGAATATCATATAAATCATCACTACATGCAATTTCCTATCTCAAATTGGGTTTTTCTTCCATACAATTCATCCTAATCATTCCTAAACCAATATGAAAGATGCATCAACGAAATAAGCAAGATAAACACTTGCCTGGGATTTTCAGAAATCTGGTTTGGTGTTGAATTTGGTGTGGTTGCGTTCCCCGTCTCGCGATCTAAGCGTTGGCGGTGGCGGCGGTGCAAACGGTTGAGTTTTGAGCCTTGGAATGCCTTGAGAGCTCTCTCATCTCCTCTCCAATGGCCGTTCTAGTGTTTTGAGTTATCTAACCCTAGGAGATAACCTAAACATCTGATATAACCCCTTTAATTTTCGTGGGTTTAATTACCCAAAAATACAAAATGACTAAAATGCCCTCCCGGGATACTAATTAGGCCTAAAAACGCCCCGAGACCCAAATCAAACTCCCGGGTATACTTTTCTGACTATCTCGACCATTCCGGACGCGTTGGCGCACTCAAAACGACTATACGAACAACCTATAAAATATTCACTTTTATTAATCCACATTTAGTCCCGACACGACACAGGCGCGTCCCGACTTAAATTTCCACAATTGTCATTTTATTCACAGTGACAATATTATAAAAATAAATCTCATATATTACTATACTCATCCAGTAATATGCAACAAATAATATATTCCCAATAATTACTAACTCTTGTCACGCTAGTAAATATTTAAAACAACATTTCGGATTAAAATTAATTTAATTTATCTCAATTAAATTTAATAAATCCCATAATTTAAAAGCTATAAAAATACGGGGTATTACATTCTTCCCCCCTAATAACGGAATTTTGTCCCGAAATTCGGAAAATAAGGCCTATCAGGTAGCACAATTCTGGATATCCTTTTCCGTACACAAACTAACTACACATTACGACGCTCAATCACTATAGCCCTTTCTTCACAGCAACGTTGTTTTACATTCTCATTGGAGACACTTCACATTGCACTCCCAACTGACAACATTTGAATTGGTTACGTCTATACGTTATAAATTCCATTATCTCACTATCATTAGGAGGCCGCACCTAACTACATGACAACTACTCGGATTTATTCATACACAAAATTCCCATTCTGAGAAGATCATACGAACATTTGACCACTCTTGACTGCCTAAAACAGTCGTGGAATTCCACCATAGTTATCGAATATTTTCTCGACCGATCCAAAAATTCTGATTATCTACTCTCCTCTAAACATACGGAAGGAGAATAGTCGAGGTTCTTCCATAATAAAATCTTAATAAGTACCTCGTACGCGACAAACAGGTACGAGTGCTTCTACAGAGCATTCTTGAAATCATCGTACCAAGATTCCAAAATCTCCTTCACGTGGCTCCACTAATCTTTAATTCCCATGCGCTTATTCCCTGGCTAAGGGTGATACATCCTACTCGAAACGAAATCTTATCTCCGTTGGTTCCTAAAATCCCATATCAAAGGTGGGATTCACCAATCTCATCCTGATTCAGAAATTTATACTGCGTCGGACCATGCACTGGAGCGATCCTTCCTTTCAAAGGAAGTCTGGGGCATACTAGTTAATATTGTAAGCTAACCCAAAGGAATATCAATCACTTCCTTCCCGGCGACTTAATTCACATGTTCGGGATAAACCCTTGATCTTGTTTTGAGGATGGCAACCCATCCAAGAACTTTACCGACTTTACCAACCTCTTCCAATTTCAGGAATTTTTGATAAACACCAAAATTCTTTGGTTGACTCTCCTCTTTCAACCAAACCTTACCTATGGGCAGTGCATGTAGAGACTACTCACTACGTCTCGCTAAACATCGATTCTTCCCTTGAAATGTCTCACATTAAGTGACACGTAATACTCCCCTTCCTTCCTTGGAGTATGCCGAAAGTTCCGACCCGTGCTCTTCTCTTCACGAAGCGCACTTCTGGATCTCTTATACTATACTAACATCATTACTCTTTGTATGCGCAAGTTGCTCTCACACTTGACTAATAACAACTCCGCTCCGGGTGTGCTTCATAACAATTAAATTCTACTCTATTTAAGGAATACCAATTCTTGAATGGCTTCCCACAGCCTTCCAATCAAGTTAGGGCGTGCTATTCTAATTGCACACTTATGTATGGATTATCGCCCCTCGTGTGACGTTTAATCCACTCTATCACTTCCACTTCGTTATACTAGTCCCACAAACATATATTTCACACGTCTATTACCACGTCCCTTCGACTCGGACTATTTTAACTGTAGTTAACCAAGATGCCCACATTTTTTGCAACACTCCGATCGCCCTAGAAGAGCGAACAGCGGGCTACTCATCCGTAGAACGAACTAAATTCAACGAAATAGAAGGAATAGGGCATTCAAATTTCATGATAACAAAAGAGGAATAATAATTCTCAACCTTCCTCAGATAAGTACAACAATTTTCCCAAATAGGTACAACAACCAAAATAAATCACTAACGCTCTATTCATCAAAATAATTACAGGTCATCTCTTTTGTATAATATAAAGTTCTTTCAAGATAATCCATGCTAAAAATCATTCCAACTCTTTATTCACCTTGTGTTCTGTACGCGGTTATGACATTTGGGTACTCTCAATCACCATAGAAATCAAAATTCTTAAATTCTCCTTATCATCGTTCCACCCCTCAACTCGTGGGGATAACTTTCAATGCTTTCCTACCACAAAAAATCCGGCTCCAATGACCTTAAAACAAAATTCAACTTCCAACTTACATACATAATTACTTGATCCCATTTCAACTTCCAACTCTTTATTCACCTTGTGTTCTGTACGCGATTATGATTTTTTTAGTGTTTGTATCTAATTAGAACTTTTTTCTTAATCAAACTCTTAATCCTTTGCATGACCAAGGGTTTCCAGAATATCATATAAATCATCACTACATGCAATTTTCTATCTCAAATTGGGTTTTTCTTCCATACAATTCATCCTAATCATTCATAAACCAATATGAAAGATGCATCAACGAAATAAGAAAGATAAACACTTGCCTGGGATTTTCAGAAATCTGGTTTGGTGTTGAATTTGGTGTGGTTGCGTTCCCCGTCTCGCGATCTAAGCGTTGGCGGTGGCGGCGGTGCAAACGGTTGAGTTTTGAACCTTGGAATGCCTTGAGAGCTCTCTCCTCTCCTCTCCAATAGCCGTTCTAGTGTTTTGAGTTATCTAACCCTAGGAGATAACCTAAACATCTTATATAACCCCTTTAATTTTCGTGGGTTTAATTACCCAAAAATACAAAATGCCCTCCCGGGGTACTAATTAGGCCTAAAAACACCCCGAGACCGAAATCAAACTCTCGGGTATACTTTTCTGACTATCTCGACCATTCCGGACGCGATGGCGCACTCAAAACGACCATACGAACAACCTATAAAATATTCACTTTTATTAATCCACATTTAGTCCCGACACGACACAGGCGCGTCCCGACTTAAATTTCCACAATTGTCATTTTATTAACACGTGACAATATTATAAAAATAAATCTCATATATTACTATACTCATCCAGTAATATGCAACAAATAATATATTCCCAATAATTACTAACTCTTGTCACGCTAGTAAATATTTAAAACAACATTTCGGATTAAAATTAATTTAATTTATCTCAATTAAATTTAATAAATCCCATAATTTAAAAGCTATAAAAATACGGGGTATTACAAATATTTAGATTTATAATGTCGTTAACTTGTATTCTTCTAGCATTTTGTTATTATCGGATTTGAGCATTAATTAAAAGTTCATATACATGCTTGTACTAATAATAACATTTTTTGCAGAAAATGTCTTCATCCCAGCTCGGTAGCAGAGGCGACGAGGGATCCTCGGTCACTAGGCCCCCCAAATGGAACAAATTGGGGTCCGTCGTCGAGAATAAGATGGCATTATTAGCTAGATCCCTAGAGTTGCTGAAGGCGATAGTCGGTCCGGGGTACACTGATTGGAAGGCCGTGCCAAATGAGCTCAAAATGGGCATCTGGGGGCACTATAGGTAAAGTATTTATATTTATATTTTATATTTAAATTTATGTTTACATTTACGTTTAAATGTATATTTATATTTATAAGCCAATAACACTTACTTTCTTTTTTATTTATATTTGTTTGACAGGATTAATTCGGCCTGCCCCACATGTCCGCGACTCCACGTTGGAACATTTGAGAGATCAATATATGACGTGGAAGAAAAATATGCGAACATGGTACTTTGGAAAGACCCCGGAGTCCATTCTGAAAGTGCATGACACCGTCCCCTCAAAGGAACCAATCTCATTGGCACAATGGCAAAAGTTTGTCGACAATGAGATCGATGAGCGATAATTGGCCTCTCGTCAATCGTGGAGGGAAAACCGAGTGAAAAAGTTATACGTGAACTACTCCGGGAAGACGTCTTTCGCCGAGGTGGAGCGTATGATGGTAAGTTTTTATTTTTCTTTAATTTCAGTTTTATGTTATTCTAATTTAACATTACTTTGCATTACTTACTAATTTTGCATTATTTTATTTCAGGATACGGGGAGTGTCCCTGGGGGTAGGCCATATAGGCACGATGCCTATGTGGCAATTCAGACGAAGAAGGACAAGGAGGTGTTCCCGAGCATCGCAACCATGATTGTAAGTTATAAATGTTTAATTTTTTTAATTACGTTATAATTTTTTTTATTTACTTAATTAACTAATCGTGTACTTTTTGTCATTTCAGACAAAGCTTAAGGAAGTACATGAGTCACAGTCTGATGCCGAGAAAGCATCTTTGACTACGGACGCACTCAACAAAGTGCTCAGGGTGGATCGCAAGGGGAGAACTAGGGGGTGAGCTCGCGGGTGGGGACGTCGAGGATCATCGTAATGGGGACAAGCAATACCGGGTTGGCTCATAAGGTGGACACCCATAACGATAAGCTATTAAGGTTAGAGGCGACGGTCCTAGATATGTATGCCTCCATGAAGCGTTAGTGGGGGTCCACCTACGACGAGTGTAAGGGCAAGGGAAATGTGAAGGGGAAGGAGAAGAAGGTAGACGAGGACGTCACTGCTTCATCGTCGATACATACGAACTCGCCGCCATATGATCCATTTCCCATTTTGACCCCCGTCGAACGACCTATGTCAATAATCGATTGGCCGAGCGTGTTTTTACTCGACATATTTGATGGGGAGCCGATATCGAGGGGGTTGAGGGACCCGGGCACCCTTCCGGGTACGGTGGTTCATGGACGTCCCATGCAAGACATTGAGGCAAAGGTGCTCGTCATGCATGTTTTGGCCGAAAATGAGAACTCACCTTTGTGGTTGCACGAGCAATGCGATGTTCATCGAATCATTGGGCGTGTCAATGCATATGTCGTGTGACCTTCCTTCCTCCTCCGACCTGTTTAAGACCCTATGCCATGACATTATTTCTATTTATTTTATTTGAATATTAGATTATATTTGTATTTTTTTTATTTGATACATGTTGGGTTGAATATGGATATTTGTATTTTATTTTGATTGCTCTCTATATATATGCTATTTAGACATGTATAAATATAAGGCTGGGCAGTGGCAGTGACCATACTGCCCAACAAATTTTAAAAAAAAGTCCTGTCAGAATTGTCACGGACTTTGACCGTGACAAAGAAACTTGTCACGAACTTGTTACGGACAAAGTCCGTGTTAAATTTTGACTTTGCCACGTACTTGTCACGGTAAAAATCGTGACAAGTTGAAATTTTTATCACGGACTTGTCACGGTCTTTGACCGTGACAAATTTGTCAAGGTCAAAGACCATGACAAGTCTGTGACAACTATAATGAACTTATCACCGACTTTGACAGAGATAAGTCCGTGACAAAGTCATTTGTCACCCCAAACTTGTCACGACTTGTCAAGGTTTTGACCGTAACAAGTTGACAGTTTTGGTGTAGTGGATGTCTGATTAGCAAATGTTAAGTTTTGTCTTTTTTGTAAACTACCAATGTTAATGATTTCTTCAAATCGAAAGGATTTCCTCGCATTCGAGACAAATTAAATAAAGTGATTCATTTAATAATTAATTCACAAAGTTCGATATTGATGTCCACTACATATTGTACTACATCTTAATTTATATTATTTATGAAAATTACTTAACTAAACAAGTTAATACAACTATTAATTCAAATAAGTTATATTAAGTCAAAATATGTAAAATTAAACATATTAAAAGTTTTTGCCTATATCATTGGAAATGAATAATTACACTAAATTTGAAAAACTGTCTTTTGAAAACAAGCACAATACCTCTTAACTTAATGATAAAATTGTATCGACTAATTTGTACATCATTTTTCACTAATTTATAAAAAATTAGTCATTTATCTAATTTTTTTATATGATAATTGTTTTGAAAATAATAGTTTTAAAAAGATTTTCATCTATGTTTTCTGAACTTCATAGTTTTAATGATTTCACTATACAATGCCCACACACTTCGTTGATTGCATGCTAGTGGTGGTAGAATTTGAAAGTTTCTTAAGTAGATTTTATGAAAGGAAAATACTTTATACACTAAAAAATTACAAAGAGAGTTACATTAACTAATTTGAGAGTTCAACAAATTTTTGTATACAATTATAAAGTTACTTAGTGTACAATACTGTATTACTTTGACATATGATTTAGTGGACTTCTAGTGTTGTTTGTTTTCGTATTTATTATTTTTATGACTATTCTTTTTTTTTTTTGAAGGAATTTAATGACTAATGATGTGTTTGATACTCCTTATATACAATGACAAATATGACAAATGATATCAAACAAAGTATTTGTCCACTATTTTGTGTGTTTGATTGATCTTATTTGCCAAATTTTTTTTGTCTACATGCAAATTTATCATTATTTTTTCACTTTTATTTATAAAATTTATATGAGTATATAACAAATCAATTTTCCCCACAAAATTACCATCTTTTTTTAAAACTTTTTTTTTAGTTAAAAATTGTTACTTTTCATTAAAAATTGTTGTTATATTGTTAAAAGATGATTTTGTTTTTGTTAATTTTTTTTTCTTTAATAACCTATTTTTTTCTGGTTAAAACTGTTTTTATTTAAAAAGTTTTTTTTCTTAAGAGAAATTTATTTTTTGGTTATAACATGATTTTTGTTTATTAGCAATTTTTTTTAAAACTGTTTTTTTTTTTGTTAAAAAGTTTTTATTTTGTTAAAAACTGATTTCTTTTTGTAAAAAAAAACAGTATTTTTATTTTGTTATAAACTAATTTTTTCATTATAAATTATTTTGATTTGATTAAAAATGATTATTTACCGCCTAAAAATGAAATGATATGAAAATGAAAGAATTATGATATAAAAATTTCTTAAGCATGTTAGATGTGTTATAAATATTGTATTTATCCTATTTAAGTGGATGTCCACTCCTATTAGGACTCTACTAACTTGTACTATATATAAGGGGTGACCCCCCCCATTTGTTAGACACCAATTAATGAGAACTCTTTCTCTCTCTAAAATTCTCTCTGTGCCCTATTTTTCTTAACACGTTATCAGCACGAACCATCAAAATTTGTTAAGACTTTCGTAAAAGTCGAAGATTGCTGGACTATTTCTCTCAAGTATTTCACATCTGAGGATCGTAAGTCTTTTGCCTATCGGTATAGTTAATATCTTATCTTTTGCACCTACAGTTATTTGAGTATGTAAAGATATTAACTTGAAACAGGATCTTTCAAAAAAAAAAAAAAAAAAAAGTAAATTTCATATCCTCCCACCCTTCTGATCCATATGTGTATACTGTAAACGTTTATTTTACTTAAGTCATTGTCTTTCATATCATATATATTTTTTTAAGGAGATGTCATATAATCATTACCTATCTAATTTATTCGATTAAAGTAATAATTCCTTTAAAACATAAACAATATGTTGCTTTTAATTTTATTTCTGCGATGTTATTTATTTGTGTTCATTTTTATTTTATTTTGTAAATTAAATTACTTGTTATACAAATGATTAAATTTTGAGACCCGAAGATTTCTAATAATTTATATTTTTGGGACTCAAAGTTCCCAATTCCTATTATTTTTTTTTTGGCGGCCTGAAGTTCGCAATTCATATTCAGTTTTTTGGACATGATAATCAAACCTGAAGTTTTGATTTTTGGGACTTGAAGTTTCCAGTAATTGGACCCGAAGTTCTCAATTACCTTTAAATTTAGGGCTTGAATCATTATTTATAATTTGGACCTGAAGTTCCAAATGATATATACCCTCAATCAAAACTCGAAGTTTTGATTATTTCTATCATAGAGTTAGGGACATTAAATGCCCCCAAATAATTTATAATTTGGACCTGAAGTTCCAAATATTTTTTTTTAAATATGATCAAACCTGAAGTTTTGACACAATAGGGTAAATAAAGTCCTTATACTCAATAAAATTGACCCGAAGTTCAATTATTTTATGTATTAATCTGAAGTTCCAACAAACAAATAGCACAGACCTGAAGTTCTAATTATTAAATATAGGGCTTAAAGTCCTAATCACACACATAATATTCCAATCAATATTGAATTATTAATTTTTCTTTATTATGCATTACATATTTCTGATTATAATTTATTTATTGAACAGTTTAAAAATGTCAAATATTTCTAAACTTGAATTTGAAGCACTTGAAATTTCTGGGGTAAATTATCTGAATTGGTCTCAAGACGCTGAACTCCACCTCCAAGCTCGAAATCTTGGTGATGCAATAACACTTGAAAATACCATGTCCCAGCAGGACAAAGCTAAGGCCCTGATATTCCTTAGGCATCACATACACAATGATTTGAAAAGTGAGTACCTGACAGTGAAAGATCCTCTTGATTTATGGAACTCCCTGAAGGAGCGTTATGACCACCAGAAATCGGTCATACTTCCAGGTGCACGTCATGAATGGCTCAACTTGAGATTTCAAGATTTCAAGACTGTGTCTGAATATAATTCTGTTATGTTCACGATTACCTCCAAACTAAAGCTATGTGGAGAAAAGGTAGAGGATGCAGATATGTTAGTGAAAACATTCTCAACTTTTCACGCCTCGAATATGCTCCTACAGCAGCAATATCGAGAGCGAGGGTTTAAACGGTACTCATAACTAATCTCATGTCTCCTAGTTGCTGAACAGAACAATGACTTACTGATGAAGAATCATACATCTAGACCCACTGGATCTGTAGCACTCCCTGAAGTGAATGCTAACTCTGTTCAGAATAATGAAAGAGGCCAAGGAAATATGCGGCGGGGCCGTGGCAACTCCAGAAGAGGTGGCTACAATAATCATGGCCCTAGACAAAATACGAAATTTAAGAACCACCAGAAGTGGAATAATCACGGCAATAAAGGGAATCAGAAGTCAAATCCACAAAATCCAAATGATATTTGCCATAGATGTGGCCGCAGTGGGCATTGGACACGTACCTGCCGTTCGTCCAAGAAAGTGGTTGAAAAATATCAGGCCTCGAAAAAGAAAGTGGAGACAAACATTGTGGAAGGTCCTGAAGACCGTTGGAAACTTGACGATACTGATCTCAATTTCAATGATTTTTTCGAAGATGAGGATGGAGATGCTATTGATGATGAGACATTTGATAACATGCTTGGAGACCCACCTCAGACGGTCCTGGAGACCTAAATGATTATGATTTATTTATTTATTTATTTATCTGCTTCATCTTTCCTATTGAGACATTAGTAGTTTATCCTTAGAGATTAGACAATCTTATTTTCGAGATTTTAGTAGTTAATGGAATGGTTTTTGATCATTTTTTTATGCTTATATAATTGGTGGATTGAATTTCAATTTATGTTTAATTATGTTAAAGGTATGGATCCGAAAGTAAGCGCAAGCAATGATACTTGTCTGGTAGACAGTGGGACAACCCACACCATTTTGAAAAACTATAAGTTTTTCTCAGACTTGGTATACAATACAGCGAATGTTTCCACTATAGCTGGTCCTGCTAAGATCATTGAAGGCTCCGGAAGAGCCCACGTGGTGCTACCTAATGGTACCCACTTATTCATAAATAATGCTATATACTCAAGAAATTCCAGAAGAAATTTATTGAGCTTTAAGGACATAAGAGTGAACGGGTATCATATTGAAACATGTAATGAAGATAATAAAGAGTTTCTTTGCATTACATCTAGTGTTGGAAGCCAGAAGCTCACACTAGAGAAATTGTCTGCATTATCCATAGGGTTATACCATACAACAATTAATGTTGTAGAATCACATACTGTCATGAGCCGGAAGCTCAGTGATCCTTATAATTTAATATTATGGCATGACCGATTGGGTCACCCTGGATCAAACATGTTGCGTCGAATCATAAACAACTCATACGGGCACTCGTTAACAAACAAACAACTTACCTTACCCGATGATCATTTTTGCACCCCTTGTTCTCAAGGTAAACTAATCACTAAACCATCTTTTCTCAAAATTGCCTCTGAGTCACCATCCTTTTTACAAAGAATTCAAGGGGATATTTGTGGGCCCATCCACCTTTTTAGTGGACCTTTTAAATATTTTATGGTTTTTATTGATGCGTCCACTCGTTGGTCACATGTTTGTTTGTTATCTACTAGTAATTTGGCCTTTGCAAAATTTCTTGCTCAAATCATAAAACTTAGAACACATTTTCCTGATCAACACATTAAATCCATCCGTTTAGATAATGCGGGAGAATTTACTTCTCAAGTTTTTGATGACTATTATTTATCACAAGGTATTGATGTTGAGCACCTAGTCCCGCATGTCCACACTCAAAATGGTTTAGCTGAGTCTTTGATTAAACGTTTGCAACTTATTGCGCGACCTTTGCTTATGCAGTCTAAACTCACAGTCTCTGCCTGGGGACATGCCATCCTACACGCTGCTAAGTTAATTAAGCTTAGACCCACGACTTATCACCCTTTTTCACCTTTTCAACTTGTGTCTGGATGTCAACCAAATATATCCCACTTGCGTAAATTTGGTTGTGCAGTGCATGTACCCATCCCTCCACCCCAGCGTACCAAAATGGGTCCCCAACGTCGTTTGGGAATATATGTTGGTTATGATTCACCATCAATTATTCGTTATATTGAGCCACTGACATGTGATACATTTACCGCTAGATTTGCGGATTGTGATTTTGATGAGACACTCTTCCCGCCGTTAGGGGGAGGAAAGAACGTACCAGAAGTACGGTCCGTTCCTGAAGAACGGCGAGAATTAACATGGAACACTTCCATTTTGTCTCATCTAGACCCTCGTACTACTCAATGTGAGCATGAAGTGAAAAGGATATTACATCTTCAGGAAATTGTAAATAAATTACCCGATGCATTCAATGATGCTGCAAAAGTAACAAAGTCTCATGTACCCGCTGCAAATGTGCCTGCAAGAATTGATGTACCAGTGGGACAAACATTGACATCAGCAGCAAATGAATCTGTTGCATGCCAGAAGCGTGGAATACCTGTAGGTTCCAAAGACTCTGCTCCCCGGAAGCGGAGATCAAATGAAAAATCATGCCCTAATCACCCTCCCGAAGAGGTTATGAATAAAAGATCCACTTTCTCTGAAACCCCTGAAGAGGTTATTGTTTCTGAAAACACACAAGTCACTGAAGTGACTATACAAGCCCCTGAAGAGGCAAAGGTACCTTATAATAATAACGAGATCTCTATGTTTTATACATATTCGGGAGAAATGTGGGATCGAAAAGAAACTGTCATTAATGATGTTTTTTCATATGCAGTAGCTACACAAATTTCAAAGGGCAGTGAAAATGATACTGAACCACGTACTCTAAATGAATGTCGACAAAGAGTAGATTGGCCAAAATGGGAAATTGCCATCAAGGCAGAACTCGAGTCTCTAAATAAACGTGGTGTATTTGGACCTATAGTACAAACCCCAAAAGGTTTTAACCCGGTACGTTATCGATGGGTTTTTATAAGAAAAAGAAACGAGAAGAATGAAATCACTCGATATAAGGCACGACTTGTGGCACAAGGTTTCTCACAGAAACCTGGGATTGATTTTGAGGAAACATACTCCCCTGTTATGGATAGTATAACTTTCAGATATCTGATTAGCTCAGCGGTCTCTGAAAATCTTGATTTGAGACTCATGGATGTTGTGACCGCTTATTTATATGGGGACTTAGACACAGAAATATACATGAAAATCCCTGAAGGATTTCCTCTGCCTGAAGCAAAGCCGAGGAGTACGTACTCGATACGACTGAGACGTTCATTGTACGGTTTAAAGCAATCCGGAAGAATGTGGTACAATCGTCTTAGTGAATACTTGTCTAAGGAAGGGTACGAAAACAATCAAATTTGCCCTTGTGTATTTATAAAGAAATCCTCAAAAGGATATGCAATAGTAGCAGTCTATGTGGATGACATAAATTTAATCGGAACTCCAGAAGAGCTCGAAACAACTGCTAACTATTTGAAAAAAGAATTTGAGATGAAAGACCTTGGGAAAATTAAATTTTGTCTCGGCCTGCAGATCGAGAAAAATTCTAGTGGGATTTTAGTCCATCAGTCTAATTATACAGAAAATGTATTAAAACGTTTTAATATGGATAAGGCGCATCCCCTAAGTACCCCCATGGTTGTTCGGTCTTTGGACATAAAGAAAGATCCATACCGTCCTAAAGAAAAAGATGAGGAAATATTGGGTCCAGAAGTACCCTATTTAAGTGCAATCGGTGCATTATTGTACTTGGCGCAATGCACTAGGCCGAATATTTCATTCTCTGTGAATCTGCTTGCTAGATATAGTTCTGAACCAACCAAAAGGCATTGGGCTGGTATCAAACATATCCTAAGATATCTACGTGGAACCACTGACATGGGTTTATTTTATTCATATAACTCTAATAGTTCCAAATCAGTTGGTTATGCAGATTCTGGATATCTCTCTGATCCTCATAAGGGTCGATCTCAGACAGGTTATGTATTTCTTTGTGGTAATGCTGCTATTTCCTGGCGTTCTACTAAACAAACTTTAGTAGCTACTTCTTCTAATCACTCCGAAATTTTGGCTCTTCATGAAGCTAGCCGTGAATGTGTATGGTTGAGATCTTTAATTCAGCATATCCGTAGTTCTTGTCAATTGTCTTCTATTACAGATATTCCAAGTACTATCTATGAAGATAATGCAACATGTATATCACAAATTAAAGAAGGATTCATCAAAGGAGACAGAACCAAGCACATTTCACCAAAGTTTTTCTTCACTCATAAGGTTCAGAAGAAAAATGAAATTGAAGTCATGCAAGTTCGTTCAAGTGATAACCTCGCTGATCTCTTCACAAAGTCACTGCCAAAGGCAACATTTCAGAAGTTTGTGTACGAGATTGGAATGCGTCGGCTCCACCAACGGTGAAATTGGACATATCAATCAGGGGGAGCATCTTATCAGGGGGAGGATACAAGAACATGTAATTTGGGACATTTGTGCGCCGTACTCTTTTTTTTAACTAGGTTTTATCCCACTGGGTTTTCCTAGTAAAGGTTTTAACGAGGCAGCATTAAGCACGTCCAACACCGACTTAATGGTCACAATAAATTGTACTCTTTTTCCTTCACTACGGTTTTTTCCCAATGGGTTTTTCCTTAGTAAGGTTTAAATGAGACAATAATCATTGAATGGTGAATATGGTGTACATCCAAGGGGGAGTGTTATAAATATTGTATTTATCCTATTTAAGTGGATGTCCACTCCTATTAGGACTTTACTAACTTGTACTATAATTAAGGGATGACCCCCCCATTTGTTAGACACCAATTAATGAGAACTCTTTCTCTCTTTAAAATTCTCTATGTGCCCTATTTTTCTTAACAAGATGCATAATATAGGTGATTTATTTGAAAATACGTTGGGTGCGAGTGAGTAATAAGATCCAATCCGGGAACCCATTTATAAATCATAAGATCTCTCCCCCCTACTCCGAGTCCATTTTGTTTTGTCCCATCATATCCCATTTGGTGTGACCCCTCCCTCCCCTTTGGTTGTCCTTGTGTTGCAAGGGGTCGCGTCGGCGTCGGTGTTTGAAAAAAGAAGTAATAAAGGAAGATGGCACAGAACGATCCGGAGGGCATCGATGGGGTGCGCATGTCGTGGAACGTATGGCCCCGCACGAAGGTAGAGGCGAGCAAGTGCGTGATTCCAATGGCGGCGTCCATATCTCCGATCCGTCCCCACCCAGACATCCCCACGCTCCCCTACGCGCCTCTACGCTGCAAGACCTGCTCCGCCATCCTCAACCCTTTTTGCCGCGTGGACTTCACCGCTCTCATTTGGATCTGCCCTTTCTGCTACCAGCGCAACCACTTCCCTCACCACTACTCCTCCATCTCCGACACCAACGTCCCAGCCGAGCTCTACCCTCAATACACTACAATCGAATACACCCCCAATTCCCAATCCTCCCCTCCCCCTCCGCCTGTCTACCTTTTCTTGCTCGACACCTGCATGATCCACGACGAATTAGATTTCGCCAAATCCGCATTGAAGCAGGCCATCGGCTTGTTGCCCGATAATGCCATGGTCGGCTTTGTTTCCTTTGGGACACAGGTTCAGGTTCATGAGCTTGGCTTCTCTGATTTGTCCAAAGTCTATGTTTTCCGCGGCTCCAAGGACTTATCCAAAGATGAGGTTTTGGATCACTTGGGTCTCTCCACTACCCGCAGGACCGCTCCTTCCAATCCCGGGGCTGTTGCTAGGTTTTTGTTACCCGCTTCCGACTGTGAATATACCCTTGATTCGGTCAGCTACGCTTTTTCTTTCAATTTCCAATCATTCTCTTTTCATTCATAACTCACTTTCTTTTCTTTTTTCAAATTCAGCTCTTGGATGAGTTAGGCATCGATCAGTGGCCCCTTCCACCCGCCAATCGCCCCTTTAGGTGCACCGGAGTGGCCTTAAGTGTTGCTTCTGGTTTGCTTGGGGCCTGTTCACCGGGGACCGGTGCTCGCATAATAGCATTAGTTGGCGGTCCATGCACAGAGGGCCCAGGCGCGGTACACTACACCCTTCCCCTTCCCCTCTATTCTCTTGTTACATTAAGCTTTGCTTACCCATTAATATTGCTCATGTCCTCGTTTATTTATGATACTCATGCATGATATACTTTATTCTGGTAGGAATGCACCATCATTATGTTTCAATACCTGGTAATGGCACATATTCCATTTTTACAACCCGATTGGATCTGGATTGTATATACAACACAAATTGTGATAAATTTGAGAACCAGATTGGGTGCATATTATTAATAATCTGACCATTATTGCAACTAGGATGTTCCAATATTTGATATCTCCATTTAAAATTATTCCACTTTTTAATTAATAAATTGCTGAAATATTATTGCTAGTTATCTCGTGGGCCGCGGATAGAGACAGGATATTGGAGAGAGTAATATCCATGAACTCTCCTTGATCATAGTAACCAGTCTGGTTTTGTTGAATTTTTATCTTTCATTAAGGGGTTCAATCAATTCAACGTCATTTGGTTAGGAGGATATGATCGCGTGGGGGAAGTTTTTTTTTTCTCCTTGCGATTTTGTTTGAAATGACAAGTTGGTTATTTATATGGAGGAAGTTTAGAGATGTTATTGCTTAATTTTCTTTGTGAATAATATTATACAAATTAAAATATATGTTAATTCTAGTCAATGGTATTTTGATATGTATACTATTTACTATGAATTTGTGATTACTATTAGATAATGAATATACCGTGAGTTCCAAATTGGGATTATGGTAGGGAATCGAATTGACATTGTTGCCATGAAGGCGTGTGTTATAACATTAGACCACATAAGCATTAAATAGAATTGGTACTACATGATAGTTTGTTATTGTTTAATATATTGTATATTTATAAATTTTATATGTTATTTATTTGTACTTTTTTCTTGAAGCTTCCAATTTGTTTCATGATTGCTGATGCCCGCCTAATAGATTTTCGATTTGCAATATGATTCGCGATTTGACAGCTATGGCACGTTGGGAGTAGGGTTAGTTGGTTCACTATTTCAGATTATGGAATGGTTTAGACCTCTTCTTGACAATAATACATGCACGTGAATAATATATAGAATGTTTCACTAAATATGTGTAAAAAAGGTCGTGCCTAGTGCACAAGGCTCCCACTCAATCGCAGTGTAAAAAAGGTCGTGCCTAGTGCACAAGGCTCCCACTCAATCGCAGGGTCTGGGAGAGGGGGAGGGAGAGGCGGATGTCGGCTGGCCTTATCCCCATATATGGGGAGGCTACCACCATGTCTCGAACCCGAGACCAACCGTAACTTGGGCGAGGGAACTTGACATCTCAACAAGGTACGACCTCCTAAAAATTTGTGCAATGAATAATCTATTTATCTATTATCTCTCTCTCTCTCTATATATTATATTTTTTGGGATGGGGACTTTTTTTCCCTATCTACATTGCGATTGAAATGGATAGTTTTAATAACTAGCATTAATAGCTAAAATAGTAAATGTTAAAACTTGGGAAGACGCTTTCAGAGATCCAAAGCGCAAATGTACCTTGTTTGGGGATCATGCGATTGCAGATTGTAATATGAGTGTCGAGATTCCCAGATTCCATTAAACCGTTAACTATGGCCACATCGAGTCAACTGCTTGACCCAAAAACCATTTGTTGCCAAACACAGAACATGACCCTCTCCATTAATTGCCAACCCTCCTTCCATGGACGCGCTGGTACGAATATATATGGATGTTCTTGAAGATGAACCAAACCATGTAGTTTTGGAATGAGAATGATGAATTTTGTTGGAGTTTAACCGACAAACGGGAGATCTCATTAGAGATGTGTTTTCAATTGTGAGAGGAATGATGGGCACAAAGTGTGAATCGCAAGCTATGAGGGTGCAAACTTTTTCCTAACAATGACTGCATCCCACATAAATTGAACATAAAAAAGGTGAAGGTTGTCATCAAACTTAAACTTGACCAGACGAGATTCATTCACCATGATGAAACAAATTGGAAGCAATGAATGCGTGTCAACACACGCATTGACACGAAATTATCCGTTTGATCGTTAATGGGTTCGGGTCATGATAGGACGACCCATTAGACACTATGACGAGTATTGCAAATCCGTTCATACAGGACAATAACCTTATATGACGATCGAAGGGAGGTTCTCCCCCATTCACACATAGTGGACAATATCCGTCTGTCTTTGACCCATTTCTCCTCCGTCTCAATCTCCATCTCCATCTCTGCGCTCTCTTTTCTCACACCTATAACTCCCTTTCTTTCTCACCATCATCGCCTCTCTTCTTCACCATCTTCCCTGAGCTTCTTGGCGCCACATCTGAAGTTGCCCCCATCATTCAAGGTAAGCTAGCATATATAGAAAATTATGATTTAAACACGACACGAACATGATACGACGCGACACGACATGAACACGATACGCCATGAATTGTTTCTTAGTCTTCTTAGAGATGACTTAGTTGTCTTGAATTTCATTAAATTTTCTTTATTTAGCCTATCCTTTCCTTAGCATAACCGTGTATGCTGAATATTCAAACCACTTTCTTGCTCTCGTACATATCGGCGTATGTCAAATGGTTCTTAACCATCTCATACGATCCGCTCAATTTATCTCATGTAAGAGCTACCTCTACGAATTTATTGATATCTAATATTTCCTTAACTTTTTTGCAACATCTTCATCTCAGCAACCGCAATTTTGTTGCACTCATTTCGTGAACATTAGTTAAGCACAGATGCGGGTGCAGTGTGTGGCGATTAGAATGATCTCATAATATTAGTAATCGGGTGCATTGGGAAATAAATATCAATATAAGACATATTATATTATCCGTTGAGTTCATATAGATACTACATTAGGTTTTGTACAAATTAACAACAACATTCATTAATCTTCAACATAAAAATAATGGCCCATAACGAAAAATATCTATTGTAAATTCATGAAAAGATCTATTCTCAATACTTAAATTTATTTGTCATAAAATCTTGTCATGCGTCTAACTTGTTGAATGCCACCGTTTTTTTTTGAAAGAAAATTGCTTTTCTCATTAATATTAATGACAAATACAAATTATTACATGCGGAACCAGGTAGGAATAAAACACATAAACCTTAAAATTTGAGGCGAACTTAAATGATCCAAGCAAGAAACCTACGAAGCACGGACTCGTAATATGCGTTTCGACACGCAATACGCGACAACTGATTTTTTAAAATTCTAGGATACGATACGCTAGGATAAGTAATATATATATATATATATATATTAATGAAATGAAACATATTTTTCCATAAAATATATTATTAGAGCATTCTTAACATGAAAGAAAATGAACCATACAAAACAAAATTCGAATACACTTTAACATTAAAAATCATAAATAAAGCAGAATCACCATCACAAAATTCAAATACAAGGTAAAGTGTTGGAGCCATAGTTGTCAAATCGCGAATCGTTTACCCCCCGAATCGCGAATCGTGAATCAAATCGTGAATCATATCGGTCGAATCGGAACCAAACGATAAAAACGTAGTAAAACATACGTAAATGGAATTTAACACTATAGAATTGGTAATTAAGCGTAATATGACAAAAAAACTAATCGTAGCACATGATAATATTCCAAAATATATCACAAAAATTAACCGTAGCACATGTTCTCATTCATTTTAAGCTTAAAAATGTAAAAAACAAAAATATATCATAACACAGCCTACATATTAATTTAAAACATCCTACATAAAACAAAAATATATCATAAAAGCCTATATATTAATTAAATGCAAAAAAAAAAAAAAAAAAAAAAAAGTGAATCGGACCGAATCGGAAGATTCGAATCGTGAATCGCCGATTCAGTCCGATTCTTTAGACATTTGCGATTCAAAGGTTGATTCGAATCGTTTTGGCACTGAATCGAATCGTCCGATTCGAATCGCGAATCGGACGATTTTGACAACTATGTCGGAGCACGCACATAATACGTGTTTCGACACGACACGCGACTTGTGGCTTCGGGAAGAGTGTCCGTGCTTCATAGCAAGAAACTATTATTTCGCTTCACCGCTCGCGGCTGAACCGACAAGCTTGAAATTGATAGTTAATTTGCAATGGCATGACAACTTTGAGCTTTAAATCACATCAATGATTGCCAATTTATAATGTTTCAATCAGAGCATCTTCCCAAGCAATCTAGAATATATATTCTTATAGTTTCATGATGGATATTGACCCAGAAAATACCACCAATCTTGTTTGAGTTTAGTATTCTTCACAAAAAAATTAGGATTCCCAAGGAATTTGGAAGAATCTGAAGTACGCAATTACTAACATTTCTCCTATAATGAGTGAGATCATCACCAATCTCTCCCTCTTCACCGACAATTAAGTGTAAATAATGGAGCTTCACTTGATTTTTAGTATTATGGAATAAAAAGATCGTGGATGGAAGATTAATAAAGAGAGAAAAAATGTTCTCAGGTGAACCCCTCTCCAGACTCTGCTGCTCTGTAAATAAACATTAACAGTATTTTCTTTGTGTTCTTAACGTATGAAAAGAACTTATGAAATTTCGTACTTAAAGAAATAGTCTGTTTTGGCAGAGTGAGATGCGAGTTAATAATTTTTCTCGTCATCTGTGCAGAAAGCTATTAATATTGATTTATGTTTTTATGTGTCATTGGAGTAAATCCTGAAATTATCGTTACACATTGCTGAAACATTGAAGAAAAAGGAAAATACAATTGATGTAGTTAATTCTTAGAAGAAAAAGGACAATACAATTGATTTAGTTAATTCTTTGTAAAATCATTATTATTATGTAGATACGAGCAAAAATTATACATCGACTAGAATTATTGTTTCCTAAAACAAATTGGGGAATTATTCATTTCTCCATTTTATTTTTTTGATCTAGAAAGAGTAAAATGACTGAAGAAGATTCATTTTGCAGATTGTAGCGAAAGATCTGTCGGATCCAGTTCGTTCGCATAAAGATCTAGATAAGGATGCAGCGCCATATTTTAGAAAAGCAGTACAATTCTATGAGGAACTTTCCAAACAGCTGGTCAACCAGGGTCACGTCTTGGACCTTTTCGCATCTGCGGTTGATCAGGTTTGTATTTTTCGACCTTCAGATTCTGTTATGACTTCTAGAACGCATATGATTTTTAATATACACTAAACTTGATTTTTTATTTACAGATTATCTGCGACACTAAATTTGTCTTGATCAAAATTTGAAAAAAATATATATACAATATGCCAGCTTCTCACAATATATATGTACTAGCGGAGATAATTTTCCAACGCATTAAGCGTATATAATTTGTTTCCTCTGTTAGTATGTCATAGAAATACTCCAACAACAAAACCAACAGTGCGTCATAGACCACGTATAAAGAACATCATCGATTTAACCCAATTCGTGGTGATAACACAAATACGCAAACTTAATTGTGTAAATGAATTTTCTCTTAAAAACAAATAAAGGCATGCAAATTTAGTTCATACAAAACTAAATTGATGGGGAAACACCCCCTACTATGTAATGTATTGATAATGAACCTAAAATGTGTGATCACAAAAACTATGACAATGTGGTGCTGAAGTTTGGCTCTTCGGCAGCATATTTGGTCCCACCACTTGATAGAATTCCACCTACAAAATTGAATAGACCCACCTGCAAGATAAAAATCATATAAGTTGATAAGAGTCGCATAATCAATAAAATTGGAGCTGCTAGATAGAATTCTACATGAAGGAATACATTTTATTATTTTGCACCTAATCAATATTTAAATATCCAATTTAACTGTGCAAATGCCAAACCAAAAGCTAAATCATTATATAACAGCAAGTGATGAATGCAGAGATATGATATAGAATAAATTCCAATTCCTTCCAAAATGTTCTAAACTCCTATGTCACGAGAATATAACCACTTCCAAATTCCAATATACCATTTCACCCAAAGTATTAAAGAATCTCACCAAACATTATATATTCTAAATTTAAACTTTCAAATATGAGAACCATATATCCCACCCAGAATATAGAAGGGTATCCTTCACACCCATCCAAAATTAAATTATAAAATAAATATAAAGACACATACACACCTCACTTCAATACCATACCACATAGCATGCAACTTAAGTAATCATATTCAAAAACCCATTTGACAACTAACATACATTACTGAAATTTGTTCAACAACCTTCCAAACACATATTCTTCCCATACTTCACGGTCCCAATATCTCTTTATAAGACATGATCAATAAATTTAAAACATTTATTCTTCCATATTATCTGTATTACGTATTTATGTGTAGAGTGGTCTTTCCAATCACAATGTTTCATTAACATATAATGAATTGATCTAATATTGATTAATTAATTTATTTTTTATAAGAAAAAAAAGTAGTGTTTTAATTTTGACATAAATATTATATAATTTGAATTTCAAGTAATCAATTTTCTTAACCAAATACGATTATGAGAATGTGGTGATGGTTCCCGAAATACCCAAATTTTAATTTCTTTAAAATTGAAATGAAATTAAACAAATGCTATCAATTCAAGTTCCAAATTAGGCCAAACAAACCAAACATGAATTTTGCCAAATTAATTAAAACCGACTTGCATTAAATTACACTAAAAATTACCTAATTAAATTAGCACCAAATTACGCAATTGTTGTACTTAAACCAATTTTTATCTTATTAAACCTAAGCATGCATCTACGCGATATTTTGCAAGATAAAAATAAACACAACCACAACGCCGCGATGTACGAGGAAAACCCACAACGGGAAAAACCTCGGGCGGCCCAACCACTAGTCCACCCTAAGTACAAAATTACAAAGGACACAACATAATACTTACACAAGACTCGACTCCGGAATCCACCTTCGTCTCGGAATCTATCGATGGGGCAAAGCAACCGCCAAACACACGGAATCCGTATGTACACCATGAACGTAAACACGGAATCCTCCGCAAGAAACTCTCTCTTTTGAGTAGAGAATGAACCCGGTGCCGAAACAATGATCTCAAAACATATGATATAAAGAAACTTGGATCATGTAAACATTTGCATGTAAAAACTTGGTTTTGTTCTTGAAATTATTTCATTTGGTTAACAAACACCAAGGGGACTTGCCAAAATGTTTCTCTCTTTTGGAAGATGGAAAAGTCTCCGAAAAATGGTAATTCACGCACTACTAAAATAGGTGGGAAAAAAGGTAGTGGGAAGTTTTAAGAAAAATCCACAAAAATTGCTTGAAACTACAACGTCGTTCGGACGACATATCAGAGTCGTTCGAACGACATTTCGAACGAGAATTCAGAAGAAAAAATCATCTCGTTTGAAGGGTCGTTCGTTCGAACGAGAAGCCAAAGTCTTTCGAACGATCTATTGAACGACATTTCAGGCCATGGACCTAGAAAATTTCGATACGAACGCGTGGCCGCCATTTTCATAGTTTTCTGATTTTTTTTGAATTAGTTATGATTTTTCTACATAAAGATGTCTGAGAACAAAATTTTAGATAGTATGAATTCAAAAAAAATTTAACAAAACCCAATAAAAAAGTTCCAAGTCTCAATATAACATGTGCATTCATACCTGAGAGACCTTGGAAAGTTGATAACACAAAAAAGGCACGAAACACAACAATGATATGAACTTCAGTCTCTTGGCCACTACGTCTTCAACTCAAATATCATAGGCTTGAAGGGCACAAACTTCTATCCTACGACTCAAATAGTTTTGTCCGGAATTAAGCCAACACTTACAAATTGACTCAATTGGAAACTTGTCCTTACAAATCTCCCCCTTTGGCTATTCCGGGACAAAACCAAAAAAAAAAAAATCCTATGGGCCGTTAAGCTCATCTAAAAGACACAATCACGCCCAAAAATAAAAAAATACAAGCACTTGACTGACACATAGTTGAAAAGCTTTGTTTGCTTTAAAATTTTGCCGCTTAAGATGAAACTTGAACACTTAAACACACCATCAAATGCATAGAGAATATGACAATACTGCATAATTAAATCCTCCCCCTTTGTTTGAGAATGTCTACCAAAGAAAGGACGTCTCTTCCTAAGATAGATCTTCACAAATTAAAACCTTTAGATACCATTTCTCCCCCTTTTTGTTCAGGAATAAACAAAGGTGATACATAAAATAACCCATTTCTCCCCAATTATATCAATTCTCCCCCTAAATGTAACAAGGGATAAGCATAATGGAAAAACGAGTATATCATGTAATGGTGTATAGGGTTACAAGTACAATAAAACATCATGGCAAGAAAGGAGCAACTAATCCACACAAAGAATAATAGATACCAACTATGATGTGATAGCAAAAAGATACTGTAGGGGGGAGGGGCTTGAATGTAATCTTGAGGTTAGAGATAATCCCCCCATTAACAACAGTGTTTGGGATTAAGGCAACGATGCTGCTCAATAAGACAACGATTTAGCCCAGAGCGATGCAGCTCAGTAAGGCAGCTCAAGCGAGGTAGTTCAGCATGGCAGCTCAGAGGGATCTTCTAGCGAAGAAGCTGACTGAGAGAGCTCACCCTTTAGCCCTATTGCTTTGCTTAGATTTGTTGCATCTCTTTATTTACATTGACCATGAGTTGTAACGATTATAATGTTTTTTAGTGTGAGGTCGAACGGTACTCGCGAGAGACCAGGCTAGGCAGGGCCTGGAAGAACTTTCATGCTCTATCGAACGACCTCGCCGTTGGAACTTTAGAGGGACTTGGTTTGGAGGATTGAGAAGTGAGGCACCGTTGGGGCTTGTCCTGACCATCTTAGATACACCTGGCACAACACCAAAAGACCCTGACCGTGGAACCTCGGGAGGAGCAACCTCGAGTTCCATCGGGCGTTGAGTTGCGAACTAAACAACCCTCTACTTAACGTCACACCTACTTTGTGTGATGTCACTAATCAACTAGGGAATGCCAAATCTGCACTTGAGTAAACCACTGTGGTATTTGGGGCTGTCAGATGGTTGGTGAGCCACCTCTGTGACGACAGCCCCCTGACACACAGTGGTTAGGCAAAAGGCATGTCTTGGCATTTAATGTTTATGACGTGGAACTAACTAGTGCATCAGGCATTTAATGTTTGTGACATAAAGTATGAAGGATGTCTTTTAACTGAGTTATCTCGGGAGTGGCGTGGGGGCTATTTAAGGACCCCAACCACCTCTGGGGAAGGGGTGTTCTTTTGAGAGTTCAGAAGTTATTGCTAGAGAGAAAAATATACATCAGAAAGAGAGATTTATTGCGAACCAGATTTCACTCACCCACCATTGCCATTTATGACGAAGCTTTTAATACTTGACAGAGATCTTTGAGGGTGGTTGGGGTGTTTGGCTGCCTGCCAAGGTGTATCTAGGATGCTTACTTCTCTCTCCCTCTAAATGAGTTACTTTTGAGTTCGTTATTATCTTCTGAGTTATACACGAGTGATTTGTAAGTTCAAACCGGGCTTATCTTCACTAAATTGTGATTGCGTGTCTTGTAGTTAATCAAATAGTGCTGTTAGTTAACTTATCATTACTGTACTTAAAAGGGGTTACGCCTCCATCTAATCTAAACTACCCTCGTACATATACCAACTAGAATGTACTAATATGAGCATGGAATATCAATGAAAAATCGCAACAAGATAGATACCTATTTGAACAAGATACATATACGGATTAGATAGCAAGGCAAAGACTCAAAAACAAATAATACCATATATATACATATGCAAAAGATACCAATGACACACAAGCACATATATATAGGTATCAACACCACACAAGACACTAAATACAATAAGTTTTCCACACTCATATGACATAATAAACGTGTCTAAATAAACATGTGGTAAACGGAGTGAAGGGGTGTGAATTAGAGACAAAAGAATTATGACCCAATCACTTAAAAATGTTCAAGGAGTTCTATATGATTACAAATCTTTATCGAACTTACATATAACCTCATGTGATAAGATAAAGTGAACTCAAAGAACAAACAAACACAATGCACAGAAGCTTAGAATTTTGATGATTCTACAAATCAATAGAGTCGTGACAAAATTAAGCATAACTAGGATACATTATCATTGTGCAAACCCGTTGATATTTCCATCCAAACTCCCTCATAAATAATAATTTGCTTTTTTTTGAATGAACATATATCAAACTAAACGATGTTTGCCCTGGCTACTTTTTACAATGCCACACTTTTTTTGGCCCTTGCCAACGGTGACTTTCACGCAAATGATATTTTCTCCTTTCGTAGCCCTTTCTCGTGCACCCTCATATAAATTTTTTATACAATACAAATAGATCTCATGGGCAACGGTTCTTACATGCGCAAATCCTCCATAGTCACAAAAACATGTAGATGACAAAATTGATAGGAGAACATCTCACTTAGCTTAAATATACATGTGAAGTTAAAGTTCAAAAGAGCTCGTGCATGTGTGTGAGAGGTATATAAAAAGAGAATCCCTTAAGCAACTCAAATTCGAACTTCTCCATGCAAGCATGATAAAGAACATATTAATAATTGAAATTCATTAGCAAAAGTTACTCACATGGAAGCTGGGGAATGATATAGGATTCAAACACAAGTACATGCCACAAAAAGTGTGTAGAACTCAAATATACACAGAAAATAAATCTTTTTGAGTTTTTCAAATTTTAACCAAACAAAAAGGACAACTCAAAAGTCAAACAATATCTTTTTGTATTGTTAATGAAAACCAATACATGATAAAATTAAAATACAAAATACAACATGTCATAATTCCAGCAAAGTTTATATAATGAACCATAGAGTAGAATATGACAAACAAACATACAACTAGCAAGAATTTATCATGAAGCACAAAAGCTAGTGTATGTAAACAAAGCTAACACAATCAACCTTTGGATCTATTATGAGAGGCATAGTTGTCAAATCGCGAATCGTTTACCCCCCGAATCGTGAATCGAATCGTATCTTACGTCCGAAGGTTCAGGGAAAGGTTCCTCGATGTAAGGGAGGAAGCCAAAAAGTCCAAACTACTGCAGTTCTGTGCAGAAGGACTGCTTCCCGAGTACATCTGCCATCTTATTAACGAGACGCACGAGGGGACTTTTGCGGCATTCCTAAAAGCAGCAAGGAATATATTGTTGGTGGTACGACCAAACCTAGTGGTGGTGGCCATGATGTTTAGGCAACCGATACAACCTGTGGGAGGAAGGTCTCAGTCCCCACGGGTGGGATATACCGAAGGAGCACCACCGTTACCCTGCACAATGGAGGAAGCGGTTAGCTGTTACAACGCCATGGTTCAAGGAGGAACGATGTATGAACCAAAGGGCATCCCCGCTGGGGAACCAGATGCGGCAACCAGAGCGGATCCCAAATATTGCCAGATCCATCGAAAGATCCAACATCCAACGAAAGTTGTTTTACGCTAAGAAGAATCATCGACAAACATGTAAAGGCAGGAACGTTGCAAACCCTCCGCAAAATGTTAACAACCCACTCCCAGCACATGGGGCCAATCTGGTGGTGGCCTACGACGATGAGCCAGAAAGAGAAGCAAGGGAGCTAACGATGGAGCAAGAGTTTGAAGAGTCTTTGGAAGACTGCACTAGGGGAATGGCTAACATGGTGTTAGCTTACGACGAAGCAAGTGCTCAAGATGTGGAGGATGTATACAACGTTGAAGGTGAGGAAGTAGACCAAGCTATTGAATACTGTACAGTTTCAAAATCTCCAAAGTTTGCTTGGTTCTTCGACCAGGTGGGAATGCCAAAAGACAGTAGATTGAAGATAACTCGGGCAATCCTTGATATTGCGAGGAAGAACACAATCCCTTCGCTGAGATGGAAGGGACCCATGGCCAGGTTGGTGAAGAAGCTTCTGTCAGAAATAACTTTCAGCGATGCAGATAGGGCCGTGAAATTCCCTCATAATAGGCCATTATATGTGACTGCTAGCATCAACGGAGTTAGCTTTGCAAGGGCTCTTATGGATGGGGAGCCTCCATCAACATCCTGCCCATCAATTCTTTCCACGAAGCTAATATTCCAGAGGAAACGTTAGTCCCCATGCCTTTGGTGATCTCAGGTTATGACAACCAGTCCTCCAAGTCCATTGATTATGCGAACGTTGGGATTGTGATGGGAAATTTGAGTTCCCACATCAAATTCCACGTGATAGAGAGTGCAACTTCCTACCATCTGTTGATAGGAAGAGTGTGGATGCACAACCAAGGGCTAATTCCTTCGACGTATCAATGCGCCAAGGCGAATATCAAAGGAACGGAGATCACCATTAGAGCTACGAAGAGGCCCTTCGCTGTCGAAGAAGCTCACCTGATAGATGCAGCGTTTTACACAAAATTAGAGGAGGACGTCAGAGTCCTAACGAGAAGAATGAAGGGAGCGTGGGTTCCCTTGATCAGAGAAAGGATGGGGCGTGTGAATGGGCAGAATGACGAAGTTGCAAACAACAAAGGAGTAATGGCAGAAGAAGCCCACCAGGTGGTCCCTCGTCCCCAAAACATCTTGAAGCAGCTCAAAGACAGGATGAAGTCTAGAATGGATCCGATGGAGCACGAGGTCCAACGACAAAGTGTGCCGAGTCGATTTTCAGGAGAAAGGGTTACTGAGGCTTCTAGAGAGAAGAAGAGGAAGGCAGTTGCAACTGCCAGCAGACAGTGCAAGAAGGTTGTTACCGAAGAAGGAAAGGTGGTTTATCGGTTATAATGGTGTGAACGGGCGGCCGAAGAAGCTGATGAAGAGGCTGACCCGATATACGAGTGTTTTTTGGTGGATCAACGGGGGCAATGTATGGTGATAGACAACTCCAACATACAGGAGTTCTTGGAGGATGTTGCCGAAGAACCAGACTACATGGCAGATCAACCGAAGCCATAGGCACAAGAGTTGGAGCAGTTGAACCTGGCGAAAGAAGGGGAGGATCCAAGGTCTATTTTCATCTCGAAGGATCTCAGTAAGGAAAAACGAGAGGCCTTGGTTAACTTGATTCGGGAATTTGTAGACGTTTTTGCGTGGAAGTACACGGAAATGAGGAAGTGAGCTGCCATAAGTTAAACGTGATGCCTTAAGCCATTCCGGTGAAGCAAGCAACGAGGACTTATAAGCCTGAGCTGGACTTGAGGATCAAGGAAAGAGGTCCAACGCTTGTTGGCAGCAGGGTTCATCAAACCAATACAGCACCCACTCTGGCTGTCCAGCATTGTCCCAGTGGGAAAGAAAGACAAAAATCAAATAAGGATCTGTGTGGATTTCAGAGACTTGAATAGGGCTTGCCCCAAAGATGAGTTCCCTCTACCCTCCATCGATAGCTTGATAGATGCAACGGTTGGTCATGAGATGTACAGCTTCATGGATGGGTACGTTGGGTACAACGATCAAGATGGACCCCACGGACACATAAAAAAGGGCGTTTGGAACCCCGTTGGGCAACTTCATGTACAAAGAGTGATGCCGTTTGGACTCAAGAACGCTGGGATTACTTATCAAAGAACAATGATGGCCATTTTCCATGGCTTCTTTCACACAAATTGTGGAATTTTATGTAGATAATTTGGTCATCAAATCAAGGAAGGAGGAGTCCCATCTAAGCGATTTGAGGAAAGTTTTTTCCCGGTGCAGGAAGTATAAGCTGAAGATGAACCCACTAAAATGCGTCTTCGGAGTAACTAGTGGAAAGTTTCTAGGTTTTGTGGTTGATCGATAGGGGGTGCAGATGGACTAGGACAAACAACGAGCGATCTTGGAGATGCCAAGTCCAAGAACGGCGATGGAACTGAAGAGTTTCCCTGGCAAAGTTTCCTACCTTAGGAGATTTGTGCCTGGACTAGCCGAAATAACACACCCGTTGATGCAGATTTTGTGAAAGAACACAAAATTTAAGTGGGAGGAGGTTCACCAGGAATCTCTCACTGGGCTGAAGAAGCTGCTCGTTTCACCACAGACCATGCTTCCCCCAAGGGCAGGAATACCGTTGCAGCTATACCTCACATCCACCACGAGGTCCGTTGGAGCTTTGTTAGCACAGGAGATTGACGGGCAGGAACGGCCAGCCTACTACCTCAGTAGAATCATACATGGGCCAGAGGTTAGGTATAGTAGCTTACCTTGGTTTTTGTAGCACAAAAACTTAGACATTATATGCTGTCTTTTACAATTCATATTGTAACAAGATGTGATCCTATTAAGTTTTTGCTGGCAAGAACTATATTAATTGGTAGGGCAGCTAGGTGGTTCCTCATCCTCTCAGAATATGACTTGAAGTGCGTGGTTCCTCCCGCGATCAAGAGCTAGGCGTACGCAGATCTCTTGGCAATTTCCCCCTCTGGGACGTTTAAGCCACCTAAAGAAAGCATTCCAGGAGATGATTTGCAGGCCAATCAGTTAGATGTAAGCGAGGAGGGATGGACGATGCAGTTCGATGGATCTTCAGCAGAAAAGAAAGGAGGAGCAGGAGTTATTCTTTCAAGAGGAATGGAGGAGATTTGTCTTTCCTACAAGTTACATTTCCCTTGTTCCAACAACGAAGCAGAGTATGAAGCGTTGGTATTGGGGTTGTTGGAGGCCCTTCGAAGGGGGATTCGTTCACTTTGCATTAAGGGTGACTCGAACTTGGTGATGCAGCAAGTGAATGGAGAATATGCGTTGAAATATCTTAGTCAGGCACCTTACAGAACAATCATTGAGAGGCTTCTTAACCAATTCTATCGGACCAAGATCAAGAGACATCCCCGAACGATACAACTACCATCGCTCAGAAGATGATCATGAGGGACGATACAACTACAATCGTGATTCAACGAAGAACCGCTCCTTCGGTGGTATAGTCAATTTTGCCGATGGAGGAGGACTCTGACTAGAGGGGAGAGATTAGAAAACAATTGGAGTCCGGGGAAGGAGCGATGGAACTGAGAGAGTTAGCCCAATACTTTACAAATCAGGGAAACCTTTACTTCATCGGCCCAGAGGAAGCAGAGCGAAAATTAAAGAAAACAGGATGCAGAAGAAATCAAAGGGAGGAATACTTCTGGCCTAGAATGAAGCAGGAAGCAGCGGAGCTACAACGGAAGTGCGATAAGTGCCAATTATTCTTCGATGTAGCTGAATGCAACTTCGTTGAAGCTCAATCAGACTGGAGGGAATTATCCCTCCATTATTGACTATATTGACTTCATTAAAGATGGAATTATCCCAATAGAGAAAGTTGATGCGATGGGACTCAAGCGAAGGGCCCCGAGGTTCTACGTTCAGAAGGGGCAGCTTTATCGAAAGGGCTACTTAAACAGGCCATTACGTTGCATCACAAATGAAGAAGCAGCCGAGGTCTTCAAACAAGCTCACGATCCGGCTCACATGGGAGGGGCCAAGTTGTATGACCAACTGATGACGTGGGGGTATTATTGACCAACGATGGAGAAGGAATTTGCTGAGTTCGTTCGAAAATGTAAAGCTTGCCAACTACATGGAAATATGATCCATGCCCCATCGGTGGATCTACACTCCCTGGCAACGCCTTATCCTTTTCACACTGGGGCGTTTAACCTGGTGGGGACAATACATCCTTCTTCGAGGGGGAAGATCTGAATACTAGTGGCAACGGAGTGCTTTACAAAGTGGGCTGAAGCGATACACCATTAAGAAGGGCAACAACAGGGGTGGTGAGTAACTTCATCAGAGAATACATCATTTGCCGTTTTGGGATTCCAAAGGTTATTCTCTCTGATAACGGAACCCCATTCGTTAATTCAGAGGTAACAATGCTCACAGACAAGTACTCCATTGTTCATCATACTTCAACGGTGGCATACCCAAAGGGAAACGGTCAAGCCGAAGCAACTAATAAAACATTGGTTAATATTTTGGCCAAGACGATGGAGGATTTTCCAGGATCATGGGATGACAAGATACCAACTGTATTGTGGGCCTATCGAACGACTATAAGGAAGCCCACGACTATAAGGAAGCCCACGGGATATACTCCGTTTTCCCTTGTATATGGAGCTGAAGCGATTCTCCCGGTGGAGCTGGAAGTTCCCTCTGCCCGATATGCATTGCGAAGTAGCATGCTCGCTCAGATACATGTGCAGCGTTGGACGAACACATAGATAATGGGATGCAGCACTTCCAAATGTATACGAAACAGCTCTCCAGGGTGTATGACAACTTGGTGAGACCAAGGAAGTTCGTGGAGGGAGACTTTATTTTGAAGGCAAGAGTGAAACACATCAGGGGGACTTCCTCTCTGCCTAAGTTTGCAGCAAATTGGGAGGGACCTTCCATTGTAAAGGAGGCTCATGATTCAGGTTATTGCTTAATTTCTAAGATAGAAGAAGACAAACCATTCAAGATCAACAATAAATGGTTGAAAGTCTATCATGTATAAGCTATTAACTTTAGATCATCGTTGTTTCTAGCTGTTTTTTGTTATAAATATATAAGTTGTTGTTCCTGATGTCTATTATTGCAAATTGAGTGGAGATGAAAGAATTCTAGAATTTTGTAATATACGCAAGCAGTTACAACACAGAGAGGTGGCATAGAAAAACATACATTTTTTTTCCTCATTCACAAACTTTGGGGCATTACAAAATTGGGAGCTATTGCCCAAGAATTACATAAGAAGAAAAAGGAAAATGTATACAAAAGTGAGAGTTCATTGGCCTAAGAGGAACCACAAGTCCGGAGCAGAGAAAATATCTCCAGGCAAGCTCGAAGAAGCTGCTAGGCATGATTGGTGGGCACTAATAGAAACCTCCAACCTTTGAACTTGCGTACGCTCAATAAGGAGTTTCTTTAGTTTCAGCTTCGCCAAACGCAGAGCTTCTTCGATGTCCTCTACCTCCTTGTTGGCAGCTTCAAGTAGAGGTGATAGCTCGGCCAACCTAGCTTCCTCAACTTGTTGATCCTCCTGATATTTCTGTAGCAGTTCCCTCTGGCTCTCCCTTTAAGTGTCCAATCAGCCAGTCAAAACGGAAGTCGTCTCGCCCAACTCTTTTAGATAGCCCCAAAATTGATTCAGAAGGGACCTGGTAACAGTTGCAGTTGGAGTGCTGACGACATCAGTGATAAACATTGCCATGCCTTGAAGTCTGTAGCTCATCACCGAAACGTTTGTACGAAGACAATCGACAGTGAAAGTCTCAGGGTGATGGTTCGCAATCTGTTCAATTACCAAGCGATAGGTGACAGGCATTTGAGGAGAACGCTGAAGGACCATAAGACAGAAGTCATGAGGAGCTAGGTTGGGCAGAGGAAGCTCACAACCAGATTTGCTATCAACAACAGCACCAGTCGTGGAACCTTGGTCGTCGTGACTAGAATCTTCTGAAATAGCTAGTACCCGGTGGGGCGAAGCGATAGGCGAAAGAACTGGTGGAGATCTCTCTCCCGCTGAAAAGGACTCACGAGCAACCTGAGAATAGGTAGAAGAAGTAATGAGTTTGATGAAAAATCTTAACAAGTGTTTTCATTGTTAAGTCATCGTTACTGGTGGAGTTTTGACGAAAAATCTTAACAAGTGTTTTCATTGTTAAGTCATCGTTACCGGTGGAGTTTGAAGGAAAATCTTAACAAGTGTTTTCATTGTTAAGTCACCGTTACCAGTGGAGTTTGAAAGTTTGAGAAATGAGACTCTTCTAGATTGTACATTGTCAAGAATAAAGGACAAGCAATGGCTGGAGCAAGAACGGGAGCCACCTTGGAAGCTACAACGGGGGGAACTGTTGAAGACAAATCTGTCTTCTCGGAAGCCCCCACAGAAACCTCAACGGTGGGAAGCTCAACGTCTGTTGAAGCTCCTTCGCCATTAAAAGATACTAAGGCTAACATAGGAGTCCCACTTGGGGGGAGGACGTTTGACATCCAAGTGATGCCCCAACGCTGGTGGATGCAGAAGAATCACCACGCGGGGCAGCGAAATCAACGCTGACCTTGGGAATGGGCAGACCACCAAGAGAAGTTGGTGGGACAAGATCTGGAGAAAACTGCAAAAATGAAGCTAAGTGTTAGAAATGGGGAATAAGTACAGAAGAAGGGAGAAATACCTCTAAGTTTTACTTACCTCAGTTAATGTACTGAAGAGGGGAACTGCATTTATGGGTCTCGTCAGCATGGAGGGAAGAAGAATGTTAGCTAATAAAGAAGCCATTTCGACCCGAGGCATCCCAAGAGATTATAGTTCATCGTGGTGAACAGTAAAAAGGGTGGAGGAGAGAAAAGACGTCAGACCTAACAGTGTTAAGAATGTGTTACCTCTGGGAACTTTCTGCAGCTGGAACGATGGGCAGAAGAACCTCGGGCTGGGGTGATAATTCAGAAGAAGCTGGGGGAGTTGTCTCTGGTTGAGAGGAGATTCCCACAGATTCAACGGAATCACCCCCGCAGCAGCATCCTTCGCACGTTGGGAGGATAATTGGCGAGAGTAAGTAAGCCCTATCATGGGGGAACGGGGAGGAGTTACACCGGTCTGAGAGGAACCGAAGCCTCCCCCCACGAAAGGGCTCACAGGGGGGCTGAACCTTTCTTCTTCAGCTTCCTGCACCAAAGTCGCTAAAAATTAGACAGATGCACTTTGTTTTTAAAAAAATGGAAATAATAACAACAATACACATGCATACCTCTGATCCGGAGGGAGAATGGGAGGATATCACCATTGGCGAAGGAGGGGAAGCAACGACAGAGGGAGCTGGGGCGAGCTGTACATCTGGAGCCTGTTTCTTCTAGGACTTAGTGCCCAGAGTCTTTTTCCTCGCACCCACAACACCAACACTTTGAGGAATCCTTGAGCTCTTCTTCCTTTTTGACCCTGGTTCCGATGGATCTACTAAAATAGTGGGGAAGGCAGTAGCAGGAGGAACAACTAGAGCGTGTCGTCGAAACTCATAATTTATTCGCTCCACCTCAGCCTGAATTTTCTTCCTCAACTCCTCACTCACTTCTGCAGACATGGGAGGAGGAACGGAGGCGGTGGGGAATGCCTCCAAAGGAGTTTGAGACTGAGTTTGGGACAGACTTCGAGGAAATCCCACTCTTGGACCCCCTAGTTCTTTTGGCTGGTGGCTGGGAAGGTCCTTCGCCAGAAGCTGCTTAGGTTGGTTTCACAAGAAATACCTTCAGAAGGAGCATGCTGTTTGGGTGCCGGGGCCTTTTTGGACTTTGGGGTAGCAACAAGAACCATGGATGGAGCAGTGTGGAGGAAGCTCAGTGGGAGGTTCCTTGAGAGTTTTGCTCAAGGGGAACTCTATTCCCAGAACGGAATTGCCTTTCAAACCCAGTTCCTGTGAAGAAAACGAAAGCACTGGGGGATATACAGGAGTCCCCTCAATAAATTCAAAGATTTGGGCCAGTTGCTTCGGTCAATACTTGGTGGCAAATAAAGACGTCACATCACCTTGCCTAGACAAACTGGGGATGATGACGCTGTCAGACACTGTGGAGCTCACCCCCCACGCAGTAGTATAAGTGAAGAGAGAACAAGCCTCGCTGAACGTGACCTTGGGGTGGTTTAGCTGGAAGACGGGGCGAGGGGCCCCTTGATCAAAACCAAATTGATGGGCGCACCGATGGGGGTTGTAATGTTCGCACGAGTACCCCCATTCGGTGTAGGAGGGTAAGTAATTGGGAGAGAGCAGAAGAACAACAGCAAGCGAAGGGTCTTCTTCCATAAGGTCCATAGTCGTTGGTTGGACCACCTTTGGCTCATTCTTGAACAAATCGCAAGTATGGAGGAAAACTTCCTCTCCATAGGGCCGCATCACAAAGCAGTCCCGTTTGTCAATAATAGAGGTTAACTCCTTTCGACTTTGCCTCGTCTGATAAATGTAAGAACGTGGAGGCAAAATTGTTTCTCCCGAAGGAGGACGGTTGGCAAAGTTGACCAGGTTATAACGGCCAAGAGACCGTTCCATGTCAAAGTGGGTCCTATCAAGCCATGTATAGAGTGACCCCAGGGCAATTGTAGCTAGAGGAAGCTTGATACCCAGGCCAAACGAAGGGATATGTTGAAGAGGTACCTTCGGGTTTGGTCGTTAGGTTTCCCCGGTAAAAGGAAGCGAGAGAGAACGATAAGGATGTAAGTAGGAAGTTCTAATGATGTACCTTGACCAGGGGCAACCTCAGAAGAACTACCCTCAGAAGGATCCTTGAAGAAATAGTTGATTAGAGGGGCGAAGGTGATTTTGTTTGAAGAATCGATGCACCTTCGGCATATACGGTCTAGCTCTGAACGGTTAGCAGCCTCTTGGGCATCCAAGGCTTCATCAGAATAGGGCTCACGACCTATTGCCTCAAGGCCCAGAAGCTAACACACGTCTTCCAACGTTACTGAAAACTCATCCCATGTAACAATGAAAGTGTGAGTAGTAACGTTCCAGCGAGACACCAGGACGGGAAGGGCAACATTGTTCTTGGACAGAGTAAACTCACTGAATCACTTGGCCCGATGAAGCCCAGGGTATCAGCGTGGGAACTCTGCATATGGGAGTTCCAGGTAGCAAAGTGAGCAGGAGAACCCTCGGGCCCTTCGAAGTCAATATGGGACCACGGGAAGTCCCCTCGCTCAAGACGAAATCGAAGAGTCTCCTCTGGGGGAGAAAACCCCAGTTAACAACATTTTCGTCTTCATCACCAAACACCATGGCATCACATTTAGCGTTAAAAACGCAAGTTTTGCAAAACCTAGAAAAATCATCACCCTTGCCGAATATGGGGGACCGGCGGTAGAAACGTAGCTGTTCCCGGTGGGCGGCAATTAAAGTGGTGGCAGCAGGAGTGGTGGCAGGTGGAGTATTGGTGGCAAACGTAGTAGGATTGCTTCAGGAAGCCATTGTAGATGACAGTGAGGTACATAAAGCTTAGAAAAGATACCAGAGGAGTAACAATGGAGTAGCTAGAGGGCGAAGATAATTGTAGAGGAAATAAATGAGGAGAAAAGCTTGGCAACAATGGAGTTTTTGCAGAGTTTCTCTCTCTAAAGTGGACGGGAGTTTGAAGAAGACGAAGAAAAGGGTCAAGTGTTTTGAAAAAGTAGACGTTTGAATCACTTAAACCCGTCTTTTGAGTTTCCCACCAACACACGTGCAAGATCGCCGATAATCATTTCAAGCGGACACGTGGCACTTCGGTGAGTGTTCTGACAGTTGAGAAGACGTCATTACTTCATTACTGAAGTGACGCATGGGGATAGAAAGGGTTTCTTCAAAGACAAGTTTTGGGGTTTGGCGCCAAAAATTTTCCTTTGTCAGACATATCCAATTCTTCCAACGAAGAAGCTGCCCTAACGGTTCAAAAAGCTACAATGTCCCCTCGCCACAAGTCCAAATGCTGTTTAATTGTGACTCAGATACATCGGGGAGAATTTTTCGGCTTTTTCATGAGCATGAAGAAACGACGACGCAACAGAGCCCAAACGAAGTAGTACCTTCAAATAGGTAGAATTTCCTAGGAAGAAGTTCACAAGGGAGAATTTCACAAGTCTCAACGATAGGGGCAGTCCTAACGAAAAAACTCACTGCCTACAACTATACTCCACAACAGCACAAACGGGAGAATTCACTTCCCAAGAGTCAAAACGGGTATTTGAGAAAGTCCGCAGGTGTTTCGGGAGAAGTCCAAATTAGCCAAGGAAGCAAAGACAGAAGGGTTGAAGCTCAGCAATAGGAAAAAGTGGCGATGTCCCTTTACCAAATCGCCGACAATCCGCAGCACTTTGGTTCAGGTACATCGGGGTGAATTTTACTTTTTCCTGGCAGTAATAACGATAGAGGACATTACGAAGACAGAGACACCAAGGTTCATTGGATTGAGAAGTTTTCGTGCAGACATTTCTTGTTTCCACAAACAAATCTCTACACGAAGGGGCAAATGTAGGGGGCTTGAAGGTAATCTTGGGGTTAGAGGTAATCCCCCCATTAACAACAGTGTTTGGGATTAAGGCAACGATGCAGCTCAATAAGACAGCGATTTAGCCCAGAGCGATGCAACTCAGCAAGGCAACTCAAGCGAGGTAGTTCATCGTGGCAGCTCAGAGGGATCTTCCAGCGAAGAAGTTGACCGAGAGAGCTCACCCTTTAGTCCTATTGCTTTGCTTAGTCTTGTTGCAACTCTTTATTTACATTGACCATGAGTTGTAACCATTATAATGTTTTTTAGTGTGAGGTCGAATGGTACTCGCGAGAGACCAGGCTTGGCACAGCCTGGGAGAGCTTTCATGCCCTATCGAACGACCTCGCCGTGGGAACTTTAGAGGGACTTGGTTTGGAGGATTGAGAAGTGAGGCACCGTTGGGCTTGTCCTGACCATCTTAGATACACATGGCACAACATCAAAGGATCCTGACCGTGGAAACTCGGGCGGAGCAGTCTCGAGTTCCATCGGGCGTTGAGTTGCGAACCAAACAACCCTCTACTTAACGTCACACCTACTTTATGTGATGTCACTAACCAGCTAGGCAATGCCAAATCTGCACTTGAGTAAACCACTGTGGTATTTGGGCTGTCAGATGGTTGGTGAGCCACCTCTGTGACGACAACCCCCTGACACACAGTGGTTAGGCAAAAGGCAAAAGGCATTTAATGTTTGTGACATAAAGTATGAGGAATGTCTTTCACAGTTATTAATGACTGAGTTATCTCGGGAGTGGTGTGGGGGCTATTTAAGGGCCCCAACCACCTCTGGGGAAGGGGTGTTCTTTTGAGAGTTCAGAAGTTATTGCTAGAGAGAAAAATATACATTAGAAAGAGAGATTTATTGCGAATCAGAGTTCACTCACCCACCATTGCCATTTATTTCGAAGCTTTTAATACTTGACAGAGATCTTTGAGGGTGGTTGGGGTGTTTGGCTGCCTGCCAAGGTGTATCTAGGATGCTTACTTCTCTCTCCCTCCAAATGAGTTACTTCTGAGTTCGTTATTATCTTCTGAGTTATACACGAGCGATTTGTGAGTTCAAACTGAGTTTATCTTTACTAAGTTGTGATTGCGTGTCTTGTAGTTAATCAAATAGTGCTGTTAGTTAACTTATCATTACTGTACTCAAAAGGGGTTACTCCTCCATCTAATTTAAACTACCCTCTTACATATACCAACTAGAATGTACTAATATATGCATGGAATATCAATGAAAAGTCGCAACAAGATAGATACCTATTTGAACACGATACATACACGGATTAGATAGCAAGGTAAAGACTCAAAAACAAATAATACCATATATATACATACGCAAAAGATACCAATGACACACAAGCACATATATATAGGCATCAACACCACACAAGACACTAAATACAATAAGTTTTCCACACTCATATGGCATAATAAACGTTTCTAAATAAACATGTGGTAAACGGAGTGAAGGGGTGTGAATTAGAGATAAAAGAATTATGACCCAATCACTTAGAAATGTTCAAGGAGTTCTATATGATTACAAATCTTTTTCGAACTTACATATAACCTCATGTGACAAGATAAAGTGAACTCAAAGAACAAACAAATACAATGCACAGAAGCCTAGAATTTTGATGATTCTACAAATCAATAGAGTCATGACAAAATAAGCATAACTAGGATACATTATCATTGTGCAAACCCGCTAATATTTCCATCCAAACTCCCTCATAAATAATAATTATTTTCTTTTCTTTTGAATGAACATATCAAACTAAACTATGTTTGCCTTGGCTACTTTTTACAACGCCACACTTTTTTAGGCCCTTGCCAACGGTGACTTTCACGAAAAGGATATTTTCTCCTTTCGTAGCCCTTTCCCGTGCACACTCATATAAATTTTTTATACAATACAGATAAATCTCATGGGCAACGGTTCTTACATGTGCAAATCCTCCATAGTCACAAAAACATGTCGATGACAAAATTGATATGAGAACATCTCACTTAGCTCGAATATACATGTGAAGTTAAAGTTCAAAAGAGCTCGTGCAGTGCGTGAGAGGCATATAAAAAGAGAATCCCTTGAGCAACTCAAAATCAAACTTCTTCATGCAAGCATGATAAAGAACATATTAATAATTGAAATTCATTAACAAAAGTTCTAGCCACATGGAAGCGGGGGAATGATATAGGATTCAAACACAAGTATATGCCACAAAAAGTGTGTAGAACTCAAATATACATGCAAAAAAAAAATCTTTTCGAGTTTTTCAAATTTTAACCAAACAAAAAGGACAACTCAAAAGTCAAACAATATCTTTTTGTACTGTTAATGAAATCCAATAAATGATAAAATTAAAATACAAAATCTAAACATGTCATAATTCTAACAAAATTTATATAATGAACCATAGACTAGAATATGACAACCAGACATACAACTAGCAAGAATTTATCATGAAGCACAAAAGCTAGTGTATGTAAACAAAGCTAACACAATCGACCTTTGGATCTTTTATGAGAGGCATAGTTGTCAAATCGTGAATCGTTTACCCCCCCGAATCGTGAATCGAATCGGTCGAATCGGAACCAAATGATAACAATGTAGTAAAACATACGTAAATGGGATTTAACACTATAGAATTTGTAATTAAGCATAATGTGACAAAAAATTAATCGTAGCACATGATAATATACCAAAATATATCACAAAAATTAACGGTAGCACATGTTCTTAGTCATTTTAAGCTTGAAAATGTAAAAAAGCAAACATATATCATAAAACAACCTACATATTAATTTAAAACAATATTAATTTAAAACATCCTACTTATTAATTTAAAGCAATAAAATAAATTCTAAGATTAATTTAAGACAGTAAAACTGTAAAACAAATACTTCAAAATTTTAAACAGCCTACCTATAAAGATTAACAACATTAATTTAAAATAGCCTACAAAATTACGACAATATTAATTTAAAGCAGTAAACCATATTAATTTAAAACAAATACTAAGATTTAACTATAAAACAATATAATTTAAAACAGCCTTCATATTAATTTAAAACAACAAAACAAATATACCTTCAAAGATTTTATAACAAAAACAAGGTTTTATAACAAAACAAAAACCAAACGATAGAATACACTCAGTCAAGAGAATAGACAAAAAAAGTCTGCTGATAATAACAGCCAAGAGAGCTTGTTTTTCTCTAAAACTCAGTTTCTTAACGGTATCCTTTGTTGTTTGCTTCTTTTTTATTTGTTTTATTAAAACACATGTATGGTTATAAGGGAAAAAAATGCCCCCCCCCCCCAAAAAAAAAAAAAAAAAAAAAAAAAAAGTGAATCGGGCTTGAATCGTGAATCGAACCCGAATCGGAATATTCGAATTGTGATTCGCCGATTCAGTCCGATTTTTTAACCCAATACGATTCTCAACTCGATTCGAATCGTTTTATGTGAGAATCGAATCGAATTGTACGATTCGAATCGCGGATCGTACGATTTTGACAAATATTGAGAGGTGTCATGTGCAAGCAAAAGATAACCATAAAAAATAGGAAACCTAAGAAATGATAAAATTTTCATATTATCCAAAAAAAAAATCCTTTAAAATAGGATCACACAATATTTTAGTGTAACCCGCTCTGATACCAATTTTTGGATAAAAATGCTCTGATACCAATTTGAGAATGTGGTGATGGTTCTCGAAATACCCAATTTTTTAATTTCTTTAAAATTGAAATGAAATTAAACAAATATTTATATTTTCTCTTAAACAAAATTAATTCAAGTTCCAAATTAGGCCAAACAAACCAAACATGAATTTTGCCAAATTAATTAAAACTGACTTGAATTAAATTACACTAAAAATTACCCAATTACATTAGCACCAAATTACGCAATTATTGTAGTTAAACCAATTTGTATCTTATTAAATCTAAGCATGTATCTACGTGATATTTTGCAAGATAAAAATAAACACAACCAAAATGCTGCGATGTATGAGAAAAATCCGCAACGGGAAAAGCCCCGGACGGCTCAGCCACAAGTCCAATAAGTACGAAATTACAAAGGACACGACAACATACTTACACAAGACTCGACTCCCTCGCAAGCCTTGACGCTCTTCGTTCCTCCACCTCTGCCTAGTTGACAATTCCGGAATCCACCTTCGTCTCGAAATCCACCGATGGGGCAAAGCTACCACCAAACACATGGAATCCACTTCCGTATGTACACCACGAACATAAACACGGAATCCTTCGCAAGAAACTCTCTTTTGGGTAGAGGAAGAAACCCGGTTATGAAACAATGATCTCAAAACATATGATATAAAGAAACTTGGATCATGTAAACATTTGGGTGTAAAAATTTGGTTTTGTTCTTGAAATTAATTCATTTGGTTAACAAACACCGAAGGGACTTTTTCAAAATTTCTCTCTCTTTTGGAAGATGAAAAAAGTCTCTGAAAACTGGTAATTCACGCACTACTAAAATAGGTGGGAAAAAAGGTAGTGGGAAGTTTTAAGGAAAAACTAACAAAAATTGCTTGAAACTGAAATGTCGTTCGAACGACATACCAGAGTCGTTCGAATTTCGAACGAGAATTCAGAAGAAAAAAATCATCTCATTTGAAGGGTTGTTCGAATGAGATGCCAAAGTCGTTCGAACGACCTATTGAACGACATTTCAGGCCATGGATCTAGAAAATTTCGATACGAACGCGTGGCCGCCATTTTCGTAATTTTCTGATTTTTCTATGGAAAGATGTCCGAGAACAGAATTTTAAATAGTATGAATTCAAATTTTTTTTTAACAAAAACACTAACACCCAATAAAAAAATTCCAAGTCTCAATATAACATGTGCATTCATACTTGAGAGACCTTGGAAAGTTTATGACGCAAATAAGGCACGAAACACGACAATGATATGAACTTCAATCTCTTGGCTGCTACGTCTTCAACTCAAATGTCATAGGCTTGAAGGTCACAAACTTCTATCCTACGACTCGTAGTTTTGTCCAAAATCTATTCTGGGACAAAACTAAAAATAAAAATCCTATGGGGTCAAGCTCATCTAAAAGACACAATCCCACCCAAAAATAAAAAATACAAACGCTTGATTGACACATAGTTGAGAAGCTTTGCTTGCTTTAAGATTTTGCCGCTTAAGATGAAAACTTGCACACTTAAACACACCATCAAACGCATAGGGAATATGACAATATTGCATAATTAAATCCTCCCCCTTTGTCTAACAATGTCTACCCAAGAAAGGACGTGTAACGCCCCAACCCGGATTCATGGGTTACCCGCGAGTCAACCCGATCCCAATCGAGCGTTAGGTGTGAAGTGCAATGGAACAACCTATATAATGTTGCTAATCCAGTTTTATTTTAATTACGTTTCACTTATTAGCATGTGATTCCATTTTCAAGATAAACTACGTGATGGACCCATGGGGAGCACTCCGAAGTCCAAGTAAACAGAGCGACTAACGTAGACATTAATGAAATAAGTACCTGTAAAACGCCCTCAAATTATGGAACCACTCCCAACCTGCCGTAGCAAAGTGGGGACGTGAGCTTATTCCCAGTGGGATTTATATAAACAATATAGAAATGAGCGGCAGAGAGGAACACTCACGCGCTACAAACTTATGCATGCGAAAAATATTTACCCTTTTTGTTTATCAAACTTGCCATTTAGTTCCTTAACAAGTGTTATTTCTCGATTGATTATTAAATTCCCAACTTAACATTTAAAACCCCTTTAGCCTTTTTAACACTTGTTCAATACCACACTATTACTCAATTCTCACACTCGACACTTGTACACTTCAAATATGTAAAATAACACCTTTACATAATATACTTCCATTTTTCACTCATTCTTTTAAGACCCAAATCTCCATTTGTCTCATTAAATGTTTGGACCCAACACAACTTTCCTAACTTGCTCATATATTTATTTTCAAAATACTACAAGTTTATACGCACGAGAAAGTGGATGTTAATTACTAAAATCCTACCGAGTGGATTGAACATGCATTTCATTCTAGAAACTTGGAAACACTTATTTCATAAATAATTTGTCAAGGCTAATGCCATTCCGTATTTTATTCCATAAAATATCCTTTACTTCCTTTTTCAAGAAATACATAAAAATATCTCTTTCTTACATTTTTATCCCATAAAAATATCCATTATTTCTTTTCACTAAAAATACACTAAAATGACATTTCTTACATTTTTATTCCATAAAATGTTTATTATTTCTCTTTCACTAGAAATACACCAAAATAATGTCAACACACATTTTTATTTCATAAAATGTCAAATTTTAGATTTATTCTGGAAACACAACACAACAATGTTTTCTAGCATTTTTATTCCATAAAAATGGTTACTTTTAGACTTAATAGAAAATACACATCAACAATATCTTCTAGCATTTTTATTCCATAAAAATGGCTATTTTCAGATTACTCCTGGAGGATACTCCTGGAGGGTGAGAGACATTGTTGAGAGCTCCTGAGAGATGGAGGAGACGACCAAATGCAATGGTTTTTTCCTACCCCCATGCCTCTCTCTTCAGGTAAAAAGTAAACCCCAACACATATAAGATATACTTCCTCGATTCATCTCACCGTTTAGGCTCCACGAGCTGATCAATTGAGTTAGATCCACGGTTGAGAGGATGACAGCAACAAAGGGAATCAGAATTCGTACACGTCGTTTGAACGATTTTCGGCCTCGTTCAAACGACCTGCGACGTCGTTCGAACGACCCCCCTTCGTCGTTGGAGCGACAGTACCCGAACGAGAATCTCAATGTTTCCACGCTTGTCATCTTTACTCCATTGGTCTCTAACGAATTTACAACTCTTAAGTTTCTTAACTTAATTTAATCCTTCTTCATTTTTTTCACATATGCCCCAAATATTTTCCAACTTTTAATAAAGGCATATATAATTTATGTTCCTAAAACTTCTATAATCCTTACATAAGACTTCTATAAAATCCACAATTCAATAAATTTTCTTCAATTCTAACGTATATCCCATCATATATTTTCCATATATATAATATGACTAATTTATCGGGCGGGATATTACAGGACGTCTCTCCCTAAGATAGATTTTCCCAAATTAAAAGGTTTAGAAACCATCTCTCCCCCTTTTTGTTCAGGAATAAACAAAGGTAAACATACATAAAATAACCCATTTCTCCCCAATTAAATCAATTCTCCCCCTAAATGTAACAACGGATAAACATAATTGAAAAACAAGTATATCATGCAATAAAGCAACATGGCTACAAAAGAGCAACTAATCCACACAAAGATTAATAGATACCAACTACGATGCGATAACAAAAAGATACCAAGTGGAATGTACTAATATAAGCATGGGATATCAATGAAAAGTCGCAACAAGATATATACGTATTTGAACAAGATTCATATAAGTAGAATGTACTAATATAACATTGGTTATTAATGAAAAGTCGCAACAAGATAGATACCTATTTGAACAAGATACATATATGGATTAGATAGCAAGTCAACGACTCAAAAACAACTAATACCATATATATACATACGCAAAAGATATCAATGACTCACAAGCACATAAATATTGGTATCAACACCAAACGAGGCACTAAATACAATAAGTTTTCCACACTCATGACATAAATGTGTATAAATAAACATGTGGCAAACGAAGTGAAGGGGTGTGAACTAGAGACAAAAGAATTATGACCCAATCACTTAAATATGTTCAAGGAGTTCTATATGATTGCAAATCTTTATCAAACTTAGATATAGCCTCTCGTGACAAGATAAAGTGAACTCAAAGAACAGACGAACACAATGCACAGACGCCTAGAATTTTGATGATTCTACAAATCAATAGAGTCATGACAAAATAAGTATAACTAGGATACATTGTCGTTGTGCAAACCCGTTGATATTTCCATCTAAACTCCCTCATAAATAATAATTATTTTCTTTTCTTTTGAATGAACATATCAAACTAAACTATGTTGGCCTTGATTACTTTTTACAATGCCACACTTTTTAGGCCCTTGGGCTTTCACGCAAAGGATGTTTTCTTCTTCCGTAGTCCTTTCTCGTGCACCCTCATATAAATTTTTTATACAATACAAATAAATCTCACGGGCAACGGTTCTTACATGCACAAATCTTTCGTAGTCACAAAAACATGTAGATGGCAAATTGTATAGGAGAACATCTCACTTAACTCAAATATACATGTGAAGTTAAAGTTCAAAAGAGCTCGTGCATGCAAGTTTTTGATAAATATTCATCACGGGGTCACGAATTGTTTTTTTCCAACACAAAACACGTTAGCACAATGTACACATTCAGATTTATTAGATTAATTCAAAATTCCTATTGCATTCAGATCTGTATTGTAACATAGTACATAAACCCCCCAAACAATACAAAAACTTGAGTTTCATTCCCCTCAAAAACCCAAAAATCATAAAAAGAATTTTCTGGGAGAGAAAATAAGAGCACACAACGCAAACCACAATATAAACATTCAGATTTATAGTATTAAATCAACATGTCATTCCATTCAGATTTATAACAAATTCTACACAATCTTAGAAAACATTCTATCACACCACACCTACAACAATTGTCCAAACCCCTATGAACGCCCTTATTCAACGTACAGAAACCCAATCAAGCCATGCCACAGAAGAAAAACAAATTGGGCTTACTACAAGTCTGTAAGCTGATGCAGAATAACAAATGTCATGGAAATATAAATGAACAATTAACTCTACATAAAACCGAACTACAAAAACAACCCATATTAAACATTAGAATACATGCTAGTAATCCCAGCTTGATAATTTTTGGAACATTTCTTAATAGAGGCGAAAATAGAACTAGAGATTTGTCATTCAACATGAATAGAATTTTTATACAACTAAACAACACATGATTTTGTGACACCCCGCCTAATTAAATACCGGGTGATCAGTCTTTTATTAATTAAATTCAGAATATCTAGTTGGTTCATATAATGAATGCATCACTGTCGAAAATCATCAATTTTATTTAATTAAAACTAACCACCTAATATTTAAAAAGGTTGATGTCAAAATTTTATCTTGTCAATAATATATACCGTTTGAGGAAATAATAAAACATTCACCATTCAATGTAAACTCATAAGAATTTAAATGACTGACATAGTATAAAGAAGCTGGAGTAAACCATTCCAACCAAAATCCAATACAGTAATCCAACAAAATACAATCAACAACTGACAATAGTAATTAGGGCTGTTCGCGATCCGGTCCGATCCGGTTTTTAATGAATTTAAGGACCGGACCGATTATACCGGTCCTAAAAATAAAAGGACCAAGACCGGACCGATTAAATCGGTTTTTCGGGCTTAGTCGGTCCGGTTTTTTATATGGTCGGTCCGGTCAAACTCGTCGGTCTTAATCTTATTGAAATAATCTTTTTAAAAATAAAAACAGCCCAAATTTTATTATAAAAGACTGCTCAAATATCATAAAAATTGCCCAAATTTATCCAAAAAACTGCCCAAATTTTATCATAAAAACTGCCCAAAATTTATCCAAAAACGGCTCAAAATTTATCCAAAAAACTGCTCATATCTTACTATAAAAACTGCCCAAATTTTACCTTAAAATCTGTCCAAACTTATCCAAAATAATAACATAATGTTCAAATTTTAGCATAAATAAAAACTTGTCCAAAGATGCCCAAATAATACAATCACATCAAGCTGTCATAAACTGTCCAAATTTGGACATATAAACTGTCCAAATAACACAAAATAAAGCTGTCCAAATTTAACCGCAAGGTTGTCCATAATAATACAAATTAATAATGCGCTAATAAAATGTCTAAATTAATAAATATTAGCCGAAGTAACCGCAACATCCAAAATAATGGAACCATCCATAATGCTGCCCAAAACAATCTCCTCTATAAACCTGAAAATGATCATAAATAATTTTAGAATAGATAGAAAAATAGTCCAAATAAAATGCAACCATGAATATAAAAAAAACAAATTATTCACTTTACCTCAATAATACGAACGAAGTCATTGTCAATCCACAATTGTTGATGTTCCCAACAAATCTGTAAAAATAATATGATAATGATTTAAAAAATAAATTACACCTAATAACTTAATAATTTAAAATTATGATATATGTTAGTTACCTCCATCCAATTGCTCAAGTTGTTCCACCTCATCCATGGCATCTCTAAGGCTAATTGATTTTGATGAAGACTTGAGTCAATTTTGGGTACAAACAAGCGATTCCACCGTGTTGGGGGAAAGTGAACTACGAAATGGGTCAAGGATACGACCCCCCGTGCTAAATGCCGACTCGGAGGCCACGGTTGACACCGGAATTGCCAATACATCCCTTGCCACACGAGAAAGAACTTGGTACCTAAATGAATTACTCTTCCACCACATTAATACATTAAAGCTTTTGTTGGTTGCATCGTCATTAGTCTCAATCAAGTACTTCTCCACCTCCGACTTACTACGCCCTAAACTATCTCCCGACTCTAAATGTTTTTTAAATTGGGTAGCTAAAAAAGCATGCCCATCAACATCATCATCTCCACCATCAACTACTAATTTAACGACGTCACATGGTGATGCATTTTGTGATGAACCATTTTGCACATTATTATCACCATACCACTCATACAAACGCACAAGTACATTTTTTGCTCTCCGTGTCATCTCTTTTGCCACACTACTTTCATACATGCTATCAAACCAATATGACACATACCCCAATTTATATCTAGGGTCAAGGATGACCGCAACAAGTAACAACAAGTTTATCTTTTCAATATTCCAATATTTGTCCATTTTCTTAACCATGTTATCCGCCATCAAAGATATGTGATAATCCCCACTTCTTTCAATTGGTTCAAATTGTTTTGTATTATAACAAGCTCATTGAAAAACAAATTTGAAGTAACAAATAATGAACCCGAAAATCTCAAAGTTGCATTGTAAAATATCTTTAAAAATTTCACAAGTGCCCTCACTTTCTCCCAATCAACACTCAAAGGAGGCCCTAAGATAGTCCTCCCGCCCCAAACCCTCCCCCTCACTTCATCATCCTCTTGGATTTCAAATTCTCCATTAAAGTAAGAAGCATAATTTTTGTCCTCCTCCCCTAACCTTTCAAAAGCTTTCTCAAATTTTTCGGCTACATCTAGCATTAAATAGGTGGAGTTCCACCTTGTTTGAACATCCAAACACAACATACCCTTACTCTCAATTTTCTCTTTCTCTACACACATTTTGAACATTAACAACCTAGAAGGGGAGGACCTTACATACCTCACCGCGTTGCGCACTTTAACAACCGACTCATCCATTTCTTTTAACCCATCACCCACAATTAGGTTTAAGATATGAGCACAACATCGCATATGCAAATACTCATGTTCTAAAATAGTACCTTTCCAAGATTTGGTTTTCCTTTGCAAATATTTAATGGTACCATTATTAGAACTAGCATTGTCAACGGTTACGGTGAAAATGGTATCAATCCCCCATTCCACTAACAATGATTCAATAACCTTCCCTAGCATCTCCCCCTTATGACTTCGGACTTGACAAAAGTTTAAAATCTTTTTTTGTAACTTCCATTCATCATCAATATAATGAGCCGTGAGGCACTTGTAATTGATATTTTGAATAGAAGTCCATGTGTTCGTTGTGATGCATATTCTTTTGCCATTCAAATCACTTTGTAACTTTATTTTCTCATTCAAATATATTGTTAAGCAATCTCTTGCAACCGTAATACGACTTGGGATTTTTGTAAATTTCGGTTGAACAATTCTCATAAATTGTCGAAATCCTTCGCCCTCAACAAACCGAAAAGGCAATTCATCAATGATTAACATCTTAGCAAGAGCATCACGACAAGCTTCTAAACTAAAACCAATCGCTACAAGACTAGGACACTCCTCATCTTCTTTTTTAAATGACAAATTTTTTTGTTTCTCATCACACCTTCCCGGAAATTTCTTACACTTGTTGATGTGGGCCAACATATTTTTAGTTCCATTTTTATTTGGATCACAAGCATATGTTGAGGGACAATAATTACATTTTGCCCTACGTTTGTTTGGATCACAACCTTGAATTTCGGTAAAATGCTCCCAAGCATTCGATTTTCGTTTCGAACATTTAACTTCTGGATTTATAGGGGGTTTAGGAGGGACATTTGTACCTTGCATTACAGCTTGGGTAGAGGGAAGCCCACCTTCATTTTCATCCATTTGGGCGGCCATTATCTACAAAATATACCATATAAATTTAAACAAGTTATACCATATGAATTATCATATGAATTTAAGCAAGTAACACTAAAAAATATACCAGTCAAATAAGCAAAACCCATATTGGCATGTTGTATATCAGCCTCTAAAACTTTCGAAGAATCAAAACAAAACAGTTTTTAAAAACAGTTTTTTTTGTAACAAACAGTTTTTAAAAACAGTTTTTTTTATAGCAAACAAACAATTACAGATTTTTATAACAGACATTTTTTTTTATAATCAAAACAAAAATACTAACAGAAACACATCATACAGTCAAATAAGCAAAACCCATATTGGCATGTTGTATATCAGCCTCTAAACTTTCAAAGAATCAAAACAAAACAGTTTTTAAAAACAGTTTTTTTTGTAACAAACAGTTTTTAAAAACAGTTTTTTTATAGCAAACAAACAATTACAGATTTTTATAACAAACATTTTTTTTATAATCAAAACAAAAATACTAACAGAAACACATCATACCAAAACAGCTTTTTTATATACCAACATAAGCGTAAATTTGAGCCAAGCATGAAGAATATAAGGAACAGTTTTTTTTTATATAAGGAACATAAGCGTGAAGCCATATTTGAGCCAAAAATGGATTGGAAGGTACCAGTAGCAGCGACGGACGGAGATAGATCTGTCTGCGCATTGGCGTCGTGGCTGGGGAAGGGGAAACGGCGTCGCGACGAAGGGAAAATGGCGTAGCAGGGGAAAACGGCGTCGCGTCGCGGCGCAGGGGAGAGGGGAGAGGGGAGGTGTCGGCACAGGGGAGAGGAGATCTGTCGGTGTGGTGTGGGAACCGCCGCAGATCTGTAAGGCTGGAGAGCAAAGCAAACTCTTCTTGTCTTTGCCAAAGAGAGAAGAGAAGTGTGCGTGTAGTTTGATTAGGGTTTTTCTTTACTTCCTTTCTTTTTTTTGGACCATCGTACCCCTAATAACTTAACTCTAAATGCATATAATATACTATATATGTATAAGTATAATTAAATGCATATATATTAGAGTAACCGGTCCGGGTCGGTCCAGACCGGGTATTTATTAAGGGAGACCGAGGACCGGACCGGTCTGTAAAAAAAAAAACCAGGACCGGACCGATAAAAAAAAAATCCGGAAAAATTGTGACGGTCCGGTCCGGGTCGGTCCGTCGGTCCATTCGGTTTTCTGAACACCCCTAATAGTAATGAACTAAATCTCAAATCTCTAAATATGAGAATAAGAAGGGACGACATGTCCAACTGATGCAAATAGCTCAAAAGTAAGTAATGATAAACTCAGAGGCGTCTACTACCAAGGTCCTGTAGTCTCCACAGCAGTTACAGCTCATCGAATGAGTGAATCTCTTATGCTTGGTGTTCCTGTGGCTGGGCACCTGAAAGTGGTTTGACAAGAAAAGAGACTTTGCAGAAAACGAGTCAGAGTCCGAGTCCGAGTTGAAAACAGTTTAAAATCAGCAAGTGCTTAAAATGATTTATTAGCACATATATTTATCATGTTAAATTATCGAACTCACTTGGGAATGCTCATCTCTCATCTATTGTGCACGCCTAGCGAATATTCAAACCCCACTAGTTCTATTCCCATACTTAACTAATTCTTCCTGTCTAATAACCCATCATAGTCCGATATCGTTCCCGATAATTTCCCTTGCAATGTATAATACATATAATCAATCCTACTTTAGTTTAAATAGGCATTTTAGTTTAATACAATTAAGTGTCCGCTACTTAATTAATTTCGGATTTCCTTATAATGTTTACCTACTAAATTCACACGGTAGGTATCAACACAAGTGTATACATATATTCACTATATATATATATATATATACACACACACACACACACACAATATTGCAACTCGAGACACAGCTGCGGTGCCTGCATACTCTGCTATCATGTCCTGTTGCATCGCTCATTTGCATAAAGGACTAAAGGTTCAGTCTCTCGTGAACCATAAAAACATAACACATATATTGGAGGGGAACGTAGTCCCAAGCCGATGGGCTACGCACATACCTACGCACCCATACGACCGTCGTCACTATCGTTTTTACAGATAGTCCGTACCTAGGTTCTATGCTCTAGTGATACCAATCAATATCCCCCACCTGAAGGCTCCTCAAGGCATGATTGTCCACAACGCGCAACCTCCGCTCGATAGCGAGCAGCGTAGGTATGTGATAACACATAATAGTTCAATCAATAAGTATATGCACACAACTTATTATATTCATTAGGTATTTATGCAACCTAAGTTCCTGAAATTATAGATAGTGTCATCGTCTCTACTATTCACTTTATCGCAACACTTCGACTTATCTCTCTAACATATACCTTTTCTCTAAGGCTCTATTACCCCGCTACATCCCCTTGAGTAATCGCTTTCTCAACTCATTACTAACTAGGAATTTAAGTCATTCGATGCTAGTGTAGGTTAATTTCTCTCACTTGGACCAACGTAGGAAGGTTCTAACTTATCTGGGCAAAAAATAAGTGTTATGAAATCTCGTTAGAAGTCCAGGATTCTCATTCGAACGAGGTCCGTTCGAACGAACTTCTCACTTTGAACGAACTCAAAAATCTCGTTGGAACGAGGTCGTTAGAACGACCTGGGCAGGTCTTCGAATGAAAATTCCGAGGGTTCCCCTGTTCATCCGAAATTCGTTTTTCCAACCTTTTCCTCATCCAAATTCATCTAAAATTCATCACAATTCCCAATCAATGATTCTACACCATTCCTAATCATAATAGGGTACTTTCTAACATAATTTAAGTGACAAATCCTTACATAATCATAGGGAATCTAAACTAATGTCTTCAATCTCTAAAAGTCCATTAATAATAAACCGACCATGAACAATCATTCAAAACCCCCCCAATTATTTCGTGATTATAACCTAAAATTTCCAGATTTATCATTCCTGCAATAGTGTTATTCATCTACAGGCAAACCTATCTTCCAATTTCACAATTTAATGGCGATACCGTCTCAAATTCATAGCATCAATGGTTATCTTATAATCTAGGTTAACATGAATCATATACGCTCAGAATTTTAGCAAGATAAACACTTGCCTTTTTGTGGATCACCGATTTTCTGGCTGAAACTAGTATGAAGTTGGTCCTCTCGTCGCGATCTACGCTTGAGTGTAATTCTTGGTGAGAAATCTTGAGTTCTTGGCTTAGTTCTTTTGTGGGGTCTTCTTCCTCCTTGGTTCTTTCTCTCTTTCACGTAGGTTGCAACTGACTGCAACCTCAACCCACGTTGCTTTTAATTAAAACCTAATTTTCGTCCATTATAATTCCCCAAAAATCCCAAAAGACCAAAATACCCCTCCGGGGTGTCGTTTTGGGCTAAAATGCCCCGGAGTCCAAATGAAACACCCGAGTAGTGTTTTCTGACCATAGTTGTCAAATCACGAATCGTATCGTGAATCGTTTACCCCCCCGAATCGCGAATCGTGAATCGAATCGTGAATCGTATCGGTCGAATCGGAACCAAACGATAAAAACGTAGTAAAACATACGTAAATGGAATTTAACACTATAGAATTGGTAATTAAGCGTAATATGACAAAAAAACTAATCGTATCACATGATAATATACCAAAATATATCACAAAAATTAACCGCAACACATGTTCTCATTCATTTTAAGCTTAAAAATGTAAAAAAAAATATATATCATAACACAGCCTGCATATTAATTTAAAACATCCTACATAAAACAAAAATATATCATAAAAGCCTATATATTAATTTAATTTAAAAAAATCGTGGAAAAAAAAAATGTAAATCAGACCGAATCGGGAATCGGACCGGAAGATTCGAATCGTGAATCGCCGATTCAGTCCGATTCTTTAGACATTTGCGATTCTAAGGTTGATTCGAATCGTTTTGGCAGTGAATCGAATCGAATCGTCCGATTTGAATCGCGAAGCAGACGATTTTGACAACCATGTTTCTGACTATTTCGACCCTTCCGGACACACTGGCGCGCTCAAAATGGCCGTACGAGTTACTTAAAAATAATTTATCATTTTTAGCTCAATAAAGTGATGCTGACACGACTCAAACGCGCGTCCCAACTAAGTATATTGTACTGCTGTATATTTCACTCCCGGCCAAAATAATATTCTCATATTCATATATTACTATACTCGCTAAGTAATATTCCACGTAATTATTTCCGATACATACTAACTCTTGTCACGCTAGTAATTATTACTTAGCGAGTATAGTAATATATGAATATGTCTTGTCACGCTAGTAATTATTACAATTAAATCCGGATTAATTATACGTTAAATTTTCTCCATTTAAATCAATTAATCCAAATTCCATAATTAAAATAACATTCTACAAAAATACGGGGTATTACAGATTCCAAACCATAGGCTGATGTAAAACAAAAATATAAGCACCTAATTTTATCTTATCCGAATGTTGCGTTTCATATCTTCGCACTTAATAGTCAAGAGGTGGACTTTTATTATGTGTAAAGATAGGGACAACAACAATTTTTATTTTTTTATTTAAAAAAACAGTGTGCACCCAACATTGGGGGTTAAATTTGCATCAATGAAATAGCTGATACTATGCATATTCCAAGAAAGAGTAAGTGTCCTACTTTGAAAAAAGTAATACACAAATGGTCAATAATGAAAAGAATGTGTATTACTTACTTCGAACCAAATTCCATGTGCTCCACACAAAATTGACCCATAAATTGTGTCATATGGACATTTTAGCTCAAATTGTGTAACAGTATAAATAAGATTAAATAATTTTAGCCTTCATTTCGTAACATTTTAGCTCTGATTATGTACCACATTTTACGTCTAGAAAAATATTTGGAAAATAGTAAAATAAAAATGAGATTGATAACTCCAAACAAAGTTGATTTAAAACATATAAAAAAAATATAAGAACTTTCAAACCAAAAGCCGAATCCGTAATTAAAAAAAGAAACTGATTTCAACCTTCAAAACATTAAACTCAAGCATTTTGTCTTCCCAAACTTCCAAACCTTATTAAAATGTAAATCATGTAAAAACACAAAATCTTGTTAAACATTTTAACAAACACGTAATGGAATGTAGAAGTGGTTAGTAAACATACCAGAAGCAAGTTTTTTCTAATTGAACGGGTACATATGTGTATACCTACAAAACAAAAGACATATTAAAACATCAAAATAAAACATATAATAACAACAAAAGCCAATAGTATTGGAAAATATCAGTACAAATGTAAATTTAAGAGAAGTACCATTTAGGGTTTCATTTCAGAGTACATTAAAACCCCAAAATCCGAATTTTGAACCCCAATAAATAGTATTTAAAAACCCTAAAACCGTAAATCAAATCCTACAGAAATCAAATCGCATGCGAGAGAGAGTGATTAAATAGGGAGATAGAGGATTGCGTCATAGGAAGAAGTACGATTAAAAAACGAAATATTTGATCTTAACCATTGATTTGGATGATGTGGCACTCTTTTGAACCATTGATGTGATTTACATTTTGCACAATTCAAAAACCGACCTATCATATTATATAGATATTACATAGGTTCTCATTGTGGTAGTATGTTCAAAAGTTTTATATTCGAATATTATATTTCATTTTTGGGTTATATTGACTTAACTTTTTGAATAATGCTTTTATTAGACATAACTCCCCCAAAGTTGAAGATATATACACGACTCTTCATATTTGGACTTAAACCTTCCTGAATTGTATGGACCAATATAACCCCCTTCCTCTTTCTTCTCACTTCGCCTTATTGCCCAACAAACCCTAACTCTTAACTAATTTAGACTAGTTAATGCCTACAGTGAACATAGCTTTTTTGACGTGATATACCATAAATGCACGAAATGAAGTTTGATTTCGAGTGCTACATATCCTCAACCGTTCGTAACTGATGATCATAATGGTAAGTGCGAATTCATGGTGGAGGGGGTTAAGTCGAAGGGTTTATGCCTAATTTTTAACTTTGAAAGGTTTTTGTCTAATTTTTAAGTTTGAAAGGGTTTATGTCTAATTAAAACACTATCTTAGGGCTTGAGTATAAAAACCCTTCGTTTTTGGTTTTGTTTACCTCTTTGATCAGATTTCTTTATGACTTGTCATGGACTTGTTTTTCTCAAGGTTCTAAAAAACGCGGGGCGTGGAGGCCAAGCCTTAAGCTTTAGAAGCCTAAGCGGGCCTTTGACGTAAAAAGGCGTGAAAAGGCGTTTAGGCCCTTTTTTATTATATTTTAACATTTTTAACTATAACAAGGCTATTAAAGATACTAAAATGGTACATACCTTAAAATATGTCTGAATGTATGCAAACTAAAATACTTTTTTTATTAAATACTTTAAAAAACAAAAAAAAAAGAAGAAAAAGAAAAAATGCGCGTTTTTTCGGACGAGAGGCAGAGAGGTTTCGGATACCATTTGTCTTTTGATTGTTTTGAATGAGATATTGATCCGTTTTTTTAAAAAAAGTCTTTAAAAGGGGATATCATTTCACTAAAACGTTTTGTTTAAAAAAAATTACGCCTTAAGCCTTTTACCGAGAATAAGGCGTAAAAGGCTTATGGCAGGGCGTTTCTCCCAAGTCTCAAGCCTAGGTGTGCCTTAGAACACTGGTTTTTCTTGGACGTATGATGCTGAGTCCTCTGTATTTTTTGCTGTGATTCTTTGGATGTGCACCCGGTTGCGGATGGATAGTTAACTTTTCAATTGGTTTCAAACCCTTTGAGAAGTTTTTGATATTTTCAGTTGTTTCTGATACGTAAATGTTTCCGCTATTTCGACAGAAGACACTGATCTTTGCATCGCATGCATACTTGGTTGACAACCCTTTTTTGGCCATCCTTTATTCCAATTATTTTTTAGGATGCATGCAATATATATACACACACACACACACACACACACACACACACACACACACACGACCATGTAGGCCCCTCCTAGCTCCTAGTTCGCTCATGATATCTTTGGGTAACTAAAGGTTGCTATGATATTAAAATGTTGTTAGGACTTTTATTATATTGTCGTGGTTTTTTAATGTATTGTGGTTGTTCATTGTTGAATTTATGCTAGAACTAAGTCATATAAATTATACTTTTTATGTTGGCGTCGTATAACCAAAATAGCAAGAAATAGAGAACACGGTGCTAAGCCCCTGCGTGGTTAGATTCTATATATTTTGCAATATGTTACAAACCTATGTCACATTAAAGCTAGTAGTTTTATTCGCAAGCCTTTGACTTCTATATATTTTTTGTTTTGTTTTTATAAGTATTGTTTTTTTGATCAACATTGAAATACTAGCATTCCCATTTTCTCTATAAGTCAGAATAAGACATATATATCTATAACAAGGCTATCCTATACAATTTTAATGTTTTGCATCTTCACCCTTGCTCTCTTCTTATCTTTATCAAAAGTTCTCTCACTTAATTATTTGGACCCTACATTTTTGATTTAAAGGGTTCGATATTGACACACGTCCGCATCCTTTTCGCAATGCACATATCCAAGGTCATGTAACATATATCTTGCTTAATGAGGTGGTTTAGCGAGGCTATCCTAATTTTACTATGCTAATGACTAATACTTGGATCATCCTTTCACAAATGTACCATGATATAAACTAAAACATCGTTTGGTATAAGAGAAGGAAACTGGATGGAAAATTATAATGGATGTTGTAGTTATCCCCAGATCATTTTTAAGCTTTTTCCGTTTGGGCTAGTAGAGAAAGAACAAAGGAAATGTTAGGGCACTGTATATTTGTATGTAAAGGAAATGTTAGTTTGTGATCGGGGAATTCTCCCCACGAGAATTGTTTGGATTTTAGGCCTATTGTATCAACCCATTGTTAAAAAGCGTCATAATTAAATGAGATGTTTTCCTAATCGCTATGCTTGTACCATATCTTCATAAATCGATTGTTTAGAACTTTTGTGCGTCATTAAGACATGAATCGATGTTATGCGTAACTTTAACCCTGAACTTTAAATCCTAAAACTTTTGTGCGTCATTAAAACCTGAACCCTGATCCTGAACCCTAAATTATATTCATTTTTTGACTCTAATGAAGTGTAAGTTTCTAGGTTGGTGTTGCCGAGATGAAGGTTGCCATAGAAAGAACTGGTGGCCTTGTTGTTCTAGCTGAAAGTTTTGGTCATTCTGTTTTCAAAGACTCTTTCAGGCGTGTTTTTGAGGATGGTGAACAGTCTCTTGGGCTCTCCTTCAAGTGAGTTTCTCATTTAAAAACATTTGAAACTGCTTTCCCTTCTTTTTCATTTTTGTACTATTTTATTTACGTCCATGCTTTTATTTGAATTCTGCTTGACTTTTTTATTGGGCACTCCATTAGCAAATCGTGTTCTAGTTGTTCCGTCATACAACGACAATAATTACCAAGTTAATCAAAAAATAAAATGTGCCCTATAATTATAAATTCCCTAGTTTAATGGAGTCATTTTTTTTCTATACTAGTTGTCAACCCCGCGCGATGTGCGGGCTTTTTAATAATTTATATGCAGCTGTATGAATATGTTTTTTTATAATAAATAATATATACATATAATTGTGCATGTACTTTTAAATTTATAATTGTATAATCGCAAACATAATTTTGTTATATGTTTTCGTAGCGGTAATGAAGAGTGATTTAGTTAGTATTGATGGTAACCTATGAAGCACGGGACACTCTCCCGGAAGCCAACGTGTCGTGTCCAACAACGTGTCGGACACCTATGAAGCACGAATACTCTCCCGGAAGCCACGAGTCAGCTTTGACTCAAGTGATGGTGATTGTACTTTATTTATGATTCTTAAGGTTAAAGTGTGCTTGAATTTTGTTTTGTATGTTCCATTTTCTTAATTTCATGTTAAGAATGCTCTAATAATGTATTTTATGGAGAAAATCTGTTTTATTTCATTAATATATATTTAAATATATACTATATATTATACGTATCATAGCGTGTCGTATCCTAGTTTTTGGATCAATCACGTGTCTCGTGTCGAAACTCATATTGCGTGTCAGTGCTTCATAGATGGTAATACAAGGGGTAAAGGTAGGCCCAAATTGACTTGATCGGATATTATAAAAAAAGACATGATGTCATGTGGTTTAACTGAAGATATTGCACTGGACAGAATGGAATGGAAAAATAGGATTCATGTAGTCGATCCCAAATAATTGGGAAAAGGCTTTGTTGAGTTGAGTTGAGTTGAAGAAGGTTTATGATAGAAGAAATAAAGTGTCTGATAGTGTGGTATTTATTTTTAACGGTACCAAAGCTTGTGTATCCATCTGGGAAATCTAAATTAAAACAATTGGTGACAAATGAAAAATATTAAACCAGTGAAACATGAACTAAAAACTTATGCTTTGCAAAACATAGTTTTAAAAAACAAAACAACTCAAATCATCGAGTACAAATGGTAAAGTAATGAAGGCATTTCAAATCTCCACCATGTGTAGTCCGATAGAAAAAGGAAGATAGGATCAAAGAACGATCTCACACAGCATATTGGAGGGGGAACAAAATTGGGAAATAGTCTTAAGTGGGTTGGCAAAAAATTTCGCTCTAGGTATAGGCTAGATGCCAATTGATACCAAATAATGGTGGAAGAGGGGTGGGAGGAAGAGTTGAGAAAAAGAGAGAGAGAAACACATGACAACTTATGAACACACACATTATCTAGTTGCTGAAAGTGATGGATTCCATTACTTTATGAGCTAATGACTATTAGATAAGTTATAGTAGGATAAATATTATCTAATTGAATAATATTAAAATATTCTAATAACGGCAAACCTTAGTGCACGAGGCTGTATCCGCGACTGGAAACTTGCGACCTTTAGGTTACAATGGGGTAGCCTTACTGTTGCTCTAGACTCACCCCTACCAGATAATACACAAATAAATAAAATAATCACCCAAGACATTTTCTTTTAGCCCAACGTGATGTCCTAGGCTTTCAAAGCCTATAATATTAACTGAAAAATTAGTAGATTCTTTCCGCGTCATCGGCTGAACGAAGGCATTTCAAATCTCCTCCAAACCTACATGTGTAGTTCAACAAAAGTACATATTAGAAAACCATTTTTCTCCACTCTTACTATTTGCTTTATATTGTGATGCAACACTGATGGAAATGAGCCCTATTTTAGGGTTATTTTTGTCATTTCTATTTTCCTTATTTTTGTTATTTGTATTTTCCTTTACTTGCTTTGTTATTTAAAGGAAGGAGTAGAAATGACATTTTTGTAATTAGTGCCTTAGCTTGGAGCCTAAGCTACTCCTCCCCTTTAAATACTCATGTAGTCTTCATTTGAAGACATTCCTCCATTTTGAAATATTAGAAATCATTTGATTTTCTCTAAAGTTAGGGTTTGATATTTCTTTTAAGCCATTGACGTGTAGTTTACATCAAATTGGTATAAGAGCGAGGTGTCGCTTCCCGATTGGTGTGTAGTATCAAAATCGTACACTACAACAATGGCTCCCAAGAGATCCAAACAACAAGAAGATGATAACTTCGAATTGAGGCAACAAACGGCGAGGTTGGAACAACAAGTGGCTCAACTCCTTGCGGCCCAAACAACCCCCACCACCTCCCACCCAAGTGGCCTAAACTCTAGCCCCCATATTCCTGCTATCCCCACGCAAAAAAACCCCCAAACCCTAGCCACCACCCTTCCAAGCCGTGCTATTGCCCTACCCGCCCCCCACCCCTAAATCCTAGCCTGATAGCCCTCACCACCAGCCCCCAGGCGCCGGACGAGGCCACCAACCTTTCCTCCATTGTCCATATGCGGCAGCCCCTAACCTGCCGAACGCCACCCTAAACCCCTCGACCCCACTCGGGTCAGCCCCTTCCCCCCAAATACGCTTTGCGCACCACCTGCCTCATCGAACCTCTTCCGACCCCTCCCCTTGCCGGCCGACTCCCCCCAGCCCTCCGCCCCACTCCCTAGGTGTCGAAACCCTAGTGCACCCCCAAACCAATCCTCAAAAATGCCCCCCACTCGATTTGAACCCCCAACCTCACTATACTGGGTTAAACCCACCCCCAATTTTAGGAACATCCACTTCATATCTTCCCCGACCCACTCTCGACCCCATCCGACCTTTTTTTTTTACCCTACTCTCACCAAACCGACCCAAAACTTAGCCCCCTGACCCCAGCCCCATACACCGACCTAATCAATTTTTTTGACGCCCCCCCACTCTGTGACACCGACCCATCTTATTCCTGCCTACCCCACTCTCCCCGGATTTTCCACATATCCCGGAGTTACTATTCATCATATGGCAACCCGTGACCCATACCCACCTCCCCCTGGTATCCCACCATCACACCATACCCCTTCCCACCATGACCTCTCCCTATCCTACACGGATGCGTCTTCATCTACCGACCCCAGGAATACCTACCACAGCATCCTCGAGTGGATCCCCCACCACCAGACCCTCCCCACTTCGTCCCGCTTCGGGACCGTCAATGCTATTGTTATGGAGAGTACGACCACCTGATTGGCACGTGCCCCCATCGCAGCCCCCCTGCACCTCCCATGGTTCCACATCCTTACCCCCCTCATCCACCACCTATTCAACTACCACCGATCCCTGCAGGTTTTGCGGCACCTGTGCCAAATGATGCGATGGGCCTCGAGGCTCGACAGGAGGGTGACCACCTATTAACAGCACTACAATTACTCTCTCGGAGTCTTCAAGAAGATATACGAGCCGACATTCCCATGTTTGATGGACGATTTTCCCCGGACGCTATGGTTGATTGGTTAGCGGTGATGGAGACATTTTTTGATTACAAGCGGGTTCAAGGCCGCTCATGCGTTCTCATAGCAGTCACCAAATTTCAGGGATTCGCGGGGGCTCGGTGGAATGATATGTGCTATCGCCGAGCTGCAGCGGGACTACCTGCTATTTAGACTTGGCCCAACCTTAAGGTTGCCCTTCAGGCGACATTCATACCGCCAACCTATGAGCGTGATCTTTTTGCCCTCGTCCAGTCACTCCGGGAGGGTTCATCTACTGTAGTGGATTACAGAGAGTAGTTCTAGCTCCCCTGCACCCGCGCTCGCCTCTCTGAGACCGAGGACCAGCGGATCGACCGCTACGTCCTGGGATTGTCATCCCACATCCAGCGCGACCTCGAGTTGAGGGAGATATCAACCTTTTTGAAGGCGGTCGAGTATGTGAGGCCTACCACGCGACTTCAGCAGCTCCTCCGGCCTCTCAAGCCCCACTGACCCCGATTTCCGCTCCTGCTCCTCCAGTATCAGCTTCAGTCCCCACTACCACCACTGCGGTACCATCTCCACCGGGTCCTCCTACGTTCAAGTGCTACAACTGTGGCATTATTGGTCACCGAGCTTTTGACTGCTCACTTCCAAGATGTCGTGCCCTATTAGCAATGGGTGATCCACCCGACTATTTGGACGCATCCGAGGAGCTTCCTTAGCATGCTCTGATTACTGTTTTGGAGGGCGACTCCGTGGGTCTCCCACTGTGAGCTCACTTGGGCACCTATTTTTGGAATTTCCTCACGATTCCCGATTTTTATTAGTGCTTGTGAACGAGCTTGGTATTAAGAGGGGGAAGCGTGATGGAAATGGGCCTATTCTAGGGTTATTTTTGTCATTTCTATTTTCTTTTGTATTTTCCTTATTTTTGTTATTTGTATTTTCCTTTACTTGCTTTGTTATTTAAAGGAAGGAGTAAAAATGACATTTTTGTAATTAGTGCCTTAGCTTTGAGCCTAAGCTACTCCTCCCCTTTAAATTCCCATGTAGTCTTCATTTGAAGACATTCCTCCATTTTGAAATATTAGAAATCATTTGGTTCTCTCTGAAGTTAGGATTTGGTATTTCTTTTAAGCCATTGACATGTAGTTTACATCAAACACATTGATGTATGGGGTTTATGATTATGCTTTTAAAACAATTTACAAAGCCGAATTTTGTTATTGATTTGTTATTTATTTCAGTGGCACACTTGAGATCAATTGTTCCAAGGATATCAAAATTCAAGGGATCATTGGACCTTGCACGTCTTTGGAGAAGGTTGGTTCATGCTTCATTAGTTTGGTGTGATTGTACCTGGAATTGGATAGCTATTGTTTTTATTCTCTGATTTAGATTATTATTTGTAAGGTTAATACTCATTACTTCTTGCAGAAAGGACCTGCTGTCGCCAACACAGTTATTGGACAGGGTAATACTACTGCTTGGAAGATGTGTGGCCTCGACAAAAGTACCTGCTTAACTGTTTTCTTTGACATCTCATCTAGTGAAAAACCAGATCCTTCCGGAAATATAACTCCTCAGCTGTACATACAGATTCTCACAAGGTATGCAGAAGAGATTGGTCGACTCTTCCCCCCCCCCCCCCCCCCCCCCCCAACTATAAGGCTTTCATGTTCCAAAGAAGGTGACGAACATATATATATATATATAATTTAGAAAAACCTTTGTACCTATATGTAATCTGATGTGCCCCAACTATTGCCCCCACACAAGAGAAACATAATTTTTTTTTAGAGGAGAAGAAGAATTATTAGAAGTAAAAAATAAAGAACTAATAATTAGACTAAACTTCAAATTTTATTCTCTCTCTCAAAGATCCCCAATCTATGGGTTTACAACTTATTTATAAGAGAAATAAATTCCAATTCTAGTTAGACTAGAGTAACTAACTAAAATATCTAATGTAAGATAAATGTTATATCTAAAACGCTAATTAAAACTAAATAATTATAAAGTAAATCTGTAATAATATATAAATTGCGTATAATATCTGATAATTCTTTATCCAATTTCTACTCGTTATCCATTACCGTTCATTTTTTTGGCTGGGTTTACCTTTTGTTTCTTATTACTCTCTAAGGTGTTTTATGGATTGTTTCTTAATTTCAGTTTTCCACGTATTCGTATATTGACTTAAATACCCCTTAATTTTTTTTTGACTTGATTTACTTTCCATAAAAGGAGAATTTTTTTTCCGATGGGATTGAAAACTGTTGTGCATACATTTTAAATGCAGTTACCAGAGCCCGGACTGTCAAACAAGGCTGCGAGTTACAACCATTACTAGAAGATGGATAGATAGTGCTGTTGGGTCAGAGGTTAGTGAAAAGTTAGTTCTTTTTCTATATTCAGTGATTTGTTTCACAGAAATTACTTTCCGAAAAGAAGTGATACTTGTATATCTTATAACACTCTGAACTTTGGAATCCCCCTTTTCCCCTCTAAAATGCTGATTCTTTGCTTATCTGATACTCAGCATATAATAATTATATAATTGAAGGATTTTGTAACACACTTGCATTGATCTTAGACATGACAATATAGCTTAATCAGTCTCTCTAACATACTAATACAGTGGATAACTGTTCTTACTGATTTTAGTTTATGATTGAAGGAGGCTAGTAAGTGTGGTGAGTTCAGCTTATGGAGTTTGTCCCTAAGGACCAAGGTGTTATCCATCTAGGAGAGATCTTGACTAGAGGAGTGGGGGTGGGGATGGACAATTAATTATAACACAAAAATAAATATGCAGTAATAACCGTAACAAATGAGTATAAAAGATCCCTGGGATTGCTAGGATGGAGGGTGAGAGAGCAAGCACCCCTTTCAGAAAGTAAAACGTAAAACTCAGGAGGCAGCCTAAAACACCATGTGATTATAGTGGTAGACAGAAAGTATTATAAATGCCTGGTGATATGAATGCCTGATGGGATAGAGAATGTTTACTTGGAGTGAAGTTCTCAAGGATGATATCTTGGGACCACGAGGTAGGTGTCACCAAGAGACTGACTAAAGTAAATGGAGATAGGTGGTCATTTTCATATATAGTGGATCTTGGAATGATCTGGGACTTCATTTTCATCTGGCATACAGAAGTCAACTTGCATTATTGGAGCATGTGTTAAATGGGTTAATGTGTTATCAAACGAGTCTGATAAAGTTTGTTGGCTTATATAGACAGTTGTCAGGTGCTATTTAGAGGAAGTGTCAGTTTGCCTCAAATTCTGTTGGGTCCAAATGGTTGTGTTAAAATCAAGGTTATTGATGTTAATGGCGCACTTTGCTCTCTTGTTAGGGTTTTTGGCATGTGAAAGCGCAACAATCTTACTCTTCAGCCTCCACGCTACTACCTTGAGAATCCCAATTGGAAGTAACTGTCGAATGAATCCTCCGATTTTCATGGGTTCTGCCTCACCCGTGTCTCTTGTGAGAGATTCACTTCTCTCACAAGTGTTTTGAGTTAGTAACATACCTTGGCTATCGATGTGCTTTTTACCTTGGTCTTCTGCTTGTGACTAGGCCTTCAATTCTTTTAGCATTTTATTTTCTATTAATGATGATAATCCTCATCGATTTTGGGGCTGTCATCATTGCAAGGTGAATCGATCAGCAGAAGTGGGAGTGTGACTGCTGGGTGTGTGGTTAGTGTGATTTATATGTATGTTTCATTAGCGTTGATTGCAACTATCAATCGTTGAGTGGTGTTCAAGCTCTCACACCCCTACAATGATAATTATCCACATGCCCATAATAAGATAGCTGACAACTATATTGTGCTCCTTTGACTCTTTGCTTTTATCTCATCCTTTTTTTTTAAAAAATTTATTTCAGTCGTCAATGTCTTTTACTCCATTACATTCTGATATCTTAAATATTATCAGATTATAAAGATTACTTTAAGAGGTTTTTTTGAGCATGTTTTTTTTTTGGGGGGGGATTATTTGGGTTTTGGTACCCAAAAGTTCTACACATTAAAAAAACTTAATAAGAATTTGGGTATTTACTCCCTACTTTGAAATGGGTTTGTTAGTTGACTGCATTTGATTTTTTATTTTCTGGTCACACAAACACCCTTTGGACAGACACTTGTACTAAGGAATCCACACCCACTTGTACTATGAAATCAGAGGAGGAACCATCATTTTTAGAAGAAGAACAAAAAGGAAACCCAAGAAATTAAATAAATCTGATCTTCTTGTCTCCATGTATGTCACTGACATTTAGAGAGAGGGAGTGTTACTTGTTTTTATATTTTAAGGGTATTTTGGTACTTTGACATGAAACAGTCAAATGCTGTCAACTAACAAACCCGTTTAAAATTGGTGCTTATATCCCAATTTTTTTTATTTGAGGTCACTATCCAAGAGGGCATAACTTTTGGTCCACAGATAACCTTATTTTTCCAATGTGATACTTGTTAATTTTTTTAATGTACTTTACACATGGGTTCTGTTTTTCTCTTTGGCCCACAAATATCCTCTTTTTCCATTATGATGCTTGTTAAATTTCTTTTGTATGTACTATCTACATGTGGGGTCTGTTTTTCTCCCTACCACTTCGTTATGATTTGGTAGCTTTGTTGCTCTGCAACTTATAGTTTCAGGGCATGCTGAAAGATTAATATTTACGAGGCAGAATGTTGTTCTTTTGCAGGAATTGGTACAAGGATTCGATCAAGAAACTGCGGCTGTTGTAATTGCAAGATTAACTTCATATAAAATGGAGATGGAGGTACTTCTACAATTATGGTCATTGTCACGAAGATGAACAATTGAGATATTGTGTACATATCTCTCTGCGTAGAAGTAATATATCATAAAAGTCCAAATCATAGTTGTGTGTGTGTGTGTGTGTGTGTTTTGGGGGGGGGGGGGGGGGGGTCGGTCTTGTCCAGGTGCAAGTTGCATATTTTTTTATCGCACTTCATTATATGGGATATTTTATCTGTTTTCTTGCTTTTCATATGCTTGTTG